>NDFZ01005243.1:335645-413822 GCA_002192655.3 Mamestra configurata
AAACGTCTGCAGTAAGTTAACATAGTAACTAAAAATTTTATGAAGACTTTCTGAGTCTCAGTGCATTTCATGTTTCCTAATAGTAGCGATACATCTTCAAAAACAATGAAACATTATTCTGCCATGCTACATTATCGGAAAAAAAGCGATGCCAAGTGCGAGTCGGACTCGCAAGAGTTCCGGACGAATTTTGTTACATGTTACTTTAAAATCATAGTCTTCTTATAGGTTTTCCTGTTATCTGCAGGTAATAAAGACCTATTTAATCTACATTTTTGGCTCAAATTTCTTTTATAACTTCAATACTATTTATTTTATAATTTAAAAAAAATATTTAGACCCTCATAATTTTTTTTCACGCTTTCTTTCTAATTGTCACACGGTATAGCTTGAAAAGCCTTTTTTTAAATTTTCTATTTTGTCCTCCAAAAGCTCATACTCAACATTTACTTATTTACATAACGCGTACGTTTTTTGGTCATAAATGTTCATAATGTGTACCAAATTTCAGCAGAATCGGTCCAATAGTTTCGGAGAAAGTTGGCTGTGGCAGACGGACAGACAGACAACCGGGTGATCTTTGGCGGCCATTTTTCGCGGATTGCGACATCTGTGGGGCTACTTCTAGGAGGTCCAGCCGCGTATGATTAAAATGACGATATCTCTAAAGTAATGTATGGGAGCTGTATATAAAAATGAGGCTAGTTTCACAGCTGTCCAGGAAGAAGAACCCTTAGGCTAGGGTACCCTAGCCTAAGGGTTCCGTTTTTTACGGACGGGAACCCTAAAAAGAGGCATTTTACGGCGTTTGCTATTTTTTTTAAATTAGAACCACATAAGTTTGGAGATACCTAAGTACAAGTTCGTGCGGTGGTTTCTCAGTACGACTTATTCTAAATCTTCATACTGTGGTGTGTATAAGTAACCATGCTCAAAAAACTTTTGTGTACGAGTACGTCCCACAAAACACTGAACAAAACCACACAATTTAAAATATCTGCACTGTATTTTCATTACACGATAGGATTTCGGGTGCTAAAATTAATATTGAGAATCTGACCTTTTCAATATCCAGCTTGTACAGCTGAGGCTCCTCATCCGGGGCTACTCCGTCAAGTTCCGTCAGCGGCAGAATGATGTGGCCAATCAGCTGCTTCCCCTTGCCGACCCTGCCTATGTCCAGCAGTGACAGTTTCAGTGTAAGGCTCTCGAGCTTACCAGGTGGGATCTGAGAAAAACGGGATCATTTTAAATCATATAATACGCAGGTAAATTCTAGTGGACGTTTTTATTTGAAGCTTGAAACGAAAAGGGGCTTTTTGGTTTTGTATAACATGAGGCATGAATGTGTTTTGTTGTTGTGTTACATTGCGCTCCAATGTAGCTCAAAAAGCCGCAAAATTTTAATGGGACTGAACTATCCACATCTGCATCTGCCGCATGCCCAAAGAGACGTGACGACAGCTGGGAGATATGGGAGGGAGGCCTCTGCCCAGCAGTAGAATGATACAACCTGGCAGTAAAAAATAAAAACTACTCCAGAAAATAATCAAATGTTAGTTTTGTTGCGAAAAAATAATTCATAAACTCGTAAGTGAAACATATTCTGGGAAATAATTAGTCTATTAAAACTTCATGTACAGTAGTGGTAAATAGGCGTAGGTACTTAATGCAACAAGGCATTCTCTACCAGTCAACCATTGTGTTAAAAAGTTTACAATAGTAACATATAAATAATATTAATCAAAGTTATTTACGTTTAAAGTTTTTAAAGTTATTAACTATACTAATAAAATAATTCACATTGGCTAAGTGTATTTCTCTAGTGATTAATGATAATTTTTCGTGGAAATAGAAATTGGTCTTTGCTTATTGGGAACATAATTAAAATATCAAGCTTCGCATATTGTATAGGTTCTGGAAAACGCATCGACTCCTTGAAAATTTTGACAATTCAGGTTTAATGAGGAAAGTTTCGAGTTCCCTTTAAAGTTACAAGTTCATATGAGAACCGGATGGATTTGTTTTGCGAAAGTTTCAGACGAAAACGTCGCGCCGTAAATTATATATTAATAAGTTGTAGAAGTTACATAGTTTGGCCCACAAATTTTGGCTTGGGAAGTTGCTCTAACTTGTATTTTGTAAGAAATTTAGGTTTCAAATGAACATGGGATATTAAAAATGTATTAGGAACAGCGAATAATAACACATATAATATTACTTATCACTTCCCGCTGCCCCCAAGGGGACTCCCCCTTTCACCATTACTATGGAACCTCGTCGCAGATAATCTAGTTAAAAGACTCAATGATAAAGGATACTTTACCGTTGGCTACGCAGATGACATAACCATAATAATAAACGTAAAACACGAAAACACGATATGCAACCTCATGCGCCAAGCCTTGAAAATAGTAGAGGACTGGTGCAAAGAATATCAGCTAGCAGTGAACCCTGCCAAAACCGAACTAGTCCTCTTCACCAAGAAGAGGAAGTTACCAACACTAGAATTACCACGGTTCTTCGGAACCACCCTCAGCCTTTCAACTGAAACCATGCCATGGGCATATATCTGGACAAGGAGTTGAATTGGGCGAAGCACACTGAATACACCACCACAAAAGCCAGTATATGCATGTGGTAATGCAAACGCATGCTAGGTAGGAACTGGGGTATCAGCCCCAATACAACCCACTGGTTAGACACCACAGTTATCAAACCGATAATCACGTATGGCTCCTTAGTTTGGTGGCCCAGGACCGACTTGAGCACAGCACAGAAAGCCCTTGAGAAGCTGCAACGGCTCGCCTGTGTGGCAATCACTGGCAGTATGAGAACGGCACCCACTGCGGCCCTGCAGGCTATGCTGGGACTGCCACCACTGCACCTTATAGTGCAGGAGGAAGCTGCCCTAGCGGCCTTCAGGCTCAGCTCAGCTGGCACTTTAGGTAAAGACTCTAGAATCAAGCATACACGCATCATGGAAGATGCCGTAAAACGACAACCCATGATGTCATCACCCAATGACAAAGCTCAAAAGATGCACCATTTCCAAAAGCACTATAACATAGTGCTAACACAAGAATCGGATGACCACTCAGGTCCCAAAGAGCTGAGAATCTACACTGATGGATCAAAGACAAGTACCAGAACCGGAGTTGGAGTTTACTCCAGCGACCTCAACATTAGAATATCCAGACCACTAGGAAAGCTCAACACCGTTTACCAGGCGGAATGCGTGGGCATTATCCTAGCGATCCATGCCATAGAAGCCAGGGGAGTCACGGACACTCATATTCGTATACTCTCCGACAGCGCCTCAGTTCTCCAATCCCTAAATAGAAACTACACCACCTCGAAACAAATACAAGAATGCCACAATGCACTAGAACGCGTCACGGTGACAAACCGCAACACCGTGACGCTGCAGTGGATAAAAGGTCACAGCGGATCACTAGGAAATGACGCGGCCGATGAACTGGCCAGGAGGGGGTCTGGTACGATGGCTGTTGGACCCGAACCCATAGTGCCACTCCCTTTCACCCAGCTACGCACGTGGCTACAAGAACATACCCACACACAAGCAGAACGCTGGTGGACCTCGGCACTAGGCTGCAGGTAGTCCAAGGAGGCTATACCACTCCTAAACAATAAACTTACCAAGCGCCTTCTGCGACTGGATAGGGGCAGTCTGCGAATGGTGGCCGTGGCCGTGGTCCGGTGATGGTCCCCACCATCACCGGACACTGCTCACTGAATAAGCATTTCTACACACTAGGTATAACAGACAGTCCTCTGTGCAGAGCATGCATGGAAGAGGAGGAAACGGTGTCGCACGTGCTCCTTGAGTGCACAGGCGTCGCCGATATACGTAGACAAACGATAGGGACACCAAATTCACTAACAGATACCCTGAACTCTTTAGGAGGACTGATCTGGCAAAATATTACTTGGCAAAATATTAACAAGCATAATGTCATTATGGCATTTGGTCTTTAATCAAATGATTTATTACAGCAAACAATCTTCAGACAATAAACTTTTGGTGAAATGATTTGTTAAAAAAAGATATTGTTTTTAGTAGGTTACTCGGAACTCAACTATTTAGATTGAGTTAATTTCTTCTTTAAACAAAACGGGTAGGTTAGGTTAAAACTGTGACCTCCTACGCCAGAAACGAGTTGCATTAATAGATTTTTTTAGTAGATTACCCGGAACTGAACTATTTAGATTAGGATAATTACTTATTTTAAAAGTTATTCCAACTGAAATATTTGACTAACTAAAAAATGTTAAAAGTACTAGTTGGTAAACAAGTTATAGTTTAAACGTTCATTTCCCAAACATTAGGTTTGCGTTACAATTTTTTGTGAATAGATTATTTGCTAACTAATAATTTGGCAAATGAAATTATGCGAAAATTTTTTTGTTAAGTGAAAATTTGTCAAATTCCTTTCGGTCAAACAAGGGAGACCCGTAAAATAGAGCACGCTCAATTGCTGAATACCCAATAGATAAATACATGGATTTTCTTACAAGAGATATAACATGGCTGCTAAAACGCTAGTGATGATTTGTGTTCCCATATCATAGCTATCTTATAACCCATGTTAAAAGCTTCCTGTCCCTACACTGCCGTTCCCAGCCAGCGATCACTGAAATTTCCATTAACGTAATTAAATCCTCGTCAAAGCGAGCCGATATTCGACATATTTCGAGTTTGAAATTCTACTCTACTTGGCCAACTTTAAATGCGGAATACAATCCTTTCATAAATTGCAGATTGTATGAATAAATACTACAATTCGATTAATCTCAAAAGGAACTACAGTTATAAGTGAGCAAAGTTCAACAGTAACCTAAATACATAACGTATATGTTGATAAAATAATCTTGTAACTACATAATAAAACCCATTTCTAATAAATATTACAGAACCGAGCGCTATTCGGGAAGAAAAGTAAATAAAGTAACTCAATGAAAACGTTAGTGATTTGTTTTATAACAATGGATTTAATTAATATTCGACTTTTGCGGTTTTCTGTGAAAGAGTTCACTGAATAGGAAATGTTATTCAACAATTCAGAACACGTTTATTTAGTAAAATGGAATACAACCATCAACAAAGAATCTTTGTTTCACGATGGGTTACAATGAAAAAAATATGGGTAGGTACCTATGTTATACAGGCAGCTGTTTCTTTTCAATCTCGAATTATGAAAAGGTGAATCGAAAACAAAGCAATGTATAACAAAAGCAATCAGGTATGAAGAAATCCTATAAAATAATATTTTCCCTACCTGAATTTTGATCACAATAAAATGTCGGTGTACTTACTTGGTAAACAAACGTCTCGTCAAAGAAGGGGTTGCAAGTCTTCTTCTTTTGTTTCGTCTGAAGGACTCGCCTCTCGTCTGGCATCAATTGGATCCTGAGGAGTTAAACTTTTATTGTCATTCACGCCAGAATAGTCTACACCGGCCAAACAGACTTCTAAACAAGTTCTGGTTAGCTTGTTGACTTACCCCAAGGACTCGAAAGTAAGTTATCAACTCATACACAACCTTTTAGGTACTGAATTCAAATAACACGAAAAATAAATTATTCATGAATATGTGAAACCAAATGGGTGCTGAAAAAACTTCCACGTTGAAATATTGGTTCAGTTATTCTTTGTGATACCTACGTGATTTGAATGATTTTATTACGGAGACAGAGGCTTAATCAATTTATTATTCAGTCGCAACTTATTTCAATATCACTCATTTTGCGTAGGAGTTTCTATTCTTGGGATGCCATAAAAATGGTGGAATATTCTTTGTTTGCTAAACCTTGACAAATCAGCTCCAAACATTTGTGTCAGCGTCGTTTAAAACGTGAGGGCGTAACATTAATTACATTAGGGACAATCACTTACTTGATGTAAGGGTCGCACGCGTTGGCCAACGCGGGGGTGCGTGAAGGCAGGTGCTTCGCTTTTATAATATGCACCTGTAGCCTTTCAGTCCCCGCCTCGTATTTCAGAGTGAACCACACTCGACCCTAGGGAAATTAAAATAGTAGGTCAGTTATGGCGGCACGTCATATCAATGTGTCTCAATTTACGCGGCATTCAGCGTCGTGTCGATTGGTGCTTTTATTTCACGATGAACACTTTCAATAAGCACTAATTGAAAGCGATGTTACGCAATTCATGTCGAGATTGAACCGCATTTAATTTTTTATTCAAAATATTTGTAGGACCTTAATTGAATCAACTTTTTCGACGACATGAAAGAGCCGTGTCTCCTTGATGGAATTAAATTGTTTTCGGTCGGCAGAACTCTGTACTTAAACACAACTTTGTACAAGATAAGAAATAACTTTCGTTCGAATTGAGACGAGTTATTTGGAGCGGCGGATAAGGAAAGTTTATCAGCGGTAGAACCCGTATGTAACATACAATTTCTTCGCGGCTATCAAATACGGGATGTGGTAAAACGTGTCCTTTAACGCGGAGTTAAAACGTGTGGGTGTCTACTTATCGACCAACAACGCAATACATTTTCAGTATAGTAGTTATTTTAAGACGCACATTTCATGTCAGTTTCAATTTAACTCTACTCATTCAATCGCCATAGTTATGGAAAAATACTCTCGATGAATGTCAATCAATGATAAGCTATAACTATCAATTTGGTGATTTGAGGTGGACTCAAGTTTGGAGGACATGACTTGCAATATACGGGTGAAGCTTTTATCACACGTTTAGGCGGTCGCATTAATCTACATACTTTACCCGACTAGCCAGAACGTCCTGTACGTCTGAAAAGAGACTTTAAAAAGCTAGCATTAAAGTGAATAAGTTCACTTTAATCCAAGATTTTTTTAGTATAAAACTAATAATGTTTATTATTACGCCCTTGGTTAACGGATAGACGAAACAAGGGCAAGATTTTTAGGGTTTACTACTACCATAATTTCATTAGAAATAACGCTTCAGTTGCCATAATCCTGAAATAACATAAAATTATTTTCACTAATTTCATTGGTCATAATCGATCAAGTGTAATAATAATTTTAAGCCATTCATTTATTTGCTATATTTTTCATTTTCAATAATGTCGTTTTCCATAACATTTATTCACCATAATATTCATTTGCCCTTACTAGCACAACAATGCTAGTTCAGTACAAGAGCCTGCAATTTAAATTTAAACTAATATTGTTTTTCATCACAATAATATTATTATAATACTTGAATTATATTGATCAATATATGATTATACGATACAGATGTTTTATTTACAAGGAAACCTAAAAAAAACCCAATCTACCATGCATGCTTGCTTTGCAAAAGAGGAAATCTGGCGCTCAGCGGCCGCTGCCGCGGCACGCTCGCTTAGCTCGCTCGCCTTCGCGCGTTGTGTGGTCACAGTTCTAATCTAACTTAGCCTAGCCGTTTCGAATTTAACTAACTGTTTAGTATCTAAAGATTATTTGCTAGAATAAATAATTTGATTACAGACCAAATGCCTAAATTACATATTTTTTTTGAACAAAACAACAAAAGTTTCTAAATTATATTAATTGTTGCTTATGTCAAGTATCGATTATGTAATGTGTTATTTAACACATGTTATTATGGAAACTTATTTAATGGAAAATAAAAGTTATGACTAATAAGGTGATATTTGTCATATCACCTTATTAGTCATAACTTTTATTTTATTTTTATAAATGATAATAGTGCAATTTAATATAACGAGGGGGACGATTATGGAAAACAATAATAGTACAAATGATTTTATGGAAAACAAGACAATACCATTTTTTAGAGTACTATATGGAACAAAATACAATTCAATTCTGAGAACACGGCCTAATCCTAGAATTCTCTAGGTTGGTTTATTTGCTTATTTGAGTAGATTTGATTAATGTTGCTACATCTTGTTCTACAAATAGAACATTAGTTGGATAAATATTTATCTGTTAGCTCAGTCTGTCTATAAGCATAATATATTATTTACAAGGCCCGATAATTAAGGCCCATTCATGTAAAAATGAAAACTTTCGCTCAAAGTTATATTCCAGATGTTACATGATGATAATCTTCAACTGAAATAATAAGATTTGACGTTCAAATTAATCTTGTAGTTCGATAAAAATGACGTCATTAATGACAAAACTCTTGTATTGCTAAAGGTACTCAGTGATTTTTTATAGCCTGAGGCTATAAATTTTAATGTTGTTTCTATAAGAATGAGACAGAAACAACAGTAAAAGTTGAACGCGAAGTAAATAAATATTCAAGCAAAGTCGTGAATTCGTCCGCAGGTCGGTCGAGCTGTTGTCGGGATCATTTGCACTGTTAATATTATGGATCGCTTATTCAACTTTTTGTAAGTCCAAAGTTTAGACGTTTACTTAAAAGGCCATTTATAAATTATTATATATATTCTTTCACTTTTTATGCGCTTTTACTTGCCGAAGTTTTAGAAAAGGACCGTTTCCGTGGTTTGCATAATTTGTGTATAGGATTTAAATGGCAATTTTCTATGAATAGCATTATGACGGAGGTTTTGGTTTGCCGATGACATTATCAGTTTTCATGTGAAATGAGAAGGTATACGATAGGGGCGCCGGGCGTTGGCGACGTTAGCTTGTGTTACAATGTGGGTATCCGTCACCAATATTGACGTAGATTTACCATACCTAGAACGAACGGAATGGTACCTACCATATTTGAATATTTCATTATGAAGTTGTCATTCATTTTCATTATACAACAATATTTTAGTTGCAAAAACTGAACAAGTCAAATAAATCAATATACAAAAATTCAAGCTTGCCAGCTATGCCTGTTGTGTTTTCTCGACCTCTACCTACTACGACTTGGACCAGACTACGTACTAGTTAGTAGTCTAGTCTAGTAGGGAATCGATTTTGTTACTGATTCTGAATAATCTATTTTTAGGTTTTGTTTATGTGTATACTAAAAATAAGGATATTTCAAGCTTGTTTTGTAGATTTCACTCATTAATAAAAAAAAAAGCAGCTTTTCTAGTCTAGGTACATAGTTTTGCGTGTAAACCAGACCGAATCATGGAATAAAGTTCATAATAAATGCCACTTCGTGCAAGTATTTGCAAATTAAAGTGAGCAAAAAGTTGTAAATCACTGAAAGTAGCGAGATTGTTATTTTCATTTACCACATTCACGGTATTTGCGTTTCAGGCATTACTTTATACAGGGTGGCCAACTTGAATATATTGCATACAACTTTAAATTAAGATATTTTTTATCAAATGACAATTGCTGCAAAGCCTTGCAGCTATTTAATAAATTGGAGCACAAATTACTTCGGTATCTGCTGCTTTTAAAAATCCTGTGAGACAAAACTATAAATAATGTCCTCACAAAGACAGAATCTATCGATTTTTTTTAATTCGTCCGATTCTCGGTACACGTTTATTACATACATAATAATATAATTATCTACCGAAGATAAAGCAGTGACCATGGTCTTACAAACTATGCCCAGCTAAATTGCAGCTCATTGGCAAAAAAATGGACATCAAACAAAAATGAAAGTCGTCTACATACATTCAAGTCAGCCACCCTGTGTAACTTGCCGCTGAACTAATCAGCATTTCCCTAAGTTAGCGATTGCGGTGCCCCGCGGTGCAGTGCTAAGTTATGAAGGAGACTATAGTATTTTATGACGCGATTTCACCGTGGGATAGGGTTTTGTGTCACACTGGTATTTGGCGATATATTATGCGCTTTAGGATAACGTTTTTAGGAGATGTTGTTATTGCTCCATGATATTTCTTCAAGATAAGCTGGAAAGTTAAATTGAGGCCATCCTCAGTTATAATGTCAATGCCACCACCTATGAACATCTACAATAGCAGAGGTAGACAACTTAGATCAACCATTTTTTAGATTAGCTAAAGTCCACACTTCTTTCATGGGGTATTGTGTTAAATGTTACAACAAAATACCTTCTGACATATTAGAACTAAATGAAAGAAAATTTAAAACTCATGTTAAAAGTACACTTTGTGAACAAGCATATTACAAATTAGAAGATTACATTCAGGATAAGAATGCTTGGAAACATGCTGGTCCTGCTCCATAGGACAATCAAGGGTGAAGGTCAAACTGGTTGATTAATGTATTAACTTTATAGATATACTGTTTCTTTTTTTGTGTTTTTATTTTTCTGTTGACTCACACACTGTTGTTTAATTAATGGTTCCAATGTTTGTAAATATGTGAGTACAATTTACCTAAATTTCTTTAGGAAATTAATAAGTTTACCTCTGCTGGTGATACTTTGTTCTTATAAGTAGCATACTCTGGGTGCATCGTCCTCACATAATATTAAATTAATTTTTGTATACCAAATTTTGTAAAATCATTATTTGAAAAGAGTAACTATGGAGTTTCTTGTCCGTTCTTCTCCATAAGAATCTACCTTTCCGAATGGACAGTAGAGTCACTTTATTAATGTAACATTATTATTTTACTGAACTGTAAACGATGACGTTCAAAAGTGCCGTTTAATAGCCTAATTGAAATAAACGTTTTGACTTTGACTTTGGTATCGCAACGTTAAACAAAATAAAGTTTGTACCTTACAAACCGAAACGACAGAAAAATGTGGAAATAGTGTTAGTACTTTCTCGGAAAAGTTCCGCTATAAAGCTACTACTAAGTAATTGTCCGTTTTCACAAAGATTTAATTTACTGTTGCAGCGATCGATTTCATTTTAAAGTTGATCCAACCAATACGTTTTATTTCACGGATTGATTGAAACACAGACGACGATCTGTTTGTTTCAGGTTATAATTGGTTAATGGCGGACGAAGGGTCAAATGATGCCCGTTTCTGACCGGCTTGATAGGTACTAGTTCAATGCATAATGCAGTGTAAGAGCTTAAATTACGCTTATATTACAGGGCACGGAGAAAAGGAAAATATAATGAAGCCCTTGTTGAAGCGGACTGAATTTTGAATTAGAAGCTTTAGATAATTCTGCTTCAATTTATGGAGTTTCGTTGGAAACCATCTAAGCTGATCCCTGCTTTTTTTGTCGTGTTTATATAACCGTTCTTTGTTTTGAGATTTTTATAATTTTGACCACGATGTAATTAAACGATGCCTCGTTGTTTCAATGGTTGCAAACGCTATTGGTGAGCACGAGGTCGTATATTCGAATTCCGGGTCACGTTAATTTATATTGGATGTTACGATCTGGAATTTCTCAGTAGAAGAGCCGAGCCTAGTTGATGGCTACAATCTAGTCCTTACTTTATGGAACTAAAACATTATTAGCGGAATGTGGGTGTATCCCATAGTTAGGTATCGCTCTGCCCAGCCATTCGGATTATACAGGCATGTTGTTATGTTAATAAAACAAGGTAAGTAAATAGCCCATTTAGATTATAAACAAGATGGCTATGCTGTAACTTCACGTTGAAGTCGGCGTTTTATTTTATATTTCATGCATTTCTATCAGATTCACGTTTCCGCACTATAAATAAATATTTTTTTATTTCTCCAAAAGCCATCACAGAACAAGGTAATATCCAAATATTATCCAAAGGTAATGAATGTAGCATTCAATCCATACACTCAACTTTGATGTTCGATCAAAATGGCATTTCATCTAAAATATGAAAATGCTTTTCCTCAAGAACCGGTAGGTACTGCTTCATGTCCGAGCTTTTAAAATAACATGAAAATATTTGCAGTTTGAACTTTGGAGCATAATATTTCAAACTCTTAGATAAGGGGTATATTTTCTATCCAATTTATCTTTATTATGGTAATTTTTTTTTTTTTTTTTTTTTTTTTTTAAAAACGTTGCCCCACACTAGGAATTTCTCCTGTATCGTGGGTGCGTTTACAAACATTCAAATTCACATACACAAACAGCCAGACCCGAAACAACTATCTGTAGGCCATACAAATATTTGTTCCGTGCGGGAATCGAACCCGCGACACGCGCCGCAGCAGTCAATCGCTCAACCACTGCGCCAATCGTGTCGTCAAAATGTTCTGTCATAGTCTACAGACAGCACACATTATAAAAATGTGTAGAAACAAAATTATTGTTAAATGTGATTCTTAAAGTAAGGACAAGCGAATATGACACCCCGGTTCATAAAATCTTAAAATAGACATTATTTTTCAAAACGTAGTAAATTTGGCTGGAAACCCAATTGAGTTACTCATAAAATCGCATAAAAATATACTTTTACTTTAGCTCCAGATTTTGCTTCATATGTTTTATAATTTGTCCGCTCGACGACGTTAAACAAGATACGGTTGCAATGTTAAAATTAAAGCACATGTAACCAATTGCTTTCATGTTTCTATTACTCAATTTGGCCGCTGGCCTTAAAGGTCACGCGAGGCCTGCAGTTAGTATGCGAGCCGAGTTGCCCCCGCGATTGCACCTCAGCTTGTAACTACATTAAATCGAAACTTACCACATGTCCTTCTGGCCACATGAGATCTTCGTCGAGGCAGTCGGACTTATACAAAGACGGGTCCAGCACTCCAAGATCTGCGGTGTTTGCTGCAACAAAGAAATGTTTCAATTGAATACGATACGAATTATACTATACCCTTTTCCAGGATATGGTATATCTTGGGCCAAGTATCATCCAAATTCTTTCAGCCGATGAAATGTGATTGATGAACAAACATCCAAACATCAAGATTTTTATTTATCAATGGTATTAGTATGTTGTTGTTATTAAACAGGGTTACTTCGGAGACAATGCACAAATATGTATAACAAGATCACTCAAATTAAATAAGCATGAAATTGTTTTGTTTTAGTATGTTTCGAACAATTTAATTAGAAGTAAAGTCATCATAAATGTCAATTCTTCAAAAATAAACATATGCATGCATTTTCGTGTAATATAAATGATACTGATTGTATGAAAAAAAAATACGCACCATCTCCGAAGTAACCCGGTATACTGGACAACTGCCTGACCACTATTACCAATTTCTGAGAAAAGCAGATATCCTTAAAGAAAAAGACAGGGGAAAAACCTATATTCTAAGGACAGACCAACTTGCACACTTGCCGGCTAGTCAATCATTTCAAAGTCAAAAAGTCAGAATTTGCGTAACCATTGCTCTTGACAATAAAAAACGTGACCAACAGCTTATTTTGCACTACAAGCACAAAAAACAACAGATTAAATGTGAAAAAATTAACCCATCTACAAACAGACCACGAAAAGCGCCGCTAATACCCAGATTAACTGATTTTATTTTCATGACCTTTTGAATGAGCTTTTAGCATTCAATCCAATTAACCTTAAGCTATGAAGTCCGTTTTCATATTTGCTTATTTTCGATGCATCAATAATGACAAATGAAATTATTCAATGCAATGATTTGGGGAAGCCATTTAATTACACGCATAAATGAGCGATTGAATTATTCGGCGACCTTTTGCTGAAACAGATTTATTTTATTTACGGAGAAGCTGCAAATAACAATTCAGTGTGTTTAAAATTTAGGTATAGTAAATTGTGTTTGCAGTTTTCTACGAATGCTGCAAACACAATTTGGCAAAATGGAGTTTTATAGACTCATCGGATACCCAATTTATGTAAATTGTTCAGGCTATAAGCCACACGTTGGAGTGCCTCAAAGTGCCCAAACACCTGCACTTAGGGGAAATCATTAATGTATGCAACCGATACTGAAATTAGCGCGACAGTTAATCTGAAGAAGGTTGCGGAATTGTGTCACCATCTTTTTGCCTTTATCCATTTATTTGTAGTCGTCACAGTATTAAATACAAATACAAGTGATCTCTTGTAGTTTAAGAAAAACTATTGTAATACGCGTTTTTAGGGTTCCGTAGTCAACAAGGAACCCTTATGGTTTCACCATGTTCGTCTGTCTGTCTGTCCATCCGCGGTTTAGCTCAGTGACGCTTAGCGCTATAAAGTTGATATTTTGGTATAGGTATATTTTAATCACGCCGACAAAGTGGTGAAATAAAATCTTGAAATACATTTTTTTAGGGTGGCCCCCCTACATGTAAAGTGGCCATGATTATTTTTATCGTTTACCTTTTTATTTATTTTGTACGTTTACTGCAGTTTAAAAAGTGTTGAGGGTTTACTAAAACCATTTTTCTATCCGTGGATCCGTTTGCATAATATTAAGCTTTAAAGTGGTAATTTTTGTTAGAGTCAAGTGTCGCCCCCCCTCTGCCAGCTAAACGGTTGTTTTTAGAGACGTGAAAAATTCATAGCATATAATATATCGATTAATGAGTAATAGTCGAACAACCTATAAAATGGAACTGGGTAAGTAAAAAAATCCTGATGACTTGAATAAAATGACTTAAAACCTTTAACATTACAAAGTTAAAAAAATCTTTTAACTTTGTAATGTAATAACAGTTAAATACTTTTTACTATTTTTCTGGCATGTAATACGGAACCCTACACGGTGCGTGGTCCGACACGCACTTGGCCGGTTTTGATGTAGTATTTTCTTGTAATTTTAGCAAACAACCAGCAACATTTCCATAGCACAGTATTAGTTTACAGAAAATAAAATTAACGAACTAACTTTGTTGCACGTCTGTATTTACCTTACGAATAGAGTAGTTCCTATTGTTATTATTTTAGTAACTGTATGTTTGTTAATATTGCATCTGAAATTTGCTGAGTTGCTATTTAAATATACATAAGAAAAATATTAGTAGTAAGTTCAGTGCTCGTACAACAAAATGCAAAATTAATTACATGATATTTATTTATAGAAAGAACATTGCATTCTACTCCACCTTATTTTCCTTAGAAATTCTTATTAACACAGCGAGCTTGTACCCACGCAACATAATTTATAATTAAACCTTTAATTTTATACCGGTCGCCAGGCGTTTCTTGTTGAGATTTTTATCCATAAATAATGTCATGTGATCACGTTGTAAAGCATAATTAATGTTTGTTTATTGAGCGTGGAAAAGTATTGAAAATGTTGTGAAATTGTTTTAGTGGAGATAATTGACAATTATGCAGTCTCTATTTATCCAAACCTAGTAATTAACTTTACACAAAATAATTTTACTAAAACCCGGAAAATAGGACATTTCATAGCAAACTAATCAGTGATAAGGGTAGTTTACACGAGTGTATACCACCCATATAACTTAGTTAACTAGACACGCTAATTTTAAACAGACAAAAGTTAAACGATGATTCGACATCAGAAAATCAATGCTAAAATCCGTAAACATTATGTAACATTTTTCAAAAACATTAATTACTACACGTTATGTTTACCGAAACATTCAGCAAACATAGTAGGCTTGTTGCTCCACCCAAGTTAAACATACTTGTTTAGAAAACGTTGAATACCGTTGTCATGGCTTCAAATACCCGTGTAACGAGAATTCACAAAATTGGATGAGCGCGGGCGAAACACGGGCGTTTACACATTTCATGGAGAGTAAACATAATTTCAATTTCCGAAGGAATATTGGATCGATTACGAAATCAGATAAATCAAATACAAATACCAACGCAGGAATATACTGTGACTGGTAAATGTAAGCTGTTTTCGCTTGCTATTTAATTTAGATATAACAAATTGAACTATGAAATTGTTTATGAATGAACCTTTCATCAGAGAAATACGAGGTTTTTCTTCACAAGACAGACAACAAGCTTAAAGATTAGATAAGGGAAAAAATCTTATTAAATACGAAATAAAGTTTTTAAAAACAAATTAAGAAGGACTAATAAATAACCTCATCATTGTCTGCCTGCCCTTATCCCATGCTACTTGGGGTCGGCGCAACACGTTTTTTCCTTTCTATCTTTCCTGTTAGCCATCACAATACCACTAACTCCCTTTTCTTTCATAATATAACTCATCACACAATCCATCCATATTTTATTTGGCTTCCCTCTCCCTCTCCATCCATCCTTACAATTGACTATAATAACACATTTTGTACAAGCGCTTTTAAAAACGGACAAGAAAATAATTCATTGGGCATCAAAAAAATCGTCCAGATCGCATTGTCACAACGTTGAATGGAAAATAAAATTAAAAAGTTAATTGGCGAACAAAATGTCAATCGAATAAATTTGCAATCAATCTTAATTTTTTTTTAACAAAAGCCAATTAACGTCAATACACCACGATTAAATAATAAATGGTTGGCCAAAAATTATATTTCAATTATAAAAGCGTTTTAGGAAAGTAATTACAAGTTAATCAAAAGTTACGAACTGTGAATGAATATTAATTTTTTTATTTTTTTATTAAATAAGCTTAGCGAATCAAAGGGGAACACTCAAAAGTACGAAATAATAATAAGAACGTTCTATTATTTTCAGAAAAGATGGAAGAACACATGGCTAAAAATATAATAATAACCACTTGGGGTTGATCTTCCAGGTTAAGCAACGCTTGCCAAGGTCGTTCTATGGATGGGCGATCATTCATTAAGTACAAACACTTCTCTGTACCTCGGAAAACTCGCTAAGCCATTGATTCCGGCTGTCATTTGTAGATCTTTGATAGTCGTTACAGGTAATCAGAAACCACGAAATTAGTCATCAGTCCTGCTATCATGAAATGGTTTAAAGTCAGTCACTCCATAATACTCCAGGAATTCAGTTTCATTCGGACATACTGGAAGCTTACCTTATAATGGTATGAAAAAGGGGTAGGTAGATTTGTTGATTTTTATCAGTTTTAAAACAAAAATACAAATCACGTAGTTACAAAACCGCGAGATATTTGTATTTTTAATTTTATTTCAACTTTTCCTTTGATTGCATTCTCGCAATTTATTTGGAGGCAGTGAAACATTTTTTTAAATATATTATTAAAACATCACCATTAACAGGAATCTTGGCTACATACACAAACATTGTAATCGTTGAAACAAGTTGCTTTCGAACGATTATTTTCTTTAGAAGGAACACGGATGGGTTTTAGTCAGTAAGAGTCTAACACGCTCTTCCGCTCCACCTAGAGTGGAAGACGTCATTTGATGATTTCCCATCCTTAAAAAAAAGGAGGCCACAAAAAGGCAAACCTTTGTGAGTTGAAGCGAACCTTACGTCAGATTATCACGAGATTAGAGAAACAAATAACGTCTTTTTTTGTATTTTAGTTGATATGATTGAAAAAATTGGCCATGTTCGAGACGAAGTCTCACGTCCTGATCCCGGCTGTCATTTGTAGATCGTTGGCGGTCGTTACGGATTAACAGAAGCCCGAAAATCTGACTTCAGCCTTGCCAAGAAGTATCGTGTTTCCTCCAAGTTACTGGGCTGTGGATGCCAGATGGTCGCTATTTTTTTCCAATTTTTGCAATCTCACTTATAGTTCTTGAGATATGCGCGGACAAACATACAAATATACATACACTTATGAAATTTAGCAAATACGTATAAAAGCTGGTATCGACAAACATATTACAAACACTGTGTAATTCTAACAATATAACATACATATGGGTCGATTCGATAATCTCCCTTTTGTTAAGTCGGTTAATAATGACGTGCTTTTTCCGAGGCACGGAGGATTCTCGGTATGTAACGGATGTTCACCCATCCACGGAATGACCTTGGTAAACGTTGCTTAACGTTGAAGAACGACCCTTGTGGCTGTTATTATTAAACCACAAGTGTGGGGTAACGCAGGTGAATAATTATGTATTGTTATCCCAACACTATGTAATACCAGTTTACCCAAAATCTTAGCCGCAGGAAAAAGGTTTGTACGCCTACGAGTTTCATTAATAGTCTCGTCGCGTAGACCTACGTCTACGGCGTAGCACGTAGGCGTCTTCTACGATTTTTTCAAGGGCTCTTAGCTCTTCATTCACAATATGGTTTTTTGAAAAGTAATCTGACAAAATACCTTTGTAAATATACTAAACGCGTTATTTATATTGTGTGAACAACATACTTGGATGTTTTTGCTTTAGCAAGTAACACTTTGACTCCATTTTACACTTTAGGGGAAAAACAGAATCTCGTTTAACGTTTTACGGATTAAAATGTAAGATTGAAATATTATATTTGCCACCAATTAAAGCTGTCGGGCTGAGGTAAATAAATATGTATTCGTTATTACAATCCAGAATTAATATTCGGCTTTGATAATAAATTCCAATACAAAATACGAATATTGCGGCTCTTCGGACTGATTTACATATTCTATTCTTAGGTCAAGAAGGGAAAATTGTATTTGGCGGAATGCCTAGTATTGCTTCTCTTTTGCACAAAGACTTTTTATTGGATTTTTGTACTACAATCACATTGGTTGAAGTGCTACAAGCTCCATTTTTCTATCTTATATAAATAATTAAATCTAACTTAATTTATTGTTACCATAATCTTATTTAATTTATTGTATTCAAATTTAATCATTTTATTTAATAATTTTTATTTTCTACATTTCTACATTAATCTAATTGTTATTATTTTAAAATTTCAATCAATGTTTGAATCATTTTAACTAATTATGTTATAATCTGCGCATAATTTAGTGCATGTTGTGCTTCTCTGTAAGTGATGAGGCACTTAGTCTTAAGATTGCAATGTAAAAAATTTAAAGCTTTGGTGTACTCATTGTTGAGAAGCCTTATAATAAATAAATAAATAAATGTCTAATAAAAGCTCAACAAGATATGAAATATTAAATAACAGTGACATTCATTTGTTTGTGAACTTTCCACTTGTTATTTTGTATGAGCATGTCAACATTTTCACAGCCAATTATAAATTCAGGACAAAGAAAAGACGAGATAAATGTTTGCAAGAGATAATTTATTTAATTGTAAACTTGGCTCTGAAGTTTTGCAAAAACTTTGTAAATTGTTTTATAATAGCGTAGGTTGTTGGCGATTCCACTGCTGGGCAGGCTTTCTTTCTGTAAGAGGGCCTTTGGCCTGGTTCCCTTACGATGTTTTATAACCATTTTGTGCAGTTGTGATTTATGAATACACAAAATGAAATGCAAAGGCTTACATTTTCTTTCTTAAAATTTGTAATATTACATTCTTTCGCATGATTATATTTTGTGATCTAGCCCGTCAGCGAAAGTTTTTATCATTCTATATTACACCCACTCAAAACTTATCAAATCAACCCTTCATACATGAACCTTCATAAAAGCTTCATTTTGAAATTACTCTTTATTTATTCTATCATCTCTTTTTATTTCTTAAATAAATAAAATGGCAAAGTTTATCATTTATGAACGTATACTCGACGATGAAAAATAAAAGACAGGGAATAAAAATATGTAAAAGGAAAAAGTTACGAGAAATAAGTTTAGAACAATATTCTTATTCTTCGTATCGATAGACTCGTGGAACATTACCTTTATGACGTCATCCAATCTTGGAAAAAGAACTTTTAAATTTCTATGAAATCAGCAAGTGGGAAGGTTAACTTTTAGCATTTGGCTGTTGTTTATCAGCCGGTTTTAATAAAGTATCTACCTTTGGGCAACTGTCGAATTAGCTACCAACAGTAGCTTAAACGTCATGTTTGTCTTTCCAACATGACGTTTCAGCCACTTTGGGTAGCTAATTTAGGAAACGGCCGTAAATCATATTCCGTAGCTTTTTATAGTTGACTATTGACCCGCCTCAGCTTTGCACGGGTGTAAATTACCTTAATAAGCAAAACCTTCCTCGTTTATCATTCTTCCTATTAGTGAAAAGCATACCAAAATAAGTGGCGCCTCGCAGCGGATTTTATCACAATTGTGACTTTGTTTTATACTATTTAGTTTTAATCCAAAGTTTGATGAAAATACTACAAAATAATTTAGATGTGACAAGTCTAAGAAAAACAAACTTAAAACCGCATATTTACATAGCAAGATACCCACACAATATCCAAGGTGTATGTATAGGTATTATCTTCAGAAAGCTAACCGAAATAAAGTTGGAGTTCATTCCCTAGAGCCAGTGAAGAGGCGTTTGGAACTGAAAATACATTAACAACCATTCGTTAGCTTAAAAGTATCGAATTTTTTGTGAAGTGTATTAGATTAAAAGTAAATAATTGTGCCTCGAATGTACAAGGTAAGCATTGTAATGTTCTCAATTTGATTAGAAATAATTATTATGCATTAAAATCGATTATAATATATTTGATTATAATATAGCATAGATAATATCTTATATACGGTTAATACGGTTAGAAGTAATTTGCCTTTACCATAAATAAGGATCAGCTGTAATATTACTTCCAAAAGATAATATCAATAATAACTTGATTAGCATACATCTCCATCGTCATATCGTATTGAAATTTCTTTGATTTAATAAAAATATAATACATTATACCCAAAAAAAAAGCTACTGTACCTATCATGTTAAAATTCAGCAAAACATGTTAATTTTCATGAAGTAAAATAGTACCTACAGGTAATCCCTACTGCTTTGAACATTATCAATTATTACCTATCTTCACAATGTAATATAACTTTCCAAACTACTAATAATAGTTGATAACGTGCCAAGTCCCATTAGTGACGACGACGGTGTTATTCCACTAAATACATATTAAATTATTTTTTGTTGTTACTTCTTAATTAATACTCCTCTTTTTTCATTTCTCACAACACACTAGTCTTAAAAATTACCAAATTGTCTCACTGTGTATCTGTGGAGAACGTTGTTGATTTCACATTTGTATCATTTCTATATCATATCTTTTGTAATCTAAGTGTGTAATTGTTTGTTTTCCCAAATAAATAAAATAAAATAAAAAATGAATAATATAAGCTACTAGAACATTTAATTTTTTAATTTAAAATTAATTCTCGTCTCAATCTATCTTGGTTCTACAACAAACAACAACAATATGTGGCTTTGTCGAGCGCCAGACTTTTGTTTGATATCAAATAAAAGTGTTGTGTTTTATTAAAAAAAACCGGCCAAGTACGTGTCGGATCATGCACAGTGAAGGTTCGTAGTTAGCCATCCCGTAAACCATACCTTAAAATAATACATTTTTATATTACAAAGTGGAAATTGCGTTTAGTTTTAAATCATTCTGTAACCCGTATTATTTTTGAATGACCTAACCAACGATAACCCACATGATGGGATAAACGACAAAAAAAGTCTTCCTTCTCTACCCGACTAAAAAAGTCTTCCCTCTCTACCTGACTAAAAAAAGTCTTCCCTCTCTACCTGACTAAAAAAAGTCTTCCCTCTCTACCTGACTAAAAAAAGTTTGCCCCTCTACCTGACTAAAAAAAGTCTTCCCTCTCTACCTGACTAAAAAAAGTTTGCCCCTCTACCTGACTAAAAAAAGTCTTCCCTCTCTACCTGACTAAAAAAAGTTTCCCCCTCTACCCGACAAAAAAAAGTTTCCCTCTCTAGCTCCATGGGAGGTAACATAAAAAAAGATTTTTCATATGTTATTTTACAACTTTGTCGGCGTGATTCATATCTATGTATAACAAATTTAAAATGCGAAACTATAAGAGCGGTTAAGCATTGCATCCGATCCGAATCCGTGAATAAACTTTCTGTAGTAGTATTTACATATATGGTAGTTTACACACTAGATCCAACTTCCGTCATCCGATTTCTCTCCGTCATCCGTGAGTCTCCAATTCGGAAGAATTTAAGTAAACTTTTAATATTTCTTGATTTTGTTTTTAATTAGTCTGTTTACAATTTTTGAATAGATTTTTAAAATGTCATGTAGGCATTAAATGCCACAAAGCATTCATAATTGCCCTCATCTCAATTTATTTGAGGTCAGTGCACATGTTTTCTTCTTCCATATCTATTTATGTAGGTTCGTCATCATCCCAGTACTCACGAGCATCATCATCATTTGGCGACGATTTTTTAACAGAATTTTAAATGAACGGTTTTCATTTCAGTATTCTAGATTCACTTATGCAACTAGTAGATTTAAACTATATGGTCGTTATATCCTTCCAGCCAGTAACGTACTCCTACTACGGTAGAATGGACACCAATATTCGATAGTTTTGACAGTTAATTTAAACTCAATCCGCCGTCGAGCGGGCTTCGAACTCAATCAAACGTGTAGCATTGCGACTTCGTGCGATTTTGACCCATTTATTTTTTATTTAATACTGAAAAACTTTAGTGGTTTAAAATACTGATATAGTGTGAAATGTTTCGTTTATGAGAATGTTGGTCGCTTTCACAATTTTTTCTCCTCGTTAAACATTAAACAATGTATCGATTTTATTAGTTAACTAAGTGCGTATGTATCGTGCCACGGCTGCGGAATTGTTCGAAAGAGTTACCACGACCCCTGGAACGCAAAGGGCATTTGGAGGAACACGGGTGGGTTTTAGTAAGTATGAGTTTGACACTCCCTTTCACTCCGCCGCAGCGGGAGGAGTCATTTGATGATTTGCGTCCAAAATACAAATGTACCTATCCATGTATCGCAATGAAAGGAAAGTTTTCTTGTTCGGATGCGACGCACAACTTGGATTTATATATATTTTCAATTATTTGTAAATTGTCCACTTTTATTATTGTTGTTTGTTTTGTTTTATGTTGTCAACTTGTCATTGTCAGTCAGTGCTGGACATCATGCCACAGACAACTGCGGAACTGTGTTCTGTTTTGTCTGTGGTATGACCAGAGACTTGCGGTAGGTAATTTCTGGTACAGACATAGTTTTTCAGTGTAACCCTTTAGTTTTTAGTTATTTTCTTTTTATGTTGTAGTTGTTCCAGGCCCGCGGTAACTCTTTTGAACAATCCTAAAGATTTATGAATACGACGCTGGCAGATGCCAGCGTTGTATTCATAAATCTTTGATATTTTACGATCTTAACTTTTGTACCTTGTACCTGTTTTTTTTGGATGGGAAATCAACAAATGACTTCTCCCGCTCTAGGCGAAGCGATTGTCAGACTCGACTAAAACCAAATCGTTCCAGGCCCGCGGTAACTCTTTTGAACAATCCTAAAGATTTATGAATACAACGCTGGCAGATGCCAGCGTTGTATTCATAAATCTTTGATATTTTACGATCTTAACTTTTGTACCTTGTACCTGTTTTTTTTGGATGGGAAATCAACAAATGACTTCTCCCGCTCTAGGCGAAGCGATTGTCAGACTCGACTAAAACCAAATCGTTCCAGGCCCGCGGTAACTCTTTTGAACAATCCTAAAGATTTATGAATATACCTAATACTTAACAAACTACATACCAATTCCCTCTATACAAAGATACATATCACAATCCACTATTCTGTAATATAAACACAGATTAAACAGAAATCATATTCTGTTCACATAGCTAAAAGATTCATCACTCCGTTCATTGGAATCAAATGTGGGTGGAACATGGATAAATCTTTAAATTGGATCTTTTGGTGAACCTACTGTGGGTTCTAAATAGCAACGGGTCGACGTTGATTATTTTAATTAACAGGACCCCTGGCATCTATGTTTAATGTTTATTATCCGGGATTCTACCGTTATTTGGATTAATCCTTTTAGGGTTCAAAAAGGACTGTATGAGGTCTCAATTGATTAATTAAGCTATGTTTAAATAAAGAGCTCAATTTGTTTGACTGTAGGAATATTCAGGATCAAGTTAATATAATAATAATAAACATTTTATTTTGAATCACATTCCATATTTCTTAGTAACAATATAAACTTATAAACTAGTGTCAGTAATATTTTACCGCGTGAGGCACGCCGATCATGGGGAATGTCTACTTGACTGCGTGCAGTCGCATCCACTGCCCCAAGATCGATCAATTTCAATGTCCCTTCAAAATTTATGATTGGATATTTTGCTTCACGTATGATAGACATCTGACTAGTCATTAAGTTTTTCTAAACAGATAAACGCGGGAAGTACAAACTTAAAGAGAGCAAAATGATTTAAGTATGCAAAATTAAAACCAATACCTCACCGGGCAAACAGCGTTATCAAAACGTTGAAAATAAATAAAACTCCCTATTCGAATAGCAGCTTGACGCTAGAGTATGTCTCTTCAAAAATGTTAAAACAACGGATTTACCTAAGAGCGAAAAAACAGTGGATAAACAGAGAGCGGCCACTTTCAAAGGAGCCCTCAATGGCTGGTAACTCCCCACTGATAAAAACGAAAAAAGTAAAAGCCGAGCTTAACCCAACATACTTTGTACGTGCTGATAACAAACAAGTGCAATAAAAACTTTGTTTTCTAACCGATTGGATCTGTTATATTCCCCATTAAGATGTAAAATGAATTAAAAGTTGGTAGAACAAGTGGGCGTGCTGTAATTCATTACTGACACCTATTAAAACTTCTTGCACTTTTATAAACTCTAAGTTATCACTTGAGTTGCGGAATTTGTTCGAAAGAGTCACCGCGGCTCTGGAATGTAAAGGGCTTTGGGAGAACACTGATGGGTTTTAATCAGTACGAGTCTGACATGCCCTTCTGCTCCACCCAGAGCGGAAAAAGTCATTTGTTGAATTCCCATCCTTAAAAAAAAAAGTTATCACTTGAACTTTCAAGTCTTTGCCTAGGTACTGTGAGAGATTTGTAGTTTAGGGTCTAGGGCATTTATTGATACAACGCAGCGGACAACATTTTGTTTAAATCGATCGTTTTTGCATTTATAACAAATCTGTCGGTTTAAACAATCTATTATTTTTGACAAATATTCGTACCAACTTCAAAATTAGCCAGACTTATTTTTGGACCATCATGTACGCTACAAAGGTGTGTTCCCTCGTGCGGCTTTCTCACGTTTCACAGTATTTGTCTTAAGTGTCTATTTCTGAGGGAGGTGTGACCTACACGAAGAAGAAAAGAAACCAGAAATGCAAAGGTTTTAATTTTATAGCATTTGCATTAATCTACAAGAAAATTACTTGAAAGGTTTTAATAAGATTAAAAGCTATGCAGCCAATAAATGAGGTAATCTGTACGTTCATCCGTCCTTAATGGAATCTTGCAGGCATATTTGACCTACTTCTATTTATACTACTTGTATTAATAACACAATTTTCACAAGATACTTTCTAGTGTCTCGTGAAAACCTAACCTAATTTATTTACTGTGATGTTGCTCGCAATGACTGACATTCTTCATTCAAATGCCTAGAATAAACATTGTCTGACGTGACAATGACGTATGAGACGAGACATAGACGGATGACGCTTTTCTTTTGTTTTTGTTTTGCTTACTTTGTTAACGTTTCTTATCATATTGTTTTTCAGTATTGTCTAGCAGACAAAAACTAGACAGCATATTATTGTTAAGTGTTGTTCTAGCAGGTACCCACTTTAATTACAGAAAAACAATTAACTACTTACCTACAATATACTCGCTTTCACTTCTACTTAACCCTTTTAAAGGGGTGGTTATGAATGTTGTAGTATCCCAAAGTTCCACGAACATTCAAAACAAGTCATACTTTTTACCAAGATGTAGAATTAGAGCTTGCAAAGTAATGCCTTTTATAGTTATCAACTTAAGATCTGTGGGCCAAAATGTGGGGAAATAAGAGGGGTTTCTCACAGATTCCGAATGAGATGCAAATGCAAACATTGGTTAAAGTTAACTATGTAGAATTGGCCGCTTGATGACATTTTAAAAAGTAAAAGCGTTATGAGCTGGTGATTCTTGGCAACCAATTTACATGTGTTTTTTTCTTATATAATCTATTTTATCACAATTTAGGCGAGGAGTTGCACCTCTCTCTTGCTTCCTTGTTCTTCCGCAATTTTACACAAAAACGTTCTATTACTACTATTTACCCCTCCTTTCTCCGGTATGAATAGATGATGTACCATTTTTCTACATCTAACGTCCTCTTTTGAGTTCTAGGGACCATCAATCTTCGGGCATGCAGGGATTGTTCGTCATGTTACTACGGGTCGGATGGCCTGACTAATTTGTCAGAGTTAGTATACCGCGGCGTGATAGTAGTATGACATTGCATGATAGGAGCTAGCGTCAAGATTGACATGTAGATTGTTTTGTTTGTTGGTATACATATTTTTTATTTGGATTATGTTATCATGGTTTGGTGTACAGTATTATTTTTAAAGAAACTAAGACTTCAAAACTAAACGTTGTTATGCACTTTGTAATTTTCTTATTTGGATTTTTTTATAGAAGTTTACCAAACACGCGTACAACGTTTATCATAAATATTCAAAGACAACGTTGCAAATGTAGCATTCTTCATGAATGTAGCTATAATATATAAAATAATTTTCTAAATCCGACTGTACTTTTCTAAGGAACAAACAAACAAGATGTTCAGCTTTATTATATTAGTGTGAATTCGTTCGATTTTAAACAATTAAAACGTTTTAGTCCCTATGTCGCAACACTATGTTATTTTTGCAATCTAGGTGGAACAAGTGGAATAACACCAGTAACCCTTAAGATTGCCAGGGTTGCGGAATTTGTTCGAAAGAGTCACCGCGGCCCTGGAATGCAAAGGGCCTTGGAAGGAACACGGATGGGTTTTAGTCAGTAAGAGTCTGACACGCCCTTCCGCTCCACCCAGAGCGAAAGAAGTCATTTGATGATTTCCCATCCTTGAAAAAAAAAAAAAAAACCCTTAAGAACAAATCAGACCAGCAAGTCCTCAATCTCAATAAATTATTGTCTCAATTCGTCTTTATGTCAGGCCCGGTTTGTCTCAGGAATGGCACACACCGTGCGTGAAATAGGGAACTTCTGTAGATGTTACAGGACGGGTAACCTAATAAGGTGACACCTCGGTTAATTGTGTTTCGGTATTTACTTTTTCGGTTTGGCTTATTTTCTCTGACTTCAAGTGTTGTGTGTTATGTTTTTTTGTGTGACCTCATATTTTAGGACTTCTCAGTAGCCCTGATTGACATTTCAAAAATATGCTTTGTAGTGACCATGGACGTAAGTACTTCTTCTTTTTGTCTTTATATATTTTATATTTATATGTTTCAGTGTTTTATTTTGATTTATCTAGATGTGATCAATATATGTTTCAGTGTTTTATTTTGATTTATCTAGATGTGATCAATATATGTTTCAGTGTTTTATTTTGATTTATCTAGATGTGATCAATATATGTTTCAGTGTTTTATTTTGATTTATCTAGATGTGATCAATATATGTTTCAGTGTTTTATTTTGATTTATCTAGATGTGATCAATATATGTTTCAGTGTTTTATTTTGATTTATCTAGATGTGATCAATATATGTTTCAGTGTTTTATTGAAAAGAAAGAATAAAATGGTTTTGTATGTTTTCTTTCCTTAATTCTGCTATCTATCATTTCTATTCTTCCTTCTGTATCAACTGAAGCGTTAATATGCGACACATTGGGCAGGGTAAGCACGTTCCCACCATTATTCATTCAGATAATATCTGTTATCGTTTTCCTTATTTCTATTTCTTCACGGGGAAAAGTGTTTTCCACGTACCAACAATTTTCTTACCTATATTTATTTTAGATATACTTTATTGTAAACCAAGGTAAAACATACCTACAATGAAGTAAACTAAAAATAAGATAGAATGGGCGGTATTGCTATGAAAAAGTACACAAAAGTTTTGTTTTACGATATTTCTTGCATTAGGTAAATCTAGGCAAGGGGGAATAGTGAAATATAACAAAATGTAAGGAATTATTGTATGAAGAATTATTGAAATCCATGTTAATAATTGGATGACTATTGACGAGGTAGTTTTATATAGCGTTGTTGAATCAGAAATGTTGTAATGACTAGTACTATTATTAGTGCCCAACTATCTATGGAAACTGACAACGAATGAATTATTTCTTATCAAAAAATTCTGTTTCATTGATAAGAATTTGTTTTCAATTTACCCACTATTTTGTTTCTCATTATCATCCTCGTCATTACATCAGCCAAAAGACGTCCACTGCTGGACATAGGCCTCCCCCAAAAAAGGGGGGTTGCCATAATTGCCATACTTGGCAGCCGGGTTGGCGATTGCAGTGTAGCTGTTAGCTGCTGCCAATATTCTGGTGAGTCCTGTACTCGCCTCTTAAGTCTTAGGTCTTAAGTGATATAAGAAGTGATGGGACGGGGAGTGATTTTGTTTATCCTACTAATATTATAAACGCGAAAGTTTGTAAGTATGGATGGATGGATATTTGTGATATGTGTGTCTGTCTTTCACGTCAGAACGGCTGAACGGATCTTGATGAAATTTGGCACAGAGGTAGATTATAGTCGCGAATAACACATAGGATACTTTTCATCCCGGGAGTATGCTCCCTTGGGGTAATGTCCGACATTAACGCGAGCGTAGCTGCGGGCTGTAGCTAGTAATACAATAATAATAGGCGTTATTATAATTATGTTTTAGCTACTGCCGTATGAACATCGGATATTACTTATCTTATGTTCATTTACAATAGTTCCAAGTTTCTTCCAAATTCGTTCGGCCATTGAAGCGTGATTAACAGAAAGTTATACAGACACTTAAATTATAACATAAGTACAATAAATGGCACAATAACATCAGACGTAGGCACATTGATATAAATAGTTCTATTTCACCAATCCGATATTAAGTACTACGCCAATTCCTTTCGTATAACTTTTTTGTTGGAGAAACTATTTTAAGCCCAAATAAATCCATCAAGACCATTCTTATTGTGTTTACAGAACTCAGGTAATACATTCTCCATAATAAAAGGTCCATTTATTATTATACCTTCTTATACCCAAACAAAACACATATTGTTGAAGTGTGTCAACGGTAAGTCATTCAAATTATTGTTGATAAATTCGTACTCACTAATATTATTTACAATTCCTTGTAGGTTAAAATTTAACACGCAACACTTTATTTTGTTGACAGCCATTTTAGTCGAATTTGACGCCACGTTCACTTAATTTTATTTTACTTCAGGAACTGACAATCGGGTTGTTTTTTGGCACCTTTACGTGTTTGGCGATTTTTTTAAAAGGGTCATTGTAATATCGTTTCAACCGAAAGACTTCCACTGATGCACAAAGGACTACTCGAAGTGACCACGAAATCAGCCACCATCTTGTGAGAGGCCAGTGTTTTCAGAGTATTAATTAGTATTTCCCCGTTAATTTTGACGTTGCCCAACCATGAGATGCTAATGTTTTAAACATTGGTATTAATCGATACTCTCACTTGAACTTTACCACGATCTTGGCCACAGTAAATGCATATTTTTACGAAATATTTCTATGGATTTTCCTAATGTATAAAATTCTTCTGTTTCTGACTGACTGTGTGACTAAGTGAGTGACTGACAGATAACGCAAAGTCAAAAATACTGGTCGTAGAAAGCTAAAATTTGGCATATAGGGTTCCTTGAGGAGTGTAGGGTAGCACTTAGAGAGGCTTTCCCGAAATTCCTACAGGAACGGGAGAAAACGGGATATGCGCGTACGAAGTCGCGGGCAAAAGCTAGTTAGAATAGCTAGCTAGAATATAATAGAATTTCCCTATTTCAAAACAAACAACATAACAAACCTACTTAACCACCAATTGCAGTAAAATGTGTTAACACTCAAAATTATGGATTAAGAAAATAGTTTAACATTCATGGTTCACAAAAACAATGACATGACAGCAGACAATAATTATTGCCTGCTACGCATTGTTAAAGTAAATCAATAGTCATTAAACAGATTAAAATAATGTATCGAATGTTATTAAAACAGAATTGATAGCCCAAATGGTTTCATTTTAAATTCGATGAAATCACATTGTGGATTACGCGCCATCGCGTGAAATAAATTCATGAAATTGAAGTGCGATAATTATAATGGACAATTATAATGAACAATAGCTGTTTCCCGCAGCTTTTTTGCCTATCCCACATGCATTTTAGAGATGAAGTAGCTTGTATACTCAGTTATTGTGTAGGTTTATCAGTCAAAGAATGTTTGTTTTCAGATCAGGACTTCCAGAGATTGTTTTCCCGTTACTCAGGGTCTGCTTCCTTATCCTGAGCTGTTACTTGTTCCGCTGTTAAGATTACAAACAAATCTTTGGCAGACAAAGTTGGGAAAGAACATAACCACGCAAGCAAAAAAAGAGTGAAGTTTTCAGGGTTTTTGCGATCAGCTTATGTTAGTAGAGTACCTATCATGAGGGATACTAGAACTGTTTAATTTTCATCATATTTTATAAGAATTTTTTTATTGTTATTTTTGTATGTTTTTTGTGAAAATCTCAAAAAAAAAACCCAAGGACAGTAGAATTATATCTAACAATGCAATATAGTAAAACCTTGTACACTAGTGTAACTTTTACAAATAAACAAACAATTTTACATTATAATAACAAAACTTCAACACATCGTAACCTAGATACATAGTGCTGGTAAAAAGCTCTTCAGTTTTATATTATCGCTTTACGCCGAGGAAAAACATTACTTTGCATGATGGTAGAAGTATAAGACTGCATGGCGAAACTTTTACCTGAAGCCTTCTTTGTTATTTTTACAAGTATACCGGTGCAAGTATACTGTCAAGGCAGTGTAAGATTCACGGAACCATTTATCATCAAGGTAAAATAGAAACAGGGTTATTAATTTTGTTTTTTTTATTAGGGTTCCGTACAACAGTCGGCAGAAACGGAACCCGTATAAGATCACTTTGTTGTCCGCTTCTAATACTGTCCATCTGTCTGTCTGTCAAGACCCTTTTTCTCAAATGCGTGGAGAAATCAAGCTGAAATTAATATCAAAAATACTCCAGTACCCCTTATAGCAGTGAAAAAAGCAAACTTCTAGGTCAACGCAATTTAAAGATAAAGCTGTTTATGCTCCGCTTATGGCGCATGTTTTGACGCTCGCAAGGGAATCAAAACCTATAGGGTACTTTCCTTTGACCTAGAGTCATGAAATTTGGCAAGAAGATAGATACGAAAATTGGAAATTTGTAGTTTTATCTTTTTTGCGATTCATTATCATCTTCCTGCCCTTATCCCATGTTACTTGGGGTCGGCGCAACACGTTTTTTCTTCCATTCTGTACTATTAACCGTTACGCTATCACTAACTCCCTTTTCTTTCATATCACTTCTAACACAATCTATTCATCTTTTCTTTGGCCTCCCTCTCCCTGTCCATCCATCTACATTTATATTCATAACTCTTTTAGTTACGTAATTGATTTTTCGTTGATATTTCTGGCAGTGATCTCTGATCCGACTACGAAAACTCTTTTTAAAAATCTACTCTATCGCTGGCTGTCAAAGGCTATTTTCATTTAGGAAAAATGCGATGCGAAACCCCGAGAATATCTACTAATTAATAAAAGGCAGGCCGATGATTTATTACTTCATTCCCAGACTGATCGTCGAGTTCCTTAATACATAATCACTCAAGAGTGGTCATCAAGTGGCAAATACGAGTAGGTACCCACAGGTTGACATTTATTTATCTAAACAATAATATGTACAATAGTGGTACATGGGTGGACTTAATGCAACAAGGCATTACCTACAGGTTGTCGTTACCGGTGTTGAATACGTTAGTATTGTTTGTTAATTAATGATGGGAGTAGATGTAAATATATCGAGGCTGATCGACTATTGACTTCTTTATGATAGTAGAATTGACGATGTTCACACGTCGAACAATAAAAAATAGGTTCTAGCTTCCCTCTTACAACCCGATGTTTATAATGTATGAATGCAATGAAGTGTTTTTTTAGACCGTAAATAATAAAAGCTAAAGCAAAAACCGATCAGATATAGCTTATTTCCGAACTGGCAACTTTAGTAGGTATATCGAACACCCACATTATACCCTTAGACAAGCAACGATTTATTGTATCGTAAGTCAAACTCGCTGACGTCAGTACTCTAGTTCAGCTAATAAAGTCTTTTCATAAAGAAAACATTGGAATTCCCTCCATTGGTTCAGCAAAATCAAATTTCCGAATCAGTGGAGAGCATCTGACGATTAAAACTCTCTTATTACAGACGCTTGATTTCGATCTTCAGTTGGGGAAACGCCAAAGAAGATTGTGGAGTAAGCACCGAAAGTACTCCAGAAATTTAACAACTTTATTTCAAGAATTATTAGAATATTTTTTATTTACTCCAGTAATTATAAGGTCAATTTAATTTGATTGATTTATTCTAAAACAAAAAGAAAGTGGAGCTATAAAATAAATATAAGGTAAACCTTTACGTAATAAAGTAACTAGTGCATAAAACTTGATTTATTTATGCAAACTGCGCTTACCATTATAAAAACTGGCTACAATTTCCACATAACTTTTTAAACTGTAATTCAACCTGCATAGCAGAAATTCTAGTCCATTGCGTTCATACATTAAAACTAACTAACTGCACATTATAACGCGAGTAAAGACTAATTAACCGTGACTTAGCGAACAAGGCATGTGCTATAGGTACCAGGCGAGCATAACAATGTAGGTGTGCGGACAGCGCTTGTAGCACTACAAGCGCTGTCCGCACACGTACATTTTACCTACATACTACCTACTTTGCTGGAATATAAGAATAAGCACATAATATGACGACAGTGTATTCCCCGACATTAGTCACGTTAATCGTAGTCATTCATCCTCATACTGTCTGTATTCAATATGAGATGACTACTTACGATTAACCTTGACTTAGCGAAAACGGCATATACCGTGGTACCAAGCAAACATAACAGTGTAGGTGATACTGCGGACAGCGCTGGTAGTGCAGAAAAGCACATTATATGACGGAAGAAAACACAGTATGAGGATGACCACGATTAACCGTAACTTAGCGTACACGGCATATGCCGTGGTACCAGGCAAACATAACAGTGTAGGTGATATTGCAGAGAGCACTTGGAGTGCAGAATAGGCACATAATATGACGTGATAATACAATACGAGGATTACCACGAAGCGTAGCGTAATTTCGTATCAGTCAGCTGCAACAGTATTACCGTTGCAAGCAGTTGCATTAAACAGATTTTATGAAATACATATCAGCGTAAATAGAATTTTTGAAATTTCATTAGAAACTGAAATATAGTGAATGTCTCGTGAAATATAATAAATGTCTCGTGGAGAATTATAATGATGCTGACGCTTCTGTTGAGAAGTGATTAGATAGAATATGTTTATTTAATCCGTTTGCAACGAAGCTTTAAGCCGTTGTTTCTCCACACCTACACTTGTTATCAAATTTGGGGGTTTACTCTAAATTAATTATGTTTTCCATCGTAATTGTAGCCCTAATCTCATTAATTTTCCTACAATTTTAAATTCAACAACGAACTTCTCAACATGCAATAAACGGCATCAGCACAAAGAAACTAGATTCCCATTTTATTTAGTTACCTACCTAATAAGATAGATAAAGTTAGAGAGCTAGCTCGTGCTAGCTATCCATAAAGGAACATTGTGGTCAGACAGAATGAAAATAGTCAAATATAAACAGCCCTCGCCGTCTGCCTAAATAAAGCCTAGAATTCGAAATTTTCATTCTAGATCTTCTAAAATAGCACATTCAACTTTAAGCTATCCAGACAAAAGATAATCGATTGAAACGAGTACTATTTATAATACACAGCATAAATAAATTCTCCTATTTTTGTTTATACATTCTTTCAGCTTTAAGCCCTTTCGTTTGATACCCATGTTTAGGGTATTTAGAAAAAATATGCAATCTGCCATCTTGGAGCGGCCGCCATATTGATTTTTTTACAATATTGAGTATTGCACATTGTATTGTTACCAGAACCAAAGGTGTATGTACAATTTCAGCTTAATCAGATACCAGCATATGGTCGAAAAATGGTTTGCAAATTTCGACGGACAACTTACATATACAACCTGAAATTTAATTGGTTGTTTTCCCGCGGCAGAACGACTTTCCTTAAGGAGTACTTTCGAAGTATAGAGTTAAAGTAAATAAATAACGATGTTTCTGTTTTAAAATAATTAAAAAAATATTCATCAACTCGAAAAAGTGAGTAACAATAGTAACTCTAGACGTAACTTGTAGGTACTAGGTACTACTCGCGTCACCACCTACAAAGAAAACCGATGCACAAAATTATGTCAAACCAAAATAAACTCTCGCACGTAGTGATAAGGCATAAAATGTTTGCACGGAACAATACAAAAAATCACTGCGATACCGACAAAGAAAAGACCGATTTAGAAATGTTCAAAGTAAAATTAGCTCTCGCGTGTAGTGATACGGCATAAACTAGCCTGCGCGCAACAATTTCAAACGAAGCCGCCGGCGCCTATTTTACCCGTGCGGCACGCGCGGCTGTGACCCTGACCTACTTAGTTTTCCCGCGAATGTCGTACGCGCAGCACGTGCCATCACTGTAAACTGCAATGGATCGACATTACAATTACAGCAATGTGGAGTACGTCGCTATGGTGCAGCTGTATGCTAGGGCTGATTATGACTCCCATGCTGCCCAGCGACTTTACGCAGAGCGGCAACACTTGGAGGCGCTCCGTCTTCGCGGGGTTCTGAACCCCCAAGTCCCATCACCACGGACGATCGTAGCGGCGACACAGCGGCTACTAGATCATGGACAGTTCCATGCACCGGCACATGCACAGGACAGAGGTCGACCAGCCGTTATTTTGCCAGCGCTCGACGAAGAGATCCTCGAGTACTTCGAACGGGATCCTCGTCGAAGTACGCGCCAGGCCGAGGCTAGGTTTGGTGTAAGCCAGTACCACGTCTGGAAGCTACTCAACTCCGAAGGACAGCATCCTTATCATTTTCGCGGTGTTCACGCTCTCCACGAAAATGACCCTCAGAACAGAATTGCGTTTTGTCAGTGGTTGATCGCCAACCAAGATAAGAACATTTTGTGGACGGATGAATCAACTTTTACGCGAGTTGGTATTTTCAACCAGCGTAACGAACATTTTTGGGCAATAAATAACCCACACGTTATTCGTGAGTGTGCGCATCAAGTGCGTTTTAGTGTCAATGTGTGGGCCGGTATAATGAATGGCTACCTCATAGGGCCGCATTTCGTGGCAGGACACTTAACAGGCGGAACCTACCTGGAAATGCTACGAAATGTTATCCCGGACTTATTAGACGACCTTCCGCTAGCGGTGCCCGTGGACAACCTTTATTTTCAGCAAGACGGGTGCCCGGCTCATTATCACCGCGCCGTGCGAGAGCACTTGAACTTGGTGTTTCCCCAGCGCTGGATCGGACGCGGCGGACCAGTGCCTTGGCCACCAAGAAGCCCGGACCTAACTCCGTTAGACTTTTACTTGTGGTCTGAGCTCAAACGCTTAGTGTATCGTGAGGAACACGAAAGTCGCGAAGCGTTAGTAGCTGCGATAGTGGACGCTTTTGATATCGTACGTCGTGACAGAGACACCTTGTCTAAATTAAAAGAAAACCAATTAAAACGTGCGCGATTGTGTGTACAACGGAATGGCTTACACTTCGAACAATTACTCCGTTACCGGGAAGTGTAAGTACCTACTCGTACTTTTGTAAATAGTAGTAGTTTAGCTGATTAAAATTATTGTAAATAAGTTGATTCAAATTTTGTAAATACGCCTCAAATACTTTTTTTAAGTATCTAATTCAGAAAATTAGTTTTTTTGGTGAATTTTTGTTAGTTTTCTTTTTTAATTTAATTTTGTGTTCAATAAATTGCAGATAAAAAAGTATTTATGACGGTCCTAAGCCCGTAAAAGTATGAAGGGAAAATTTGAATAACATGTTGGATAACAGCTGATTGAAAAGCACGTGGGTTAATGTCCTTGCGGCCTTTAATAGTAACACTAGACGTAACATGTATTGTAGGTAATACTGGCGTCGCACGCGCCGCCCGCCCTCAAAGGAAAGCGATGCATAAATGGTCAAACCAAAATAAGCTCTCGCAGGTGGTGATACGGCATAAAAGTTTACATGCAAAACAAACGAGCGAGCCACAAGCCGACAAAGCAAAGACCGATTTATTAAAAATTTAAAGTAAAATAAGCTCTCGCGTGTAATTTATACGGCATAATCTAGCCCGCGCGTAACTTGATCAAACGGAGCCGCCTTCGAACCTAATCCTTTCGACGGTGACCTAGCACCCGGGTCAACGGCCTGCTGTCGTTCTGCCGTAGATATCGGGAGGTATACTATTGGTTCGTGATCGCTTTCGAGTTTAGTTTTTCACAATGTTAAATATGCCAGTTTTTGTTTCTAATATTTTATATAACTACGAAACGATTGTATTACATAGACAAAACCATTTCGCTGCGGGAAAACAACCATTTAAATTTCACGTTGTATACATACAAACGGTGCAAAGTATTCTTATTATTCAATACAGATTAGTGCTATTTTAGTTTTTATTTACATAAACAATATTATCGAAGGTCTTAAAAGCGTAGGTTTAATAGTTTTTAGTATTCGAATATTCAATTTATTTATAAATAAATTGACAGGCACGTGCCACGGTGATCAAATTACGAATTTTTATAGAACATTTTTAAACACCGTCGTTTTAAAATATTTTTTTTGCATTTTTAAACTTAGCTTAGTGTAATTGACAAATAACTGTTATGGCAAAATATTTACTAAAAAGAAATCGCTAAGTTTTTACAAGCTTTTATTTAACTTACAATGTATGTAGGTATGTTCGGGTGGAATCTTGCAACTTAATTTTAAAGCAGATATCTTCAACCGATTGAGCTGAAATTTTGTATAAAAGTTTGGTTTGGAATATAATGCATGGTAACCTGTGTGATGACATTTTAAATCTTAAAGGGCGGCACTCCCAAGATGGCGGACTCGTTATTTTTAATGCATTCCTTCAATGTGGGTATCAAATGAAAGGGCTTGTTAAGAATAACTCGAAAAAAAAGTGTCATTCTAAATCCAATATGGCGGACTTTTAAAAAAAACAAGCTTTTATTTAAATGCACTAAAAAGAAAAAAAAACGTTTACTTTAAAACTTTTATTAGCAACTTATAACGTCATTACACAATTTATATGATATAAAAACTTGTCGTGAGATTTACTTGTGTAGATAAACAAGTAACTTAAATAACGTGATGTGATTGATTTTAACTATATACAATAAACTAAGTAAATACGAGTACTTAAATCTCGCGACAAGCTTTTATATCATCAATTTAAACAAAAAGTATTGGTGCCGATAAGATAAGATGTAGCTATAGTTGGTACGCAGATTAAAATTTTACTAATTATAACAGTTATAACATCCAATCAAAACTTTGACAATAAAGTGCCTCATTTATGTTCAAAGTAAATCGGCGAACGTAGGCAGTATATTTATTCAACAAGTAGGTACTTTCGTTTTAACGCTGGCTTATATTTATGTACAACTAACTCCAGACTATTCGTGCATCTTACAAATGAATCTACTAAAACCATTGTACCCCACCTACATTCTCATTTCTGTGACAATATCGCAACACTAAACGTAAAGAAGAAAAGTAATACCCTACTTAAATACGATAGGGATGTAGGTCGACATACAGACAGTATTTCTAGGGATGCTTTTAGCACATGTATGCAAAAATTATGGGCACGGGCGATATCAATTATCAAAATTTTAAAATATGCCACCAAAATGTCCCATTGACTGTAATCGGTAATAGAATACGTCTTTTCTTAGGCCGTTAGTTTCTTAGTGTGTCAAAGGTTGTTGGCAACATTTATGTGAAAGTAACTCTGTATTATGATGTTTCGGGAGCAACCATTTGGATTCGGCGGGAGGACTCGCCCGGGTGTCATCACTGAGAGGATCGCCCGGAGGGCACATTGGAGCATACGGTGGAGGTCTGTCCTGCTTGGGCACGTGTCCTCGTCGAGGCGATTGGCTGCGGTGACCTCTCGCGTCCGGCCCTGGTTCAATCTATGGTCCGGAGTGAAGAGACATGGAATGCAGTCACCTTCTTCTGCGAAGCAGTAACGCTAGCGAAGGATCAGAACCAGGCTCGGATCGACGGCGCATTGTGAGCCAAGCGCGCCTCAAAGAAAAGAGAGAGAAGACGGGGCCCGCTAGGGCCAGAGCCAGCCAAGGTTGCGGAATTTGCTCGAAAGTGACCGCGGCCATGGAACGCAAAGGGCGTTAGGGGGAACACGGATGGGTTTTAGTCAGTAAGAGCCTGACGCTTCCTTCCACTTCGCCCAGAACGGAAGGAGTCACTTGATGAATTTCCATTCCTACAAAAAACTGTCATATGTACAATGACATAATTATGTCTGTCTGTATCAGAACGGATTTGGATTAAACTTGGTACGGGTAGACCATATCTTGGAATATAACATAAGATACTTTTTATTCCGAGAGTATGTTCCCTTGGGATAATTTTTGACGTTCACTGAGACGAAGTTAATGTTTTAATATTTCAGTGTTGCTACTTTAGTTTTATTTTTAAATAAAATACTACATAATCAAAAAATCTGGTTGGCGCCAGATAAATTTTCAATTAAGGACATTGACCGTTCCCTATCTGTTTAAAAGGTACCTACCCGAAAAATAAATTATGAATGGTTCATCATAACTACAAAATGTGAAGGATCTCGATAGACAGCATTGTGTTTTTTTACGATTTTGGAATTAAGAATGTCAAAAAATGTAGGTGGGTCGATGGCCGCTATTGCAAGTTTATTTGGCGCCAACATAATAAAAATAAATAAATCGGGTGAGAATCTCATCTGAACTAGACTGAAAAGTAGGGACGATATAACATGAAACAACGCAAAGTTACGAAAGTTATATTTTAGTGAAACGTTAAAGAAAAGTTCACCTATTTGTTAGAATCGCTGTCGGTCTTTTTTAATTATTCAACCGTCTGTAAGCTCCAAAATTGTAGTATCTTTCTTCATTCTCAAAAAAATATGAATAATTTTTCCGTTCCGATTTTCCGTTCCATAAAATGAAGAATATTTCAAGCTCATCGATGTTATTTATGTATTTTCTGTTATTTATAGTTTTCCGACATAACACTAGTACAGGATAAAAACGCGGACCACAAGTATACATTCTATAAATTTTCTACGTCATAATAATATACATAGGACCCGTAAAACATTCAGCCGTTTTATTTAATAACTACATTAATGATATATGTAGAAGTGGGTTGTTTTACCACGTTTTTATGTAGAAAAAACTGTAATGAATTAGGCGTGACATAATTATAGACTCCCGAAGGCTTTTGTAGTACGAAAACATGCGATTTCCTAGAAATAATGCTCATGGAATTACCACTAGTAAAGTTACCTAATTGATGCCTACGAATTTTTCACGTGGTTATTTTTTCGCATAGATTGTGTTTTTGTAGACGAAGTCCTGTGGGTTGCGTAATTTTTCACTGCAAATGGACCCTTAGGTAGGGCAAACGTCTGAAAATTGTGAGATAAGTGTGCAGGGTCACGATTTATGTTGCTATTGGTCTTTATAGCAGAGAGAATCTAAGCATTTTTGTTTATTTCATTATTATTAAACAACGTCTGCATGCTAATCATAGTCTCAATATATAAAAGTACTTCATATTAACTACACTTTTATGAGTTTTTAAAATTGATTCTCGCCAAGATGAGATTGCAATTTCTTCAGTTGTTAAACATAACAATATCTACCTAAACATAGTATGTGCAAATGCCAGAAGGATCATTAATTTGACACAAATATAACAATAGGCAGCTTAATACGCGCTCTACGATGAGATAACAAGAGCTTTAGCTCAACAAGAAACAAAGGGACTTTATCAATCAACCTTTATCCCTTGTTAAGATAAATCGATTTGATCACAGTTCAAAGCATTCACTCCTTGTAGGGCCGATGTCTGTTTAGATTTTCACCCAAAATTAACAATAAAACAAATTACCTAATTGGCACCTAGTGTCTTATTTATTACTTATTTAAAGTTTACTGTAATTAATGAATTAATGATATCTTACTTATTTTGCTCGAAAAATCCATCACAAATGGTGTTGGAGTTTCTTTAAAGTCCCGCTATTTAGTTGATAGGTCTTGACAAGTAATACCTACTAATAGTAGGTAATTAGCATTTAGTGCTATGTTATTATGTAGATTATTATCAAGATAAAAGTTGAAGGGTTAGGGGAATATTAAATAGAATTGATAATATATTTGCTCCAAATAATATTATTATGAAGTGTTTTTTCAGGGTTGAAAAATAAATTGAGTAATCAGATCTTTAAACAGTCTTTGATTACAAAAGTTAGGTCTATCCGATTTAGAAAGTTTGTTCAGAATAAAAACACGATTCTGTACCTAAAAATAAAACATCAACTGAAACCGACTTCGTCTTGTATATTCCAGAATATTATCTAAAGGAAGTTTCCGTCTACGATTACTTAATAATCTCAGAAAACAATTTTGTCAAATTGTTTAACAAACAATTTTTTTTCTCAAGGAGTTAATTAAAAGCGATTCAGATTTCTTCATAAAACATTTTTCTCCGGTGTCTGTTGACTGTCAACTTATCCGGGTACTACTAGGTTATATTCAGATCTAGTAAGACAAAAGCCCGTTTAAAACAATGAGAAACCGCATTTCCACTCTAGTACACTTGACACTTTGACAGCCCTTGAATATTACCTACCGTGATCGGTACAATTCGTTCGCTCCTACGACAGCCATTCTTTTAATGGAATAAAAGAAACATTAATTCACAGCAGAACAAACATTTAAAGAAGTTGAAAGGGAACGAAGAAAACGTGTAGACGCCGCACGTGTGAGTTTTGATGTCTGAGATAACAAAGCAAATGCGATTATTTTCCTTATCTGCACGTTTTATTTATAACCTTTCTTTTCCCATGGTTTCGTTGTCATCTCCTATCCCTTGGAAATCTTGCATTTATTGGAGTTAAGAATATCCTAATGGCAGCAAATATCAAGAAGTTTCGTAATATGATCAATTTATTTTGCACGTTATGATATTAGTTTAGATCTCACCTTAAGTTTGGTAAAACAATTTATATATAAAAAACAGGGGTAAACAAACTACAGTAAATTATAAACGTTAAAGTATGTTATAACGTGAAAATTCACTTCTAAGCTTTGCTTCTACTCCCACGTTTCTATTCACCCCGTGAGAAATATGTGAATGCGCAAAAGTTTACTACGACTAAGTAGTATTTTCAGTCCAGCCCACGTCATGAAAACGAGTTGACCTATCTCCTTAAAATCTCATTTTGTTCTATTAAAAACGTTAACAAGATTCTCGTGTAAGCTTGTGTTTTACTGCAGTTAAATTACGTAGACAACATTGTAGAAACGACGCCATTGTAAGAGCCTGGCATAAACTTCAACCCCTACGAGCAGATAAAAGTTAAAAGCTGGCTTTGTTAACATTTAAAGTGTATGGCAACATCTTAATACAGGTTAAAAGAACACCTTAACTACTAAATTCTTATAACCGTAGAGTATACCATTTGATAAATTAGAACGCAACCCTTAGTTCAGTTTGTGTCTGCACTTTTTACTTTCATTATATTTACCTGGTAATGAAAGATTTATTTATTATTTATTTATTAATTAATTCTTATAACACCTTCACAGATTCTTAGATTTTTGAACAGATATCGTTTAAAAATCTATCCAGTTTTGCCTTAATAGTTCTTCATATTAAATTAATAAATAAATAGTAATAAATGTATTTTGTATAAACAACGAAGACATTTCATGGTACCTTAGTAGAGTAAATTTCTTACCATGAGTTTTAGTCTCGTTTTAGTATTTATCTTTAATTTACGGTTTCAGATTTTCGAAGTATGAAAGTAAGTAACCTGCTTACACAAGAAGAGGATGGAAAAGAAAAAGAAAGCATGTTAGTCACCAATGTAAGTATAATAACAATAGCACTGGAAAAAAACCCCAAAATGCAAACAAACTATTTTACTTCAACCACCATCAAAAACAATGCAACCGAGCTTGAACCGCAAGGGAAATGTCAACCAAAGTGTAATACACCACTTAGCGCAGTGTTATCGAAACCGCTGGGAATTTTGGAGTAATATGCCTACACCGTTATTTTGTGGTCATGCTTTTAACATGCATAGCACCACGACCTTTGACTTTTTATCTTCCGGCCTTATTTGGCGAGGAAGATGAGAAAGGTATGTTAAGGAGTCGTGAAATATTTTTTAAGGGTTACTAAAATAGCAGAAGCGTTTTAAATAAGATGGAATAGGCACAGATAAACCTATAGCACATCCATATATATCCCATGTTTTCCCATGTAACAGAGGCGAGCTTGAGTCTGGACTGCTACTGAAAAAATTCAGATGTGCAAACCCATTTGCGTAATAAACGTTCTATCACAATCTGGAGTATTTTGAAGAAAACTCCTATATATTACTTCACGTGTTTAAAATATCTTCGACTCAATAACCTAAATAATGCAATGAATGTTGTAGAACTATCAAAACGAAAGGCGTTAACAATATTGTTTGTGTGCACAATTACCCCCCCGGATGGGATTTTCTGCATAAGCGTTTCCAGCTACTGGACTAAAAAGCGTTTCAGTACAAAGAAATCCCATTTTCTTATTGATAAAGATCATCTTCACTTGGCTTAAAATACTTTCGCTGTATTTCGATAGGACACAGTAGAAATAAAAAGCCAGAAAAACGCGTAATCTTATTGCAAATGAGCCTTTTTGTAACAGCTTTCCTAAGATTGCCCAAAGACTTTGCTAAGCAGTGTTACGTGATCGTTTAGGAATAAAGCTGAAATTTCATACGTAAGTGAACCTCGGGTTTCGAAAGTCTGTAATGAAAATAAAAGCTTATAGCGAAAATTTGCCCAATAACATACTTTTTATATATTCATCCAAGTATTACCTTCGAATTTACAGTAAGAGTAGCATTTTAAATTTAGAATCGAGATCAATTATTCATAAAAATATTTGATTTTGTTATTTTTTTGCTATACTGATAGAAGCTTGAATGAACGATTGATGGGTTGTGTGAATGTAAAAATGGGTAAGTACTGACAATGTTTTATTTTTCTGATCCTCTGAACATATGGCTACCCTTTAGTTATATTAATTGACAACCAAATAATGAGTAGTAATGCTCTATTGCATCTATATACATGTATGTACAAGAAGCAGTTGCCATGCGTTCGTCTCGTAAAATCTCGAAAATGGCTCGACCGGATTGAATTTATTTTTGTTTTTTTTTGTCTGAATATTGGGGTGGTCGAGAAAATATGATGAGTATTACAATCAGACCAATTTAAGGTGGTTTGAATCTGACCGGGACTACAAAAATAAACACGGAACAATTACTGCTGCACAGCAGAATAGCAAATGCTAGTTCACTATTCTATTATTAATATATGCAGCAAGTTAAACGAAATTTATTGGTCCGTTTATCGGCCCCAATGGAAATGTTAACACGGTAACTGCCCAGTGGTTACAGTATCGACCAAATCTATTCATATTTCAATTCATGCCAGACCTACCTGTATTTTCCTTATATAGGGTACAATGCCGGTAGATGTAATCGAGGGCGACTAGTAGTTTGATAACCATTTTCATTGCTTTCATTTTGATGTGGGTGAATCTAATTGATCGGGAGTTTAAATAACTTACTTATCACTGTATTCCATTCCCATACACTACCTAATTGTGGTTGATAGTAAAAACTAACTTCCGGGCTATACATACACACATAACTCATGGCGCTGGTCACTCACGTAAAAAAAAACCTGTGTGAGACCGGTCTCATTATGTCAGTCACGTTACAATCGGCGGAACTCAGTCATTCACACACGCCTTAATTTTATTTAGACGATGCAAAGAAATGGTTGCTTCTAAAAATGTATGCCACCGGCAAGAACCTAGTGCCTCGCGCCGTGTCAATTAGGCTTCACTGCGGCCTGTGATTTTCTCAAACAGTTGGCGTTGGCGCCGATACGAGAGAATCACGACAGCATATACTTTTTCGTCATCGAAATCTACACAAAAGAGTACATATTATCTTAATGCCTAAATATCAAATTGGAAAACAAGGGACCCATTTTTGGAACCACCAGTAAAAAGTTCTACCGTTTTGCTCAATAAAATAGACGTACAATTTCTGTTCACCTTTGCAAAGTGTAAAATCTGCAATGTTAGGTACATTGCAGATTGTACATTTTGCAAATAACCAAGTCTGAACTTCCGTTGTGTTTGAAATAAACTGACTTTGTAGTTTATACAATGAAAGTTACATAACCAAAACTATTGCTTGATTGTGAGCTTAACTCACTGTGGTTTTAAAATTAGTTCGTTAGGAAGCTTTTTCACCGCATTAACCTTTATACTCTGGGGTAAACAAGATGAAAAAATTGTTCTTCAATAAACTGTTAAGTTAGATAATGTAACGGCTGGGAATCGAAGAATGAATATTAGACAGAATGTTTAAGTGCTATTATAACACAGCTTTTGAAGTTTTGAATGAATAAATAGTACCTAACAGCCACGAAACCCAGAAAGAAAAACAAAAAGAAAACTAATTTATTTGGCACACACAGAAATACACTAGCAAGTAAAAGAGAGTTTAAAAAATTCTGCTAAATTTAATCCAGTAGGTACACTCAAATAAAATTTCAAGATCACATCTAAAGCCTTGTTATATAAACGTGTAAAATCCATTACGAAAACAGCTGACCGACATACGCTGCTGAGTTAACAAGACAAACAGTCCACAACAACAAAGTTAGGCACTCGACAGGTACGCTAGAGTACCTAGTTGACGGCATACAGCCGTACGTGGTATTGACACGAGATTTAGTGAAATTCCAAACATTTCGTAACTTATTTACGTGAAGATTGGTCGCAGGAAGGTACCTTTGTAAGATGGAGCTGTATAGGTATGCGCATTGCAGCTAATCAACCGTGAAATGAAAACATTACGGCTCATATACGGGGTAATATTTAAATTATATGTCGAGCAAGTTTACTTAAAATATCTTCCAGTGAAAATCTTCACCTTCATAAGCGGACGGATTTTCTCACGTCCGCATTAGGTATACCTGACTTGTTTTAGATAGACCCAAAAGGGTTCTACTTGAACACCTAAATAAGGGCTCACAGGGGTCGAATCCCAAACTAGTAAAGGTAATATCCAAGATGTGCACATGAGTAAAGCCAAATTTTCCATATAAAGTGAACTATTATTACTTAGGTACGAAACAAATCATCATTTTTATACGAGCCTTTTTATAAAAGTATAACATAGCGTAACGTTATAGGCTGGTTGAAGCAGCCATAACAAATGACGTCATTCGTCCAATCAGGCGCGTAGGAGCAGTGCCTTTACGACTCCCAAAAGTAACGTTTTCCGAAATAAATAACATTCAATACACTTCAACTAAATCAGAGTTAGTTATTAACTCACTACAGTGACTAATCTTCTAGAAGAAACTTAAGGGTTACTTACTGAATGAATTTGACCGCAGTTGCGTGGGCACAGGTGGGGACAACACGTCACTACCGAGGCTGCTGACACTGATGACATCCCGAAGTTCACCGAGCGATGACGAACGGAGCGTGGGAAGCGAAAAGTTCACCTCTTTTGTCCTGTAACAAAAAAAAACTCACTTTATTTTCATAGAGTGGTCAACTATAGTACAATTGATGGTTAGTAGTCAAAGAGAGAATCTTCAATTTTTGTGCTTGGACTCTTTTCAATTGCACTTAAAAACGTCGCAAATAAACGAACGAATAAAGCAGCTTTAAAAATCGAATAGAATTTTGACGAGTGGAGTGAAGCTGCGTTTGCCATCGAAATAACCTTTTTTATTCGAACAAAAGTTTCCATAAACGTAAACAACGATTCGTTCGTGAATTGAGACATAAAAATAAAGGTGAAACGTTGGAAACACAAATGATTGTGTAATGGCGGTCGTCAGAGAATTTTCCTGCATTTTTTTACGAAGTAGCTAATTCAGAATGTTCCAGAACGGCTACCTTGAGGCGTCACGATAGAACTGGTAATTATGTTGACAATTTTGAAGGTTTACGAGCAATAATTACGGGTGCGTGTGTCATCTACTGTTGTCAGTCAATAAGGGTTTGTGAACTTACTCATATTCGATTTAGATTTTTATATTTTCATAATTTCTAAGAAACATTTTAAAGACAGATTCTAATTTATCATTCAACATAAAAAGTGTACAAACTCAGGGTTCTCAAAAGTTTTTAACTTTTAAATTTCATGTAATATTGGTTAGACAAAAAAAGTTCGTTTATAAATACAGTCTAAGTACAATTTCGAGTATGTTTTTGTTCGATTAAACCAGTAATCTAACTTCAATAACGTTGTAGTAGGTTCGGAGTTCCAAAAAAAACCGGTCAAGTGCGAATCGGACTCGCGCATGAAGAGTTTCGTACCATCGTACAAGATTTAACACTAAGAGCGAGCAAAAAACGCCATTAAAACACGTTGGACAGCCCCCTTTAATGTTTAATTTATTTATATTTTTTTGTTTTAATAGCGGCAACAGAAATACATACTCTGTGAAAATTTCAACTATCTACGTATTAACCATTCCTTTCGGGTACGAAACCCTGAAAATACAATAATGTTGAATCAAAGATCCTTCAGGTTCAAAATGAAAAGAAAATAGCATCAACTGTACGAGTACTGTAAACTTAGCTCTCTTTCACGGCAAATAAGAAGTGGAGCCAAATAAAACTTTAAGAGGGATACAACTCATACCTTGACGTAGTTTCCAGTACTCTTGAACTTAGTTAGCCTTTGAGTTAAGACCTTCCAAGGCTCCAGTATCAGTGAAAGTTAAAATGAATTATCGCCTGGCTAGAGTAACTTATTTTTTAATTAACAATCAATTTCCGTAGTAGTGCTGATGAGGCCTGCTAATAATTAGACCGTAATTACTTTAGTGTGTGTGTCGATAAATTTTATGATGTAAATTGTATGGGTTCGCTTGGCAAGTAGTCGTCGTATGAAAATATTCCCCCGGCCACCGCAGGCGCGGGCCTGCGGACGGCGAGCGTTGGGTGGCTCGCTGTCCGATCACCACCAAACCCGGGACGATGGCGCGTTGTGTTCCACGCGCGCCGCAAACAGATGCCAGCATAGGAGACGGGGCCCGCTCGGGCCAGAGCCAGGGTCGCGGAATTTGTTCGAAACAGTCACCGCGGCCCTGGAACGCGAAGGGCTTTAGAAGGAACACGGATGGGTTTTAGTCAGTAAGAGACTCACACGCTCTTCCGCTCCACCCAAAGCGGAAGAAGTCATCTGATGATTTCCCATCCATAAAAAAAGATTTTTTTTAATTGCACCGCATTATTAACAAAATAATGCGGTGCAATTAAAAATAATCTTTATTTTTAATGCTATGCTAATGTAGGCAACATTGGATAATTATGAAAATGACAGTTCAAAATGTGCTCTCACTGTATGAGAAAGGAATTTGTTTATTATTTTTTTTGTAAATATGAAGGCTCTTTGTAATTAGTTACGTAAATGACATTTCTAAAAAAACCTTCATTTTGAGCCAAATACACAATAATTAGATTTTATTTGTTTCAGAATTTATTAAAAGAAGGAACGTACTCAGATTGTATTTAGTTGTAAGTCCTACATCTTCGTTCTTCTTATTAACCAACGTTTTTGTAATTCCATGTCAAGAATACAAAAGGTGTATTCTATCTTTCGAAGAACGTGACTGAATATGAATTAGGTAATGACATCTGTAACATTGAGAGACCTAAATATTGTGACAAGTTTCATTGCGTCATTATTACATTGTGTCAAGACATTGTATTATTATTTGGAAATAATCTTGTTTTGGCGACAGCTTTTTATGTAACTTGTATTTTGTTTTAAATTAAAATATAAGAATTACAGAAATTGATAAATTGTCTATTTTGTATTTAACGGATGCCGCTGGATGCAAGACACACGTTCGATGTGGAGACACTTGGGGAGGACTATGTCCAACAGTGGACTTTTTTCGTCTGAAATAATGATGATGTGGAATAATATTTTTAACTGGGTACTTCATTACAAACAGTTGGAGCGCAAGTAGCAAGTTGCTAGTCTCTGATTAATGTGGAATCAAAAGTTACAAACGTTTCGTATATGTGGAGCTTCCGGGCACGGGCTGATTAAAATTCAAACACAACTTTGCCTAATTCATCAAAGTCACTTACTTCACGACATTTCGTAACAATGTACTGACGACATGATAACACAAGATTTTCGAGGCGTGTAATATTTTAGCATAATAAATGGGTATTAAACAAGTACCTACGCCAAAGTATGACTGAATTAGAAATTAAGATTTTTATTATAATTTGTTGCGTATATAGGAAAGCTTATTGAACAAGAAAGTTTATTGTGTAATTTGTACGTCAACTGACAATGACCTACAATTCTTGAAAAATCAATTCTATTCCATAGGACTTGATTTGAACTTTTCCAAATCTGATTTTTTTATCGGACAATACTGACAGACTACTCATCATCTGCTTAGCCTTCTCCCAACTATATTGGGGTCGGTTACCAGTCAAACCGAAACTGACAGACTACTCTTACACTTTCAAGATTTAACACAATAGCCCCTGAAATTAAAATTATCGACAAAAGCTCTCTACGTCTCCTTGGGTCCCAATCTTTGAGAAATGCTTTCCAGATTTTGTTGAAGAAAAAATTCAAAATTTTAATGACGTTTAGAAAAGATTGCTCCAAGCTAACATGCATTCGGCCATCATTTTTATTCGTTATCGCTGTTTCGGCCCAAAATTAATATATTTCCTTCGTGCTTCCCATTTATGGAAGCACCACCTTTTGGACAAAATTAATTAATTAATTTCCAAAGATAATGGCTTTTTTCATAAATTGCTATTTTAGGGATTCATTCATTCAAGAGCTATCCGAAAAGTGCCGATTGAATATCCAGAGTGGAACAAATTTCTCACCATTTGCAGTTTCTTGTCGTGATGCAGAAAATTTCAAAAAAATCTTAAAACCATCGGTAATTCGAAAGCCACCCGATAATATGGACCCCATGTTTTCGAGGTCAAAATCGTTGCAAATCCGCTCAAGTATATTCCATTTCAAGGAACGCACTAAATTACCAATCACCCTGTATAATAAATAATAGGAAGTTGACAAAATAGTATAATCCATGTAGAGAACAAAATACAAAAAGGAAACAAAAATTATTATCATGTAAACGTGTACTGCAAAATTATAAGTTAAATGTATTATATTTCGGGTATCCTCCGCAAGCCCATCAAAAGGAGGCACGTCCTTTAATCTCTCGAAGCATTAATCTTAGTCGGCTTTGCATTAATTAACATTAATTGTATCTTTTTAAACTCAACTGAAAGATAGCTTCGTTGCAAGAATATTTTATTCGATTTTTATAAACGCCGAGTCGCCGACATATTGTTTGCAGGAGAGAGAAAAAAAGGGTTTTTAATAAGCACGCAGAATGTTTATCTTCTGATACTGTAGTTAATAAATAGGCGTACATTCAAAGAGCTTTTGAGAAAATACTTAATAGGGTGGATGATAAAAAAAATACAAAATTCTTTTGTCACGTGAACGAAATCTTAAGAGGATAATTATGTATAGTGCATTGAAATTTTGCATGGCGTCATGCCTTGTCAAACTTTTCGAGTAAAGAAATAAGATTGAGTGGAGTCCATTCGAGTAACTTAATAAGCCCCCGACGAAATGTTTTCTGATTTCATTTCGCGATTGGATTAGGTAATTTTCTACTCATAAAATTATGACTTGTCGTCTTTGCTTGTTCGGGAAGTTGCGTGGTATCTTCTCGTTTCACATACCACAGTGTATCAAGGCGAAGTCTATGACCAGTGCGTGTTGCCAGTGATGACTTAACTGAACTGAAACGTGGTCACTCACAATGGGCCACATCAGAAGGCTTAAAGTCACCCAAAGGGCAATGGCGAGGGCAGTACTCGGAGTTTTTTTGAGTGATCGAATCAGGAATGACGATATCCACAAGGGAACCAAGGTTACCGACATAGCTCGAAGAATCGCCAAACTTAAGTGGCAGTGAGCAGGGCACATTGCTCGCAGAGCAGATGATCGATGGAGCCGAAAAGTTCTGGAGTTGCGACCGCGTACCGGAAGACGCAGCGTTGGAAGGCCTCCCACAAGATGGACCGATGACCTGGTGAGGGTCGCCGGTAGCCGATGGATGCGAGACGCGCAGGACCGGTTCTTGTGGCGACACTTGGGGGAGGCTTATATCCAGCAGTTGAAGTGTTTCGGCTGATATGATGATGATCTTTGCTTGTTATAAAACTGATAATAAAAGGATTCAAAATCTGAGGCCGTAACATATTGAAATGAAATTCATAAAGTAATACGTGAACAAATTATATAGCATTCGGTTAAAGCTTTTGCCAGCGGGTTCACTCGCATATGCTATAGACTTTCGCAAAAAAGGAGCCTATCATGCCGTCTCTGGGTCCCATCTATCTTAAATTCTACCAAAAACAATCAAAATCGGTCCCGCAATTTTAGGCATAAGCAACAAACAAGCTCACTTTCACATTAATATTTGTTTTAAGTTAAGATTGCGCTCACGGAGTAGTATGAGATCTATGAAGTTAACGTACCCAGAGAAGGAAACCATTTTCTTTTTTAATGAATTCCGGTCTATTTTCGCCTATTGGGCGATCATTTGTGACAATAAATCAATTGTTTCAGTTGTCTGGTTGCCATAGCACCGGCTCTGCCTAGTTTGGGATCGGATGACCGTGTGTAAGTTGTCCCAAGATATTATTATTATTTGATTTTTTTTAAGGTTTTATCAACACTGCATACCATCCTTAGTTTAAGTAATCATTAGCAGATCCTTCATTCGAACTTGAATAGCAGAAACCCAAACATTGATTGCAAGGGGCAAAGGCATTCTAATCTCTTCCAATCAATTTACGGGTTTTTGATTTAAATTTTCTTAAAATAATTTGAATTTAAAATAAGCAATACTTAAACTAAGCATAATATAGTTACATTTTCTTACGTATAAGCCTGTTAATATCAGCGACTCGATGTATTGTATAATTAGAATAAGAATAAGAATAAATGTATTAAAAAGAAAATAAAGGCTATAAAATGTGTGTTATATACAACAGCGTTTAGTTTATTTAAAAAATAAGCATAAATGAATATTCAAAGATTTTAAAAGATTGAAATTACAATGGAACTTCACTAAATTAAACGAACTTACTACAAGTTCTTTTAATTTAGTAATTTTTCAACAATCAGTATCAATAGTCAATCCAACTATATGAATATAGGCTCTGCGTACAAAATCATTAGCAACGTAACCGAACATGAATGACATCTATTGTCTATACCTCAACAATTCTATTGTCTGTGGGTTTGTTTTGACTGATTGACATTTCACTGTTTCGAGAGTTTGTTGTTGTTTCCAAAACCGCTTTGTTGTTATAGCGTACGTTATTTTGTGGGGAAATTGAGTATTTTTTAACAATATTGGGATTATGTTCCGGATGATATTGTGGCAACGAAAATAAAATGGAATGAAAATTAAACAAGGTACAGTGAGCTAATGAGGAGGTTGAACACCCACGTGACATCTGGGTATTTTATATTGAGGTCGGCTTCCAGTCAAACCGTATTCACATTACCTGTATTTTACTTGGAGCGGCTGGTGCTAGACCATCACAAGCTATTAACTGGGTAACACGGTACTTCTTGGCAAGACTGGAGTCAGATTTTTCGTGGCATCTAACAATCCATAACGACTGCAAGAAATCTAAAATTGGCAGCCGAGACCAACGGCTTAGCGTGATTTCCGAAGCACGGAGGAGTCTCGGTATTTTGAGATGGTCACCCATCCACAGAACGACTTTGGCATGCGTTGCTTAACCTTGAAGATCGACCCGTGCTGCTGTTCTTATTTAGCTACGAGGCATTTTTTACTCCAGGGTTTATTTTAAATGTAAAGAGCCAAGTAACAATAGATTAAATTAAGCTAGATATTCGATGTCACCCCTGAAGCTTTCGTTAGGGCTATAAATAAGCATAACCATAACAACGTTGGTGTTGCTTGTTATTGTGCTACACAATTATTTGTCCAATCTAAGAACCGTATTATTACCAAGTACCTACCTACATACATACATCATTATCACATAATAAGTTTACCTTTACTGTGAATGTAATAAACGCCTTTACCAAAAATAGTATCATTTGTATTCATGTTGGCATGCTACAGCTGTTTTTATCATTAATCTGATAGTGACATGAGTATTCTAAATGTTACAAAATAAGTGAAATACTTTCTTGCATTATTTTTGTTTACATTACATTTTTTTACTACGAAACATACATCCCACTCCCAAAAAAAAACTATCTATTTTAATTCGATTCAATTTGACTTACCTTCAAATAAAAAATACACAGCAGGCTTAACAAATAAATTGTTACGTATATTTGTGGTACATTTTATATCGTTATTTTTTCTAGTAAAATGAGAACCACCCATCAATCAACAGTAGATCGGTATCATTCAGAACCACATGTTGCGTATCGAGTGACAAAATCACGATTGATTGCCTGTCGACAACGGACACCACAATAATCTGTTTTATAACTTATTCATTTTATTCGGGCGTATTTGTTACAAATATATCGAAAGCAGCATCTTGATAAAAGAACATCCGTCGCCTTTTCATAGGATTCTGCTGATTCCTGGTGCATTGCTCCACTACCAAGAAGTCCGACATAAAATTTGATCAAGACTTTTTGAACGTCAAGTTAACGCAGACCCCCAAAACGCCCGCCAGCCACCACTTCCTAGTGTTTTATTTGGGAAGTGGTGACGGGAAGGGTCTGATGCCCTCCGTTCTTCCCAGACGGAGAGTATTCATGAGGGTTTACCCACAATACATTCTGTAGTCACCTGAGTTGAGAACAATTTTTTTTTCAGAAAAAGCTTGTCGCTGCAAAAGTTAAATCTATCGTTTTTCTCGATGACGATATTGTGATTACAGACACGTCTCTAAAAACGTTGTACACTATCAAAAAACGGAGATACAACACATAATCAGGGATTTAGATATAACGTAACGGTTGATAGGATGGAATGGAATAAGAATATATATTGCGCCGACCCCAACTAATACGGAACACGGGCTGGTAGATGATAGTACGAACCATCACAACTGTAATATACATTTAAATCACAATTTTCTGAATGCTGATATTCTGGGAAGTTTTCAAACGCGATTAATGTCACATAGCATCACTTGAACAAGCTTTATAGCATTGGTTCCAGTTTACGATGAAAAGTTATATGCGGTCAATGATTTAATGCAGTCGGGGAAATGCGATTACGTTTCATGATCCGGACGTGTCGTTTAACATTTTAATGGATAATTGATATCAATTATTATTAAACTAGCTTTTGCCCTCGTTTTCGTACGCGCATATCCCATTTTTACCAGTTCCCGTATAGCCTATGAGGGTCATAGGCTATACGGAAGGGGGCCTCATGAATATGGCCATCATTTGCAAAAATAATTTTCTAAATCCAACTAGCAGTTCCAGAGATTAGCGCATTCAAACAAACAAACTCTTCAGCTTTATTATATTAGTATATAGATATATTAGTATTTACATTATAACAGCTGCACGGGTCGTTTCGAGGTAAAGCAACGTTTACCAAAGTCCGACCGTGGATGGGTCCATGGGACCATCGATTACGAGTACATACCGAGAGTTTTTCGTGTCATGATAAGGTACGTGAAGTCGTTGGTCCCGGCAGTAATTTGTACATCTTTGGCAGTCGTTACTGCTAGTCAGAACTCAGAAGACCTGATACCAGTCTTTACAAGGGATATCGGATTGCCGAGCTACTGGGTTGAGAAGACACTGATAGAAAGCGGTAGCAGCTGCATCCCAATACTTTTGGGAAAAGTCTAGGCAGATCAATTGATTTAGTTCGTATCAGTAATTTAAACTCGTGTAAACGTTGAACATTGACATAAATACCTCCCGAACTATCTAATTAATAATTAAGTATAATGTTATGATTATGTTGTGATGCAAAACGTGTTTTGTTTCACGGTTCAATTGTAATTGCTTCGTACCGTGGCGACATTGATTGATAGCACTACATTTTACTATGTTTTAATTTAACACGTTGCGAATACTTTCATTTTATGACTCTGCTCCAATGATATGATATTGCTTTAGCTAATTACGATATTCTCGTGATCTGAAGAACCTAAATATACAGCGGCACTGTATGTAAATTAAACATCTAAACTATAGATCTAAATTTTATTGCGATTTTGTAGCCCACGATTTTGGCTACCGGTTACTATAGATTGTGCTTGCGCTGTTTTTTACGCGTCTATATATAATACGTCATTGATATGCTGTTAAAACAGAGTACGTAGACACAATTTGAAATAATAGTCTCTGTTTAACTAACAGAATAAGTTCAGTGAGGTACACAGTAAGGACCATATTGTCTTTTGCAGGTAAACATCATGAACTCCACTTGGAAATCGGTTCCAGTTGAATGTAGGAAATGGCTTAAAAAACAGGGCTACGATAATGAACACAAACATAATGAAATACTTACATATAGCACGGCGCTGAGATATCGTGAGGGGGGTACACGAGGATCGGTGGGGACGGCACGGGGGAGGGGCTGTTCTTGCGTCGGCGCGCCACGAACACGCCCGCCATCACGATCAACAACACTAGAGCTGCGCTCGCGCCACCTAATGCTACCAATGCGGCCTCTGTGGACAAAAAAGTATTTATTACAATTTGACATTTCACTGTTAGCAATGTGGCTATTGTTCTGTGAACTTTTCCTATTGACAGCGATGTGGATAAATTATTTGGTGCCCAATGATTTCTTCTGTTTTTATGCGTGTTTGTACATGATTTCGCGATAATTGGTCTAGTTGTTTATATACAATAAGTAGTTACTTTAGGTTACCTGCACATAATACATTGAAGACAAAATATGAATACATAAAATAAAGTTGAAAATAAATAAGCCCTTATTTTTGTATTTCAAAGTGAAATGCCAGAGAAAATGATTGTCAAAGACATATTGGATTAAATCCTACACATTTTGGCATTTCGACAATAGCTTGTCGAAGTTGTTTCTATGCACATAAGTTTTAAAATTTTGCTCATTATTTTATTATCCTAGCATTTTTGTTCCTCCAGAATCCCTTCTGGGAAAACCATCACTATCTTGTAAACTGAACAAAAAAAATATTAACAGACGGTACTTTCAATCATAAAAAGTACAAAGCTTTTGAAATTCAGCAGCTTCATAGAAATACGAAAATACAATAAAAAATCCTAGAAAACATTCTAATGTGCTTCGAAATATTATTTTTAAGTACGGTCGAAAACAAATTGATCGTTTTGTTTTTTTTATACGAACTGTTGTCAGTAACAATCTTCTAGCCTAAAGGCATCTGGGTATTTGACCTTAATAAAACCGTAAGTGTCTGCGAAGAAACATTACACGAATAAATAAAAATCTAAAACTTTTTCCCTGACATATTTCGTATACTTTTACGTCTTCAGTATCTCAAGAGTAAAGCTAGCTTACTTGACAAGGAATAGTAAAACAAAACGACAGGTCTTTTATTTTTTTTGCAAAGACGAGTACTTATAGGACATAGATGTGAAAGGCAAATAAAAACTGTCTTAAATCAGATTTTTAGATTTTAGAAAGAGTACAAACAGAATAGCGTTTATTTGACACCGTTAAAGAGTCGGTGCGTGACTCGTCTTCACCAAAAAGGTTAATTGTAGTAATAATACCATATGATCTTAAAGAAATTGTTTTAATTGATAAATTTGGATAATTGACACACTATGATCAGGATGAAGACTAAGGATACCTTTCATCCCGGTAGTGCGTTTCCGTTGAATAATTTTATCTTCCAACTAGCTCTTGCCCGCGACTTCGTACGCACATATCCCGTGTTTCGTGTTCCTGTATTGCCTATGAGCCTTCCTCATGAATGTGGCTATCATATACAAGAAGTATTTTCCAATTTCCCGTTTCCGTAAAGCTTATAGCATTCCTCATGAATGTGGCTAAAAGAATTTTACTTAAAGAAAATACAAAAAGAATTTTCAAAATCTGACTGGTAGTTCCAGAGATTAGCGCGTTCGAACAAACAAACAAACTCTTCAGCTTTATTATTTTAGTATTGATAAATAGTATAGATTTCGCGAGAGAAGCCGTTGGAACAAGCTAGCACGTAATAAGTGGGACTGTCGGTGTTGACCTCGGGCAGATTACAGGCGTACGACAGGAAATATGATATGAAGCCATGAATAATTTTATGAGGCTCATTAAAGTAAACATTATGTTGAATATTACGTTGGTACATAAACAGCGACAACAATGAAAAGGACATAATATTGTCGTTAATGTTAGGAATAGACGTGGCACATAAAAATGTTGTAGGGTAATTCTGTGGAACATAAATTCTCTATTTTTGGTAAACTAATTAAAAAGGCAATGAAGTTGATCAAGACATTAACGTAAACGGTGTTTATCTTGTTTATACTGATCATAATTGAAGGCTTAATTACAGTAAGTACTTAAATTTGCAGTTAATTTGAAACAGTAAAAGATATTATTTTGTAAATTGTTTTTACACATCAATTTAAACAAGATGAGGTCGATGTTTCTTTTCTTCATGACTACCCTGATTTGATCCACTTAGTTATTTCAATCTACTACAGTCAGTCAAGAAGTGAAGCATTCACTCCTTATTAAGCAATAGAATATTCATTAACAAAAAATACATTGCAGAGGTTTAACGTCAAGTAGCATTTTTACTTTCCATTTAAATCCAGTGGCTTTAAAAATCTATACTTTTTAATTCCAGTTATGCACGCAGTCACGCATAACTGGGATTTCAGTCAATGCAGTAGCAGGTATATAAGAATTCAATAAACTAACGAATCGTGTCATATTTTTTTTTCAATGCATTTAGCCTAAGTTTTTAAAGATCAATGTTAATCAACCTTTATCGTAAGTGCAAAGTTATAATGCTACTTGACATTTAACTTCTGTAATGTCTTTCTATTGATCAATATCTGTTCTTATATTTTTCGAAGAGTGAAGCTTCTTGAATGTACTCCTTCAAGAGGTTTCACTCCTCATTTGATGAAGTAAAATGCGTCTGGCACACCGAAGGTAATTCCTCCACTTTGCTGAAGGGCTAACCTTTTCAATACGATACGATATATTTAGAGAAAGGTCATTAATATTCATGAGAAGATTAGAAAAAAATCGGCCTAGTGCAAGTCGGACTTGCACATGAAGGGGTCCGTACCATAAACCCAAAAACAACATGTGTCTTGTAGGGGGGCCCCCTTTTATTTTTAATTTAGCAAACATCAAGCTTAATTTTCGCATTTACAATAGTACTAAGATGCTTCGAGAAAAGGAACTCGTAGACGGATCCACTTCCTTTGACTCGTCTTGGCAAGGACCACTACCGCACCCCCTGATTCTTTGTATTGTAATTCCTCGATTGATTTTCTGGGTAAAGAGATTAATATTAAAGTCCTTAAGAAAACGCTTTTTGTTTTAACCCACCAAATCTAGTTCGATAATTAACTACGGTACAAAATGATTTATATAGAAAACTGGATAAAGAATTCGAGTTTTGTTTTATTTCTCTGGTCTTGAAGAGTTTCATCTTCGATTTTATATTTATGAGTGAATTTTCAAGACCATTTGGTATATCACAAAGCACTGACTAGAATTGTTTTGAACTATTAAGGTTTCAATCTATTTGGAATCTGCGTAGCTTTTTTCCAACTATATTTTGGTCAGCTTTTAGTCGATCAAGATACAACTAAATACCAGTACTAAGTGTTCAATTATACCCGAAATTAAGTGTTTTCTATAAGAGCAATAGTAAATATCTTCTATCTATCTGCTTGTTCGACAACCAACTTCACAAAGCCAAAATTTAAAGCCAATACTTAAAAGTAACCGTACAAAAACCAGGTTAAACGAGGTTTATTCAAACCTCGATACCGTATTTAAAACAAATAGATGACCCGCCGGTTTAAAGGTAGCAATAAAGTGAACATTGACAAGTTACCGATACCCTCGGACCGCCTAAGTAGGTTAGAATCCGATCCCTCGATTTCCTTGAACCGATTCACGTTAGAAGATTTATAGAGGGTGTTAGTCTGTTTTGCTCCAGCATACGATCAATTTTGTATCAGTATGCAGTATTCACTACATTCCACCTGTATGTTTGGCCTTGGCGTAGCGAACTTGCTACGGCGTAGCGTACGAGCTACGGCGTAGTAGTATTGAGTTACCAATATGTTTTCAATTGACGTTTTCTAGAAAGGCGATATTATGACGGTACACTTTCGTCTAGCCTAGTCAAACATATTACACACTAGTCAGGCAAGTGGCTGAAGTACTCACAACTTTTGGTGTAAGAAGTATTTTTGTCGTGAGCCGCTTCAAAGTTTAGTGCGAGGGACACTAAGGTGTAAACTGTAACGTATTAGTTACCTTGAAATACGTGAGTATAAGTCGTTTGCTATATTTAAATTACTCTTTTCACAATCTAGTCTACAACTATGCTGTCGATACTGCTTGGATCCATTTGTATATGCCATTTTACTCGTAGTATGAAATCATTTGTTTCCGCTGTACCCCTCTCTCTACCTTATCTTTTGGAGGTGCAGGGTTCCGTTGTATTTTTTGTAGTTTTTTTTTCTGCGTATATTTGTTTATTGACGGCTGATTTGTAAACAGTCACATCATTTAAAACTGAATACTATTTGACACATATTCTATACAAAAACTGTCAAACCGCCATTCGATATAAGTAATCTGACTTTATTAAAATCATCTCTAAGTGTGTTAAGTAAAGAACAAAGTAAATTCAACACACCTCTCAAATTCACAGCATTAGCAATAGAGAACTCCGATACGGAAGCCGATGTGGGCGCCTGCTCGAAGCCGTTCGGTTTGGGGGGCGCTGTCTCCAGCTGACTCAGACCCTCAGCGTGTCGTGACGTCACTGGATCCTCGTACTCCTGCGACCGGTCATAGTAGTCTCCGCTTTGTTTCTCCCTCGGCTCTTCGATCGTGTCTGGGTCGTATTCTGAGTCGTATTCGTCTGTTGGTGAGAAAAGTGTTGTGTTATATTTACTAATCATTGTAATTAAGTTAGACGTTTTATGTTAACATGCAAAACTCGCACTGGGCCGGCAGAGGGAACATTAAGAAAAATTTATTCTGAGGTACATGATAATCTACTAATGCTGTTATTATTACAAATGAAAAATTGTGATTGTTTGAAATTTTATTAATCATTTAAGCCTCATCGGCTGAAAGGATTTTGATGAAATTGGCAGACGGGTATACCATCAGTTACCATTTTTTTTTAATTCACGCCAGTGGCAAAAACTTCTTAGTAATAACACATACCGTAGAAATAATGTATTGTCTTTAGACGAAACCGTGTCAATGGAAATACCATTGACACGGTTTACATGCGGACCAGGGTCCGGTTATGTAAATATTAATAATTCAGCTTCAAATTGAGTTTAGACTTGACTTGAAATTGAGTTGAGATTAGACTTGAAAGTTTAGATCATTAACAGGTACGAAATTCAATGAATTGGAAATCAAATTCCATATCATGAATTCCTCTTACCTACTGATCAGTAGACTATTGCATTTGACTAACTCATTACTCCATCACAGAAAGAGAACGAGCTCATTAATTGGGTACCTTACCCTTCATTAAATCAATGTCGAGGCAGTCGGCCCAATGCTATCGGGTCATTAAATTGATTACTAGTAGGCACAAGTAGGTAGTAGAGCAACCTATGTAGGTACGTAGCGTGATGGACCAATCAGGCTCGCACAATCATTGTTATTACATTACAAATTAACGTTAAAGTGGATTAAATAACAATACGCATAACTGATGTTATATAAGTTAGTAATAACTATTACTGTAATATTATGTTAATTCTAAATAAATCTGATTATATATAAAATTAATCTGATGATAAATAAATAAATTATACTACGGCCGTTCAGAGAATGCGTTCCTGACACCTATCAGTTAGTCACGACTAGTGATGTTGTGCCACATAACACTGATTTCGTTACCGTTCCTCCAAAATGAACCGCCGCATTATTTTAAGATTATTTTCGTTTTAAATTGGCGGAATCATTTAAAATTTATATTTTAGTTATTTAAGTGGAAACCAAGAAAAGGTAATATTCATATAATAAAATTGTTTTATTTATTCTTTGTTACAAAGTTACAATCTGTATGTCTATGCAATAAAGTAAGTACATTGAATTGAATGTGCGTACAGAATATTAATCAGACTCCGATTCGCTTGAGGAGGTGGTGTCTTCATCATCTTCGCCTACATGTATAATTATATTATTATCAATAACAGAATCAATCCTCATATCTCGGTCAAAATGTTCCAAAATCAGGTTTTTAGTCTTCTCAACAACCTTTGCCCAGTCATCTCTTGTGACTTCCCCGCAGGCTTCTTTTAATAGGGTCATCATCTTTTTCGTGCTGAATGGCGGGGAAGTATTGTGGCGGGCGGCGTAACCTTTTATTTGAGCCCAGATTAGCTCGATCGCGTTATATTGGCAATGATACGGTGGAATTCTTAGAACGCGATGACCGTACTCCAGAGCCAGTTCATCGATTTCGTATCGCACATTTGCCGCTTTATTTTCTTTAACTAATTTAATTAGCTCTGCTTTTAGCATCTGCATATTTGCGTCAATGCCTTTTGCTTGTAACCAAGCCACCATTTCTTCTTTTTTATTAGCTTGGGTAGGTGGTTTCTGTATTTGAACCGAGTGATAGGAGGCATTATCCATGAATATTACAGAAGGCTCTGGTAGGCTGGGCAAAAGCACGTTCTGGAACCACTCTTTAAATGTAGTGGCATTCATTTCCTCGTGGTAGTCATTTGTGGTTTTTGATTGAAATGCCAGTAACGCGTTCTCCACAAAGCCGTATTTTGCAGAACCTGCGTGGCATATTATCAGACGGGCCCCCTTACCCATTGGTACTTTTGACGTCGACGCTTGTGTATCATCCGTCCAAGAACGGGAAACCGTGTGATTGGCGTTTAGCCATGTCTCGTCAATGAACACTACATTATCCCAGTTATCAATTTTTTTTGCTTCTCTCAAAAAACTTATCCGTTTTAAAATTATGTCGTATCGTTCTAATAAAATTTTTCTTTTGTCTGTTTTTTTATACGAAAAACCAATATCTTTTAAGATTTTGGTTAAAGCAGTTTTACCCCCGCTAAACAGTCCAGCTTCTCTTAACGATGCCAAAAGCTTCTTCCTGTTGAGATATTCATTTCTGGAATAGTAACCATATATATGATTTCTGATTGCATCGGCGTCAAAGGTGTCAATATCTGTCACGGGTTTAGTTCTACGTTTCTTCTTCGGAGTACGTAAAATATTATCTTCCATGCCAGTCGAGCCGAACTTTTCTTTATTAATATTTGTTATCGTTCGTTTGCTAACTCCAAGCGCCTGAGAGACGCGTTCTTGTACTTGTTCGACAGGTACCAGGGGTCCGCAATTTTGCCGCTCCCGCTCAAAGTAATCTTGCAGCTTGATGATTAACTCACGGGCTCCACTTTTCAATGTTTGTCCACGTTTAGGCATTATTATGCACCAAAAGTAAAAAGAACGCAATACAAAACACAATCGAAGTCCGATTTAGCGCCGATGTCAGTTTGAAAAGCAGAAACAGTCCATTAAACGAAAGCCGGGTAATCAAATAAAAACAGATCGAAAACACTTGAAGAACGTGGTCTATGCGCACGAAACGACAACAGACGACTGTTTTAGCGTCACAAAATGGCGGCCCAACGCCATTTGGGGTTACCATTTTCAACCTAAATATAAAAATGCTACTTTCTTTCGCGCGTTCGGTTTGGTCATAGTTTTATTTTTATATTTCATAAAAGTTATCTTATAGTCCATTATTTTCAAATTCTTAAAAAGAAAAACAAAGCGTATTATTTTATATTATAAGTATAACTGTATAAGAACAGATTACGATACTTGCCTGTTATTTTTAGCACAGCACTACAAATATAAAGCGCTGACATAACCTTGTAATAGCGCAGTATAGATTTAGAAAAATATTGTTTACCAAGTTATTTGACACTCAGTTTGGCACAAAATTATAACATTCATTGATTATTGATATAATAATGTTGTTTTAATGCTCATCAATTGTTAAAACGGTAAACAACCAGCAAAAATATTTTTATCGTAACTGCAACGCCATTACAAAGTTACGTCGTCAGTTCAATCGCGACGTGTCAGGAACGTTCGAGCATTCTCTGAACGGCCGAACAAATAGAAGTCATTTGTTTATATAACAGTTGTGGGTTTCATGTGCCATTGTTTTGTTTATGGCCAGTTCTTGGCCATTGATGAAACCAGCAAGTCGAAAACTCGATATAAATATATTGAGTATTGAAATATATATTGTATAAAGTACCATGAACTTAGATAATAATGTGTACCATCAGGCCAAGTTCGATCCCGCTAATATTTCTATTCTGCCTGACATCCGAGTCATTAGACAGTTTATTAAATATTTCTAGCCTGTTATTAGAGACTAAGTATTCCTATCAATAATATCGGAATGTCACCTGTCCTAACCAACTCATTAATATTCGATACAAAAGGTCAAAGTTAAAGCAACAAACGAATCCGGACGAAAGTCTAATTAGTTAATGAAAGGTATTAACTTAGACGAGTTTTATAAAATCTGAAATTGACGGTAATTTGTACTGAAGCGTTTTTGACTGGATGACTGTATTTTTCACATCATTTTTAACCGACTTAAAAAAAAGGACGAGGTTCTTAATTCAGCTGTATCCGTCATTTATGAACCAATTTGAAAAATTCTGTGAAAGGATACACTTTATGATTGTTCCCATAGAAATTTCATGAAAATCGGTTGTGTAGTTTGGTTTTTAAATCAAAATAGCTGGATAAAATATGTCATCCAAGTAAACGAAATTGCGTATTTTGTTTTCCTGTGACTTTCCAGTAGTGTTGCTAGGTGTGGGATACCACTAAAAAGGGAAATTTAAAATAGTTTTATAACAAAAAATAAACTACTTCTGAAATTAAGCTTATTATATACTTTGTAGTGTTTTTTTTTATTAAGTCATTTTATTTTTTGTGGTAGAGTATCTGCTAATGATTAATGTTTCCCACACTGTGTTTCCCGAAATGGTGGATTTATTGGAGTTTTTTTTTAAGTAACACTTCTTTATCGGTGTTGGAAAAAAAATTTACGTCAGATTTCTCGATTACGCGTCTCATTTTTCCGTTACGCGCCATCTTTTTCTTGTTCCTACCACGGTTGATTCGAAGAGTACTTTCTCCAGCGGAGTAGGGATAGCATGTCGTTTAAGCGGACTTACTGCCACCACTAGACTTGACCGTTTTTTGTATTAGAGATAGTTGTTGTTGTTGTTTGTTGTTGTGGTAGTTGTTGTGTGTTGTTGTTATAGTTAGTTGTTGTTGTTTTGTATTTTATTTTATTTTTTTGTATTAGAGATAGTTGTTGTTGTGTGTTGCTGTTTGTTGTTGTTTTGTGTTTTGTTTTTACAAAGTAAAAATTAAAACAAAAGTAGTTCATTTTTCAAAAAATAAGGTCATAAAGAAGTTTCGCACAAATTTTTTTTACCGAATATAACTATTAACCTTTGTTAAAATAACGATTTTGAATAATCGCGCTTTTGTGGTGTTCTAGGTGCATCGTCCTAACATGTATTTAATTAATTCATGTAAAGTAAATACCAAGTATTGTAAAACTTTTATTTAAAAAGAGTATGGAGTTTCTTGTCCATTCTTCCTCATACAAATTCACCTTTGCGAATAGAAAACTACGTAGAACAATTGTTTTCTCTGCAAGTTCTGACATTCAAAAGTGCCTGTTAATGGTCTAATTGAAATAAATGATTTGACTTTCATTTTAACCGTAGCCAATAAGGGAAACATAAATATTTTCACAGAGACACTAATTTATGCTGTAACTGCGCTTATACTCTTACTAACATAGCTACCAATTTAATACGTATTATATGATGCTACATTATTGATAATGAAATCAATCCAATTTTGTACTTTGGCGTCGGGTGTAAGTTTCTCGTTGCGGTAGAAGATGGATCGTTCTTGAAAGGAGGTCAATATTGTACTGGGAAACACAAGAAAAACGAGGTTAGCTAAAAAGGTTGTACGATGGATCGTAAAGTCTACTCTATTTATTACGTGTTAGTACTTTCGTGAGTAGAGATTTAGTGTCCAAAAAGGCGCGGTTAGAAAGATTTTGGAGAGCTTTTTCTTAGAACTTTTTTTTTAGTTTCTAACTCAATTTTGAGAAACAGAAAATTAACACTTAGGTACACAAGTGACTTTGGTGTTCAATATACGTTGTGTATTTTTTCTAACAGAACATTCCGTAAGTCAATTCTCTACTGAGTCTGGGGTCTGGCAAAACTTTGAATTTCATTAAAAGTTTCAAATATTTATAATATTTAATTTTATATTATACAAGCTTCTGTCATTGGCTTCGCCCGCGTGAATGTTGGAAATTATCTTGAGGAACATACATCTTAAGATAAAAGTGGTGATGAAAGGTGCTATTCAACACTATTTTCTATCTCGATACCAAATTTTATCAAGATATGTTCGGCCGTTCTAGCGTGATTGAGTAACAAACATCCATCCAAACCTTCGCATTATAATAGTAATAAGTATTTCTTTGATTTATATCAAAGTACACCTGTTCTATAAGCTAAATGGCAAATGCTCCAACAATATTGGAGCTACCGTCGCTAAGTTAAATACGAAACATTTATTGTTAAGCCTCTTTTTGTTAGGTATTCTATATTGAAGCTTTCAACGAAATTAAGCATACGTATTAGATATTAAATAGGTATATGATACATGTTGTATACTTTCAATACTATACTAAGTTAAAACAATAATTTGAAAAATATATCAAGAATACAATATCTCATTTGGAGAAAGAACAATAATTGGTGACCATCTTGAAGACACTATATTTTTACCCTAATACGACAACGCAAAAAGGAAGGATCCCAACTACGTTAGGGTCGACGTTCAGTCTGACTGGATACAGCTAGGTACCAGTATTTTTAACCGACTTTAAGGAGGAGGTTCTCAATTTGGATGTATTTTTGTTTAATGTTTGTTATCTCATAACTCCGTCATTTATGAACCGATTTGATGTGAAAGGATATATGTACGTTCCGATAGGCTCGAGGAAATAGAAAATATATCGTCCAAGTTAACGAAATTGCGTGTTTTGCTTTCCTGTGACTTTCCAGTGATGTTGTTAGGTGTGGGGTTCCACTAAAAAGTAAAAAATAAAAAACTTTTTTACAAAAATATACAATTGACTTCAAAATAAAAAAAAATACTACAAAGTATGTAACACCGACTTTCGAAATTAAAGTTAACTAAGTTGTTTTTTTTCTTTGGAAGTCGGTTGTATTTGTTTTTATATAGAGCGACTGCCTATCTGACCAACACAACCCAGTAACTGGATAACACGATACCCCTTTGTCAAAACTGGTGTCGGTATTACTGACTTCTGACTACCTACAAACGACAGCCGGGACCAATAGCTTAACGTACTCTCGACGGCAGGGAGGAATCTCGGTATTTTAAAATGGTCACCCATCCACGGACCGACCTCAGCAAACGTTACCTTGAAGATCGACCCGTGCGGCTGTGATTATTTACACGTCACATGGTTTACGTAAGACACGGTAAATGCTTTATTCCTATGGCAACTGTTTTAATGAGTGTCGTGTGATTGGAGATACCAAATTTCGGCAGTGGGCTGCTGTAGCTAATGATGATGATCATCATAAATCTATAATAAACAAAAATAGCCATCTAGATCAAACCCACATTCGATTATGCCATCATTATGTACACATACTCGTAGTAAAAACCCTTGCAGTAGCTCACTCAATTAACTACTCCAACGCAACGCCGCGAACAATAGGTTCGTTTGTCTAAAATTGCTTTCACATAAGCCCTTTTGAATATACACGCGACTACCTGACGTTGGTACGTAACAACTCCAGTAGGTGTACTGAAATTGTGACGTCAGTTACAGGACAAGGATCTAATGAGACTTGTAGGCGATGAGTTAACAGCCTGTCATTTGTTTACGTTCTTGTACCAGTACATACATGTACTGGCAGTCCCTAATGGTACCGATTCTAGCTTTACATGTTGGTAATTGGGTGGGAGTGGCGGTAACATAATGATAATACGTTGATCCGACTTGATTTTGTTGGAGATAGGTCAACCATCATACTAATAATAAAGCTGAAGAGTTTGTTTGTTTGTTTGTTTGAACGCGCTAATCTCTGGTAGTTACCAGTCGGATTTGGAAAATTCTTTGGAATATGATAACCACATTTGCCACTTAAGGAAGGCTATAGCCTATACGGGAACGGGGAAAATGGGATATGGGGATCTCTTCACAGTGGTAATAAATAATTCACTGTTTATTAGATGACGTCAATCAGTTGTGTATGTGTCACTTGTTAATGCTTGTCTGAGTTCGTAATGTGTGTTATTGACTGTTCTAATTATTCCGTTTCTAATTATATTGTTTCATGTCATTAGCATTATTGGATAAATTACCTTTGTTTATAAAGGTAAAAAAACAAAGCAAAAGTAAAATAATATTCTGAGTATTTTCAAAGAGTAAATGTAATATTTGTAAATGTAACTCTTTGAAAATACTCAGAATATTAATTCCAATCTATTTAAAATTTTTCAATTACTTTGTAACTACTTCATAGTTAAAGAAGCGAAACTAAAATAAAAACTTAGTAAAAAAGCAATCAAAGAAACAGACTTTGTTTTTATTTCAAACCACTATTCCCTCGAATAATTTAATTTTGAAATCCAATAGCTTTTTTATCCGACCGGGCTTAGAACACAGCGCCCCAGAGATGAGATTCAAAGCCAGGCCGGTAACAACCATGGAAAAATTAAACGAATAGTTACGTTTTTTTTTATCATTTTTAATTAAACGGCTTTATCGAAAACCGTATTACAATAGTTATTTGTAAAAGAGGTCACTCTGGAAATTTTATGAATTGACTAATTTCTGACTATCTGCAAGATTGCTGATTTCCTGGGTCGAAGATAAGTGGTTTATGACTGCCAAATAAGGCATTAATAAAGTATCAACATAAGAAACCCCAACTATCTTTGGGTCGGCTTCCAATCGAACTAGATGCAGCCTAACCAGTATCATAAGTGGAGCGACGGCATCCACAACCCAATAACTGGTTAATACGATACCCCTTGCCAAGACCGTTACCGATTAACGTAGAATGTTCAAAGTTTAAAGGAAGGCGAAAACTCTAATGCATCAAATTCATGAGTCCTAATCACCTAATGATTGGTTACCCATTTACGCATTGATTTATCCACGCGGCTGGTATGATCGAACCATGAGCTCTTCAAATCTGTAAACGGCTTTACTAACTAAATTATGATTAAATAGTGAGTCTTACCTGGCGTATACCTCAATACTTCCGGCGGGTCTATGGACAGAGCGTACCACGGCCGCCGCGAGTACACCTTCTTGGTGTTCACCGTGCGTTCGCTCGCATCAACGTTGCGGTAACTCGATGGTGACAGGTTTAACATCTCTAAACATCTGATGATACCTGCGAAAAAAAAACTTTGTTATTGCTTATGAAACATACATTTACTTAATCATTTTTAGGAAATTTTATCAACTATCTATTAAAAAAAAAAAAAAATATTACCATTTAGCATAACCAGCAACGTATTTGCCTATATCACACAACTTCAAAGTCATGACATAAAAATAAATAATAAAGAGTTGAAATATGACACATGTCAGTTTTGGCAGCTGTCAGATTACGTTAAGTAAAGTCAATCAATAGCTTCCTTAAATTTAATTTTATAACAATCATGTCATGGACTATTCAGCTTGAACAACCTGAACAGTGGCAGAAGTGAGCGGATGATCCAGATGAGCCAGACTGGTCTATAACCGGTGACACCTAAATGCAATCAGTTAAAAGGGGCTATATTGTCTATTTGTAGCCGCTGGCTAAGAGGTTAACTGAGGCATACATGACAGGAACTCACTTTGGGCCCACTTCGTTTTAGCAGCTTTTCTGGACGAAATAACGTGAATCATTTTTGTAGGTACCTTCCAGATTTATCTAATCAGGAGGTACAAAAATATGCCACAACCAATAACTTTATTTATAACTATTCATATAACTGTTAAAGTCTGAATATTTTAATGTGTTGATGGTTGATTTTCAATTATGCTTTCAGGAAACAAATTTGGATTAATCCGGACGAAACGTGGCTTTGAAATAAGTGGGTAATTCACTCGTGTAGAACATGGAGCTTGGAAAAGAACATATAATAATGTTTAGCCTGGAATCAGATAATTCTATCGGCAAGATTTTTGACTTTCACGCGGATGCAGCCAGTGGAGCCCAAACCAAGTTAGACAAAGTTAGAAATAATAATGCAAATGTACAGTATGAATATGTAGGAGGAAACTTGGTTTTATAGCCAGAATCACAAGATTCTAGCTATAAAACCAAGAGTGCACCATAATGCTACCACTTGCTTCAAAGCTCCGACCCTCAGAAAGTCCTTTTTTTTAAAGAACACATCATCGTTCTTGTTCTCCCCGAAGGGTTAAGACGAGAAAATAGGAATTGTTTTTGGTTTCTTTATACTGGTTTTGTTAGCTACACGATTTATCCTTCTGTCTTTAAGCACGGACAAAATGTAGTTGTTTTAAGTCGCTCAGTATAAAATATATAAAAATTTATTTGTACTCACCGAAATCATGGCCATCAAAAAGCCGAAAACCGGATATTTTAAAACTATAAATGATATTCGGTCAATCGAGAAATGTGCAAAAACAACCAAATGGGTCTCAATAAATGCCAGACGACAACGCGGGAAATCAAGGCGAAGAAGGCGGAATGAGTTCGACTACTACCGAAAAGACTGGTACTTGCGTACTTGCTGAGGATACAGTTGTATAGAAAAGGAAGAGCCTTTGCCCACCAGTGGGAAAAAATAGGATAGCCAAATAAATGGAGAGGTAATCTCTGGAAGTGCTGATCCGATAACAAAAATTATCCCATTGATGGAAAGTTACACTATGGCCGAAGTTCATAGACATCATCATCCGAGAAAATACACTGTTCTTGTGGAATAGGCCACAGAAGCAGAGCCACAAAAAAAAGCTAGTGCCAACGCTATAAACTCCAATTACTACTACGCAGCGGCCTGACCTTTTTAAAATAAAGTAAACCACAAAATGAGAAACCAGATACAACCCACGAAGGTGAGAGGTCTCTTTGAAATGTTTTACCTACAGAGTGAGTTGCGACCACACTCGGCCGCAAAGTGAGAAATGAAAACAGAATCACCCTTTGACCTCATAATATTATTGTAAAGAATGTTCTTCAATGAAAAGAAGAATTTAATGGAATTAAAAATACTCTCATCAAAAATGGCAAAACACGTACAGCCCAATGTTATTTGCATTTTTTTATACTTTTGTCTACCTAGTGAAATCCCAAAAACATTTTATGGACCTCGACTTTCAAGTGTTTTATATAAGGTGAAAAAAGGCTTGAGTTTTATTCAGGTTTGTTGTTGGCGTTTGTTTTACGAAGCTGTTATGTGAAGCATTGTTATAAAAATATTCTTTATACCCAAGAAAACATTGAAAAAGAATAACAAAAGGAAGTACAAGGACGGCCCTGGAATACACTTATATCGCAACCATGACAAAGCATTTATTCGTACAAGTCGCCGTGAAAAGTATAAAACTGAAGGAAAATCCCTCAAGAATAGCATTCCAGAAATAAAACATCCTGGTTTTGTAGTGAAGACTGAACAGTGTATAAGGAAGTTAAGTAAAAAAACAAATGGAAATCAGAATTCCCTGAATCCTGACAAAAACAATTTACAGAGTAATAACATGTGCCTGAGGCAACACTACTGAATCTATTCCGAGAAATTCGAAATACGCATCTGTTCCAAGAATCATATTTTGGATAATTGATATAACATTTTTGACGAAAACAAAAGGTTGGACGATTAATTTATTTCTCAAGGTCAAGAAGATAAGATAAAAATAGACATTTTGGCGTCAAATAATTTGTGTAAGGACTTTCGTGGGTTTTTGAGAATACATATAAACTTAATCATGAGCCTGGCGTACTTGTATGCGTCGACGATGTGAGTGATGTTACGCCTATCATACAGTACATGTCAAGGGGAAGTCTGCTGGCCATGATGGGCTAAGTCATCCATATCTACCCCCGGATATGTTGAAAACAGTTGTTGTGCCCATAGCTGAAAATAAAACTAGACTATTAACTGATAGGAATAATTATATATATATTTCAATGGCTACGGTTGTGTCTGTCGGTACGGGTATTGGCGCAATTAAATAAACACGTTCGATTGCATGCTAACCAGTTTGGGTTTCGACCGATTCTCTTGCGAGGTTCTCTACCAATAGTGCTATTTGGGGCTATAAGCACGATCTGGAGGACACACGCCGTAGCACCGGGGTTTACGCCTGTTTCCACAACCTGGTTTTTGATCTGGTTTCGTACGACACTCTTTAGTATAGCTACCACCTGAAATCATGAGTCACGTGTGAGGCAGTGTGAGGCAGGGAGGTCTGAGCTCTCCTACACTTTTCAACCTGTACATCAACTGGTCTCAGTTGATTGTGGAGCTGAGTAGCACCAGAATCGGATGTTATATTGATGGCATATGTGTCAGCAATATTCGCTATGCAGATGACATGGTGCTGCTCAGTGCCTCATTCTGTGGCCTGAGGAAACTGATGAGTGTATGTAAGAGGTACGCCAGTGCTCATAGCCTGTTGTACCATTGTACAACAGGCTAGGTTGTATTTACAAAAGAATATTATTAACGTGTTTGGGGCTGATGGAAAATGCTTGCTTGTGGGTACATTTTACGCAAAAATCGTACAGTACTTCGCGTGCCTATCAGGGTTGCGGAATTTGTTCGAAAGAGTCAACGCGGCCCTGAAACGCAAAGGGCTTTAGAAGGAACACGGATGGGTTTTAGTCCGTAAGTGTTTGACACGCCCTTCCGCTCCACCCAGAGCGGAATAAGCCATTTATGATTTCCCATCCTTAAAAAAAACCATCGCTTCCTTCAGTATAATAATGCTTTGGGCCGCCTCGCTTCTGTAGCGCATCATGTATGTTTGTGGAAATGCGTGTTGATTGCTTTTTTGCATGAATGCGTAACGCAGGGTGCGAGCCAGTTCCAACAGCATCCTGGGCATGATTGCTGACAGGCTGAACTGCTGTTTTGTAAATATGGAGTTGCTCCAGTATTTCAGCTGGAATGCTGAAGCAATGATTTTTTTGCTGTGTGTGTTCATATAATTATTGTTGTAACTGTATCACTAACATAATTGAAAGTTTATTTATTGTTACTGACACAATTTGAGTCTCATTGTTACTGTCAATAAAGAATTTATTGTTAAATTATTTCAACCCCGCGTCACTCATTTGTAGCTTTTTGTTATTTTTGTATAATTCCCGAAGAGCCCGCTCTTGACCTAAATCTTCCCTGGTAGGTGATGGATTAGATATATAGAGCGAGCGAGCCCAGAAAATGCCTGTTCACTGTTGCTTTGAAGGCTAATGGGTCATACCAGTGGTAAAGGACAGATACCAGCAGTGAGTTCCAAATTTTGTAAAAGAGAATCGCTTTGTACGTCTAGAGGGTATATCAACAAATCACGGAGCAGTAAATGAAAGAAAGAAAACATGTTTATTTGGTACACACAATAAAGGAACAAAAATAGAGACAATAACATTGTGTGCCTATCTGCTGTGCCAAATAGGTCCAGTTCAGCAAAATGCAAAGCAACTACTGGTGGCTTAACGCTGCTTTCCAACTAAACCTTGCGTTGAGTACGGATGCAAATTGGTGAGGTGTAATTAAATTTACAGGTAAATAAATAAATATTTATGATGGTCGCGGAGCTCCTGCCCACACTAACCAAAGTACGGTCTGTAGAAAACCGACAGGCAAACAGCGTTTTCTCGGTATTCAGGTTAATCATTCAATTATATGGCTTGGTGCAGTGAAAACAAAACATTGTTTTCCGAGTTTTTATTTAGAGTTTTTACATAAAAGCTTTACACGTTTTTCCCTATAAGCTTTTATACTGCTTTATGTTTGTTAAAATTGTTTTTATTGTTACCGCAAAACCGAAGCACTGAAAATGCAACGGAATATTACGAAATGAATGAAAATATAAATAAATCATGAAAACTTTGTTTGTAGAAAACTGTGAGCTACATGTTTTTTACTGTTGGCTTTTATATAGTACCTAGTACTTACTGGGTAAGTACTAACTATTCACGCCTGTATAATTTATTTGTTTTCTAAATCCTCGTTTCTTTTGGCCTTCTTAGGTACTCTAGAAATATTGTTGTCATGTCTACACCAACTAAATGAACAAATTCATGACATTTCTGTTCGTCTAAATACATTGTTCACAATGATGAGTAAACACTTCAAATCTTCACTAAGCTGGCAAACTAAACAAAATCAAAGCATAAACAAACCACTAGATTGATTGCCACTACCGAAACAACGTAACCAGTACAAATACTGCAGTCGCTTAAAACCATTTGGTACTTTTCTTTTTTCCATTTTTATAACACTTTATATAAATGCCAGGAGATGTCTGGAATTTTTATGCGGCAGATAAAACGCAACGTTTATTTTTCCGTTGGTAAGTGCTGTTTTAAAACCCTGAGTCTTTTCCTATCTATCTTACGGCAGCCTTGAGGGAAATGGAATGTTATACTTGGAAAATAATTTAATTATGAAAATAGTTTGGTACCCCAAAATTATTATTTTGATTGATTCCCACTCAGGACAAATTTTTGTGTGATGAGCATGATCATTTGTTCTGTGTCTGTGTGTAATTTGTCTATAGTATGTATGTATTTAGAAATATAAGTATGTTTATCAGTTGTCTCGTTGCCATAGCACAGGCTCTGCCGAGTTTGGGATCAGATGACCGTGTGTGAGTGGTCCCAAGATTACTCAAAGATGGCTGGACCAAAACAAAAAAAAAAATCTACAATACGGCTACATATCAGGGGTCATACGTTGCATTAAAAAAATGTAATTGTATATATCATGATACGTCCTAGAGTGCTGTGTCTTCAGAATTACTTAAACATATTTTAAATAAAAAATGTAGGCAGACTATAGAAGCATTTTACAAGGTTCCCTTTTACCTGCATGCAAGATACTGCCGGTCCAGCCAAATGGACATCGTAACTCTTTCAAAGCAACCCAAATGGAAATACAAAAAAACCCTGTGACCCCCGGGCCTTTCAGAAATTGGCAGCATTTTGGCCGCTATCTAAATAATGTTTTGGCAAAGAAATTGGATGCCTTTTTTCACAGCTTACGTTAACTGAAATTTACATGATACGGGTTAACTGAACCGTATTTGGTAAACAGGTAAAATAAATTCTTGCTAAGGTACATCTTGAGGTGTTTTGAGTATGAAGAAAAGAATTTTACTTTTTTTTTTTGAGGGATGCGTGTGTTAATTGCTTAGGAGCTCGTGACTAAGTAATAATAGTCAAACGGAGAGGTCGGTCCGTAGAAGAGTCCATGGATAGTCTCCATGACATACCGAGACTTCTCTTGCCAAACCTCGTTAAGCTGTGAAGTTGGTTCCAGCTGTGTATTACCTAGTTACTAGGTTGAGAAGGTCACTGTTTATAAAATACTGGTAGTTTTACTCGATTGGAAGCCAACCCCGTTGTAGTTGGAAACAGTTGATTAATCTTCAAAGGTGTCCTGTTTTACTGGTCGGTCAAAATGGCATCCTCTATGTGACTTCCACCCAGATTATCTGCTACTCAACTTGATTTAAAATCCCCATCCAATTTACCAAGAAATGTAACAAAAATATTGTGACACCTTTTCTTTATAAGAAGGCAAAGAATAGCCTCTAGTATATTTTCTGCCCTTTCAGTCGGTGAGGCGGTAAACAAGCATTAGTTTCGCTACGCTTTCAGTAGGCTTAATTAAAATGGACATTGACATACGTCTTAATTAGGACCCTTTATTTTATTCTTTATATTTTTTCTTACCGAAGTAAAATATTGTTACCACAATAACAAATTCTTAATCCATTTATCTCATTTCGACCCTGTTTTCAAGCAACGCGTCACTTCATGCATTTTGAGTAAAACCACGAAAATAAGAAGCTGACGCAAGAATTTTTTAAAAGGGCATGTCATATTGTTCTCATTACAGTCACATACAATTACCTTTCAGTCATCATCTTTGTGTCACAACATTCAGATTAAAAATATACTATATAAATTTTGAATATCAGCAATTTCTCTTGAAAACAGCACTTTGTTCAAATAGCAATAGTTTTCACTTCAATCTGTTGATCAAAGCTACAGTCCGCAAAGCTGGCGACCACTGCTACCGCCAATCTGTGTTTAAAAAATTAATTTTTATTCGTCCGGAGCCATTCCATTTATAGAGCCCATTTTCATCAACGAATATTCACGAGCCAAAATGAAAAGTAGGTATTTTAAATAGCGAGGCCTTTTGAAAGGTAATGAATTGATGATGAGGTTGGCAGTGCCTCAGTGCTTTCTTCTGCTGTTGCAAATTTGGTTCCCGGACAATACACTTTTGTGTAGTTCATTATTGTGTAGGAATATATTATAGACTAAACGAAGCAAAGAAGTATGTAAATATTGTAGCACATTGCGTTCTGTAGTTTCTGCCTGACCCCATAGGGAAAAGGCGTGAGTTTATCAATAGGGATGTAGCCTGGTTAAAAAAAAAATATAATTCTTTTGAGTCCATGAGTTAGATTATCGAAAAATATTGGATACGTATTTTTTGTTTTATAAATCAAAAAAAAAATACGAAGATAAAACGCCTCAAAGATGAAAAGTGTACTTTTAAGTGACGTCACACGAGTTTTCAACGCACTGTATCGCTTCATTTTTTGTTTACGTTACGAAATTTCCTGAATATGGGTAAATAGGTGGTACATGAATATTTAGGTGACATTAGAAGAAAGTGTCCTCATATTGTCCATTGCTGGTTTGTAAAACTTAAGTTAAAACGTAGAATAGTTACTACTTATAATTATGATAAGGTATCTATTACTTAAATGACGATGGAGTATGAGATGATGATAATTTTCTATTCTTATATTTAAAGTGTTCCTAACTAGGCGTAATTTTTTTTCAGAAAAATTATATTGGAAGGATGTATTTTTTTTATTCTAATTGACATGTTAATTTAGTACGGATATGTTCATGAAATGAAAAGTATTTTACACAGGGTATTTTCTTCATTATTCTGGAGAAGCTTTTTCCCAGTTTAATCAAAGAATCTCAAGCAATTAATGCGTAAAATGCAACGAGGAAAAAAAAAAACTTAATTCACTGCATGTCTCTAGACTATCATCAAGAATTTTATGGAGCGTGGAAGTGGCTCCGTAGAGGAATAATTAAGGACAGGCGACGACCGAGTGCAATTCTATAAAGTACTCTTATTACTCTGGGCATTAGCCTTATGGCTTTGAAGGCGTGCTCGTCAACTAATTTAGCGTAAGTAGTATAAGTATTGAATTGCGACTAAGGGACTGTTTTTTTTTATTAGTTTCTGCCAGCGAATTTTCGAGCGTTCCAGTCAGAAATTATCCCAAGAAAACTTGCTCTCTGAAGAAAAAGTACCTATCCAATGTTCTATACCAGGACACAGTTTTCCCGTAAGTTTTATCAAAATCCGTTCCCACATGCTCCGACCCCTCCCACACTGGAATCACGATGGTAACTATTTGTTTTCAGACTTCATAGTGCCCTAACAATTAGTTATATGTGATTATTTAGGTTGGTACCGGCTAAGATCAATTCATCAACATGGCACATAGCTATATTTGTCTTCGGAAATTCTGCTTGTTACCAGCAAGGCAACCGGCACTCCCATTTCACATTAAGGTAGTTTTTCGTAAAAGGTGACTAAATTATGTTAGTGAAGAGGGCAAGTCGTGTTATTCAAAGGATTAGCAATGCCAATGCGTTTGGCTATACTTGACGTTTATATTATTTGATCTAATCATTTTGCATTAACTGGTTTCTTCAAACCTCCTTCTCATTGATGACCTTATTAAGGCTTCGCATTCAATCTAAATACACAGACAAGTGGTCAAGTCACAATGAGATAAATATATCTCATTGTGACTTGACCACTTGTATGATTTTCATTGTTGTAAGTACCATAGCTACACTACACTGCACAAGACAGATTTAAATTATATCAAGGTTATTATTGGCTGCATGCTAAAGCTTTTGCATTCCTTACTACATTATGTTTCAACTTTACAAGTATTTAAATAAGCTCCTTGAAAGTAACACACAAAGAATTCCTCTAATTCAGTCGTCTTGAATTATTCATCTTAATTACTTCGAAAAATGTTTTTAGCTTCACAAATGAGTTTAATTTAGAAGCTCCTTATAGATCTTCCAGTTGGAATGATCTCTTTGTGAATGACCCCTTTTAATTGGTATTTGTCACTGTTGTTAAGAGAAAGTGAAAGAAAATCCCAGCATTTATTTGGAAGTAATATTGCGTCATGAACAGAGATCGGAATAGGTAGAACTATATTTACCTAATGTTCTATGATAATAGAACAGAATAGAGTTGATAATACCTCCTGTAAAATCCCGGAATCATAAATGGAATTATGACATTTAAAACCCGGGATTATAAAAACATGAACTGGACTTTGAGTATTGTTACAAATTATTGATTTGAAGAATCATAAGAAGAAAGAGTTGTGCGAAAACAGAGATATTTAGTTTAACAGTTTTAGTAACTTTAAAAACATAATAAAAATGTTCAATATAATAATTTTGTTCAAATGTAATCAAAGCGCAAGAAATAGCAAATTACTTATGTAATTTGCTATTTCTTAAATCCCGGGATACAATCGTCAATTTTATGATTCCGGGATTTTAGAGGAAGTATTATTAACTCTATGTTACTTACTTCCACGAACATAAGGTAAAAATAGTCTACCTATTCCGATGTCTGGTCATGAAATACAAGCTTCATTGTTGAAAAATGATTAGATAAAAGAGAATATATGAGCCTTGAGTTTATTAGATTTACTGGGCAAAAGCATTGCTATTAACCGTGACAATACTGCAAATGCTCTCAGCACTTTTTCGATTAACAGCGATGTGATTTTGAAACCCAATGAGTTCTTTTATATGCGATTTTACATTTTTATTAACACCAGTTTGTTTATACAAAGTAATTCATTGGTCCATATTGTAGTTTAACAATTTATTAGGACCTTCCTACTACGGCGAAAAAATGCAATACACAATGCCTAAATTAAATAACTTCCAAAAATGATTTGCAAAACATAGGTTAAAAGATGTTACATGAAATAATGTTCAGGTAAATAGCAACTACTTGTTCCCTTTTTTCTTAAAGAAAAAGGCTTTAAAATAAACTTTTTTAAAGACAAGCGCAATTTTTTGTTTGCGTGTGACAGTAGAAAACCGTTTAAAATTCTATCGAGCTGAAACAATGATAGCTATTTACTCCCACACTGCAATGTGCACAGCAAAATTGCGGACTGGGAAGCGCAAAGGACGTGACGCATATCCTCATTTGTTTTTGTTGTGCCATGATAAAAACATAAATAAAGTACTTTATGTTAACCAAGTAAGGTTTAATATTGAAGGTAAGAATCGGATATTTGTTAGACTTTATTTGCAGATTTCATCTGCTTCTTTGTTCATCATCTGCCTAGCCTTTTTCCAACTATATTGGGGTCGGCTTCCAGTCAAACCGGATTCAGCTGAATACCAGTATTTTACGTGGAGCGGCTGCCTACCAGACCTCCACAACCCATTAACTGGGTAACACGGTA
>NDFZ01005243.1:414562-443900 GCA_002192655.3 Mamestra configurata
TATATTGGGGTCGGCTTCCAGTCAAACCGGATTCAGCTGAATACCAGTATTTTACGTGGAGCGGCTGCCTACCAGACCTCCACAACCCATTAACTGGGTAACACGGTAATCCTTGGCAAGACTGGTGTCAGATTATCTGGCTTCTGACTATCCGTAACGACTGCCAAAGATCTACAAATGACAGCCGGGATCAACGGCTTAACGTGCTTTCCGAGACACGGAGGAGTCTCGGTATGTTAAGATGGTCACCCATCCACAGACCAACCTCGGCAAGCGTTGCTTAACCTTGAAGATCGACCCGTGCGGCTGTTATTATTTAGCCACGAGCTCCTCCATCTGCTTCTTTGTTCGTTGATTAAATATTAATATAAAATATAAATAACTTTATGTAAACCGATTAAGTTTTAATATTGAAGGTACGAATTGGATATTTGTTACTCCTAGATTATAGTTGCAGATTCTCATTTGTTATTGCTGTTCCATGGATAAGTATTATTTAAGTACTTTATGTAAACTGATTAAGATTTAATATAGAAGGTAAGAATTGTATGTTTGATGCTCGTACATTTTAGGATTGTTTCACACGTAGCACAACCACAACCACACGTGGGCGGGGCGCGTTCACACGGACCACATTTTGCCGTCATTATCGTCCGCATGTGTGATACCGACCACATCGCAGCCACGTCTCAATCACAACGCAATCACCAGCGACACCGCAAACTAGCGGCTAGCCACATTGCAAACACATCCACATTTTGTACGTACCACAACGCAACCGCAAGAAACGCAACGATACTAATCATACCCACCACAGCTTGACCACCTTTTGTCGCGACGGTGTGGCGTGGTTGTGGTACGTGAGAAATAAGCCATATTATCGTGGTAAAATGTCTAGTGGGTGGATAATAAAGTGTAGTGATTGTAGGTGGGAGAGTGTCGTGACAAATTTTGTCTTTGTAGGTTGAAGACTATTTTTATAAGTAGTATTTTGTATTTGTATTTGCCGTTGGGAGCTTGTTTGTTATCCTTATTAATAACATGTTAATTATGAAAAAAAAAACTCCGACTAAACCAGGATCTTGTCAAGACTATTTATTTTAGTTGGAAAATAAATCCAAAACCTTTCTGTAAGTGCTACAACTGAATAAATAAGAAAGAAGAATAAGAGCAACAGAAACTCAATTAGTTGTTTTACTTAATGGAAAAAACTTTCTTCTTCTACCAAAACCTCTTTGGAATCTTTAATAAAGTCCTACTGAATATACGAGGGCCTATTATATTTAGAAGGACTTTATTGAAGACGGAAATCTACAAAATGAAATTACGATAATTTTTGTTTTTTCCGACAAGTGGATATTGCAAATCAAACATATAGATACTAAATCAAATCTCATTTCCAAACTTTGTTTGAGGCAAAATATTTTATGTATCTTTGGCAGAATATTTCTGTGAGATTTGATTCGATACTCTATGCAAATGGAAAAGATAGTACTGTAAACGGATAGAAAAAAATATTACGTAACCATTTTTTATGAGACAAAATATCTGATCTTATCTTTTGCCAAGTGGATTGAATCTTAGAAAGATTCATACGTCGCTATCACTCAATGTACTCCAATTTTTATGTTTCTTATTTAAAATATGGTCATAGCAATAAAACACGCTATCAAATCAAAACTTAAAAAACGAACAGATTGAAAGTCGAAGATGGTAAAGGTAGAAAGATGTACCTTTACCATCATCAAGAGGAACACTTTTTACCGCTAAAAGTTGGTACTTGTAGCGGTAAAAACTCTTCCTCTTCTTCTTGTCGATGGTACATTTACATAGCTATACTGTTTGGGCCCAGTAAGTGGCCATGGATATGGCAGCGCTAGAACCAAGCCACTCGTTAAAATAATAAAAATGAACCAAAAATAGTTTTTATTATTATTATTATCAAGCTCGCGTTTCATCTATCTGGTCTTCCTCATCCAGTGGTAAGCGATGATAATGGTGAAGCACGCGTGTCGGGTAGTAATCTTTTCACTCGTGGAACGTAAAAACTCTTAGGATATAGCTATCATGAAAGCGCCTAAAATCGTGCTGTAGTCAGTCACCAAGGTAAAAAACCCCGACAAAAAAAACTTTAAATAGTAAAAAATTAATTGTATTGGATCCTTTTAGGTACGATTCTTCGGGCAAAGCGTCTTCGCCTCGGGAGACCGCAAATTTTTGTAATTACATACTTAGTATAGTAGCGGTCCCCTGACCCGTCAAACTTATAACATTCCGTCGTTTTTTGCATCGGGGGTTAAAAACGCCCCAATATGCCAATGCCAAAATAACAAAATCTGTAGGTTTGCATTGCTGTATGTTTGTTTGAACAGATTTAACGAAATTTGGCACACGGAAGCGAGACGATAACCAGAATAAGGACATAGGATTTCTTCTTATCCTGATAGTACGCTCCCATGGGATATATTTAACCTTTATTCTAGTGAAATCGCTAACAAAAGCTGATAGTTGATAACAAAAATAAGGACTGTAGTCTCTAGGGTCGAGGTGGAATCTTACACGTGTACCCTAATACCTATTAATCTCCAAAGGAACATTGTGTACTCGTTCTACACAGTTTGGAATAATCTACGTTACTTTTTCAAAGGAATCCAAACGAGGTTCATCTTGTAAAAGAATGAAATAGCAATCTGGAACGATGTTTTGAAAGTGGGAAACGTTTTATGAAACAAAGTTGTCAACCGTCGCTGAAATTATTTATAAAAGTACGGTGACGCGGATTTACTTAATGATTCAAGTTCTTAGCACAACTTATGTTATAATAATAATGATATTTAGTTTATTTTTCGCATAAAGGTACATTGTTGCAGTAATTTATTTTCCAATTCTGCCTTCTAGAACTTTTGTGAGAGCTGGAATCTGAATTAGGTTCGGGACTTGTATGACAGATCTCCAGGCTCACACTTAATCATATTTTACGGCATCTTTATTCAGATTATACGTTTAATACTATTAGCAAACAATTTTGAAATAGAAGTAAATCTATAATGAAGGTGTGGTTAAATTTGACAAATGTAATGTAAAGTGATATTATTGTGTATTATGTGAATGTGTGAGGGTGATTTGTGTATGTGCATGTTAGTTCCTGGGCCCTACTATGACGTCTTCAAATGATCATGATTCCGCTCTAAGAGGGAGACGGAGCTATACATAACGAATAGCACTATCCCGTTTACATTATCGTAATTGGATGACATTAGCACATCATAGTAGGGCTGCTGTGCGAGTTTATGTGCGTATTAGTAAAACTGAGTGGTATGTATGTTAAAAATTATGTAATGGTTCGGATGATACTTTCTGTAGGTACCTTCATAGTCCAAATCCAGCAGCCAGTTCCTTACAGGAGTTTTGCATTTAGTTTTAACCATTGAGTACATATGTAAGATTGTATTAACTCTGTTGCTTTGAAATGGAGCAACACATTATATGCTTTCGTCTTAAGGCTTCGAACTTTTCAGGATTATATGAATTGCGGGAGTGGACTGTTAGAATTAAATTTATAATGAGAAATTTCCGAATAGAGAGAACTTTAAAATTTTTGTTAAGGTCGGTGATAGGAAATTGATAAGTGAAAAGGAATACGAATCTAGTGCATTGAAGCCATGTTCAAGCCTAAATATAACTATTTTGACTACATTTTCACATATTTGCACTTCAGAAAATCTTTTCGAAATTCTTCTCCTAAATAATAATAACTAAACTAAATATCACTATTCCCGGGTGGTAAAGCACTTTATTTCCCAGCAAAAAGTGTATTTGACTAAAACAATCTAATTAGGTAGTCCATTACATAATTTTCCAAAAAATATTATGTAAACAAAAAATGAAGACGATACGCTGAAAACTCGTGTGACGTCACTTACCATTACACTTTTTACTGGAAAGTGACGTTATTCCTTATCTTTGATGCGTTTCAATTTTTTTATTGATTTGATAACATTAAGAAAACGTATCCAATATTTTTCGATAATCTATTTTTTTAACCACGGCAACATCTATTCACGGCTAGGTACTGTCGTATAATCCGTGGAATCGAAGCCACGGGGACTGTGGAATAATCCACTGGAGCAAACGCCATGGAACAAAAGAAGTTATTGATAAAGTAGCATATTAAAACAAATGAATACTGATAGTAAAAGTTCAATGATTTAAGTTGTTGTCATAACAATGAATGGAAGATAACATTGCAATCACGTTATGTTCTTAAACAAACAGAAAAACACTTTTATACTTAGGGCGCCTTCATATGACAAGATTTTCATTTCGTGCGTAACGTTACCCATAACCATAACGATCATAATAGGTAGTAACAAAGCATATGCGTTTGGAACGCGATTCGCGTCAAGTTTACAAAGTGGTTGCTATTTTTGAGCGTGTGTGTGTGGATGCTTGATCAATAGAAAATTCTACGCTGTGTAAAGTCCTACAAAGTTTCAATGTCACAAAATAAATAGTGCTGTGTCGCGCCCAATAAATCAATAATTAATAATCATTAATTTGCCCTTACTTTGGCACTATCCTCATAAACCGTTTTATCGGGGCGCACGGCAGCGCGACAGGTCAAGTTCCGGCCTAAAGCACGTAGTGTGTAATATACACACTCGAAACCTTTCGAGCAGTTTAAATTGATTGTAAAATCGACATTGTAGAACAACACTTACCAAGTTGGGGGATCTAAACATACATAAAAATTAATAGCGTTATTGAACTGTCTTTATAAAATAAAGTTTAACATTTTAGCACTTGGATTTTATTTCAATCTTATTGGAAATTCAGGACAAACGATTTCGGAAATGTTACAAGGGTTCTGTCCTAAATTCTCCTATTATTACGTTTGATCAAAATTGGGGTTACTGGAAAGGGCGTTGATGAAAACCGAATAGGTAGGTATATAATTATACTGAAACCCATAAGTCAGTTTTCAGGACCTCCAGTCGCCATGACATGTAAACTTCTTATAGTAAAAAAACTATTGTAATGTAATCTATAAGTAAAGAACAATTTTTTGTATATTTTTCAAAATTTTATTCCCAGCAATTTCGGAGATAAGGGGAATAGAGGGGGATAAGGGGAATGGTCATTTTTCGTCTAATTTCTTGAATAACTTCATAACAATTCATTTTAAAATTATGAAAAAAATATATAATTAAAGCCCTCACAATAAGCCCTGTAATTTAATGTCCCACACGGTATAGAGAACTTTTTTTTGTATAGTTAGTCCCCCAAAATTGACCCCCGTACTCAACATTTATTTATTTACGCGTCCTTGTTTGTGTCACAGAATATGTTAACGAATTGTCAATAGAATCGGTCCAGTAGATTCGGAGAAAAATGTCTATGACAGACGCACAGTCAGACGGATAAAACGGCCAGACAGACAGACCCCCAAGTGATCATATAAGGGTTCCATTTCGGAACCCTTATTACTAGGAAGAGCGTGACTACTGACGTGACGACTAATAGATAACTGGGAGGAGACATGTTGCAACGACTCCAAATAAATTGGGATAAGGGACAAGCAAATAATGATACACGTTACGTAACTAATAATTATATTTTAATCTAATTAGCTTTAGATTTGCCGGTGGGCAAATGTTGGCTTTCACAGGTCTATTCCTTTGCCATTGCAGGCCAGTCCTTCCGATAACAGTCAAGTTCATGTCTCCACCTTCATCTTGGTCTGCCGCGATACAGCAATTAATGATACCCAAGTGGTTATTTTAGCCGCTTTCCGGATAACATCTGCGAGTTTAGTATTGATGCGTAGTATAGTGTTCCACACACAGTACGAAAGGAATAATGTTCTCATTGACGCAACTACGATACAATGAAAACACCAAGCTGAGATGGTATATTGCTAATTTGCTACCTAATTATGTTCCATAGAGAGAGTACCTACAGCTAAATGTGGTTTTATGCGAATATATTTGGAGAGAAAAGCTAGAAAATTTGAAATAGATACCAATTTCTGTTTCTGAGTATATGAAATTAATTTATTATTTAATATTCATTAGTGGCTAATGGAAACTAGTGGAAACAAACGCTATTATTTTTAATCAAACACAGACGTTTGTGGATTCTGGAACTAAATTATTAAGAACATTGTGCCGTAATATTTTATTTACTAAACATAATAAAATATTATTAATTCTGACGCATACGTGTTGTTGGTAAAGTTTACCTATAACAAATGTTCTAGTTTTCAACCTCTGTTGGTATTTGCCTAACTCAGAAATATATTAGCTAGTTACTAATTAACTTATTTCGAAGGTAATATAATACACTAACTTACTGTTGTCGTCCGCTAGTTTTTCTAATTTTAATATCGTTTTTATTTGTTACAAAAATACCTATATAGTTTACCTATCCACCTAAAAGAATTTTAAATTCTTTTAAAGGTAACTTCTTTCACTCCATTCGAATCTGTCGCCATATTGACGGATAAAAAAACGTAATTAAGCCAATAGATAACAAATTATAGCTGTCATAAAACACTTTATTGAAACTTTGAACTTAACTTGGAGTTAGCGCAAACATAAGAATTATAAAATAACATTGAATTTGTTGCTAAAACTTTCTCCTTAAAAATAAACCAAGTTTCCGTTGCGAAAGATTTTACTTGTCGTGTTAGTTGAAGGCCTTTTAAGGCAAGCCTTCCAATTCAAAAGTTTTTCTTGACACACGAAAACTAAAACTAATGTTTTCAGGTGCGAGTCTTTGATGAAATTGGTTCGGTTCAACCCATTTAACGTTTATAGATCCTATCACCATTTTGCCTCGTTGTGAAAAATATACCATTTTCTATTCAATATTTTTTAGTAAACAGTACTACTAGATGTGAGTAAAGATCTAGCGCACAATAGTCAACAAAAGTGTACAGAATCCGCAAACGAGTGAGTAAATTGGCTCACAAATACGGCCCACAATTTTGGCTCTGCAGTAGAAGTCCCTATGGTGCAAATGCTGTTTCAAACGCGAATCAAAAATAAAGCTAGAGATGTGAAACAAAATGTCCGCAGGCGTTTCGTGGAAATGGCTAAGGCTGAACGATTTTTTGGAAAATTGATTATTTTTTTCACTAAAGTTGTTTTCAGAAATTAACTAGTAGTGAAATGCCTGCCAGCGTTTGGGTTATGTAAATAGCTAAACTAATATTTATTTGTTGCATCCACATAGGTACAATGGTGGACTTAATGCCTTAGGCATTCTTTGCCTGTCAACCAAGAGTAAAATTGTATTGACTTAAACTTATTAGCAAAAGGTAACAAACTCAATTTCGCATTTAGAATATTAGTTAGGATAAGGATGCAAATTTTTTCTACACCCTTTGTATCTAATGCTACGTGGTACAAAGTTTACTTAATCTCACAGAAAACTCTGATCCAATTTAAAATATTCACAGAGAGAAAGCTACACTATCGCTGACTGTCATCAATTTTGCTCAGATAAATGCACGATTTCTTTGTGTAAGACCAGGTGACGCGGGAAAAAAACTAGTTTTAAAAAATAAAAAACTTGTTTGGAGGTTTATCAAAAGTAAAAAGAAACAAATATTCGCAAACTGTTTGACTAAAAGCATAATTCTTCCCCCAATTACCTCCATAAGCCAGTTGCCAAATTGTTTTACCATTGTCAATCTATAAAATTTAAATATTATATTATTTGTGTAGGTAGATATAATGTCCCTTTTTCTGTCAAACTCTTTGCGGTGCCATCATTCGTCTACACCAAAAAGGTTTCAGAACCGTAAGGTTCATTATTTCATCTTTTTATTGACAAAGGGAAATTTTGATTAGCATCTGATTCAATTATGTGACCACGGGTTGTACGAGGGGTGTTCGACCTTAAGGTACAGTCAGCATAAAAAGTAGCTAAGCTATTCAGGTGTTCAAATAGTAGTACAGATGTAAGTGTCTATAAGTTCTTCCATGAAAGTTTTCAAATCCTTATGAGCACCTAGTGATTCAATTATAACTGTGCACACATATTGTGAAATATATTTTAGCAAATTAAATGTTTGTACTTAAACTTACATATACGCGACCATCAATGATTATTTAATATTTCAAAAATAAGTTATTAGATGATACTGAAGCATAAGATTCTAACATTATTTTAATTATTTATTGTTTTTATGAATTTATTGAGATGTTTACACCAATCTTAAGCCCGCTTACACCAGCCAGAGTTATGTTACTAGCTTCTAATTTCTTGCTAACCCGGGCCCATTAATTATATGTATGAAATATTTGTTCCTGAACCCCGTATTAAAAACTAACTCTGAGTTAAGTTTTTCGTACGTGTTAATTTATTTGAATACATGACTTCCCCTTACATATCTGCTGTTGACTGTACCGACCTGACATAGTTTGCTTTACCAATGTAATCTATTTATCTTGCGATCCCATCTAAAGTGGAATTTATTAGCTTAACCTAAACCCGATACCAACAGCGGTTCAAGTATTAAAATTATTGATGTATGTTTATTATAAAAGCGAGGCTTAAGTGTAGATACAGTAACGGCATTCTATATTCTTAACCTTTTAAACGCCACTGTCACGTATAGGTGACAAGCAAGCGCGTGCCTTGTACGCCAAACGTCACAAATACGTGACAAAAAGTACGGCAAATTTGTGGCTTGGCGTCGGGGGCACGCCGATGCGTTTATGTTCTGGCGTTCAAAAGGTTAAGGCGATCTTGAAATGAAATATAAACATAGTATGTCCACACAATCGGTTTGCGGATGTTTATCAATGATACTCGCACGGTATAAATAGTAGAATACCTAATCTACTACGCTGGTAACAAAATATTTCTTCTACAGATGAAAAATCACGTATCATCACAAAATAGGCAAAATTTAGTACCAACATTTTCACCAGTGATGTTTAAGTCCCGTATAGTAAGGCGCGAGTCTACTGCCCTGAAACGGGCACATCAGTCGGGGCTGTTACTGAGAAATTTCAGATGGAAAAGCCTAAGTCAAAGTCAAAACGTTTATTTCAATTAGGCCATTAAACGGCACTTTGGAACGTCATCATTTACAGTTAAGTAAAATAATAATATTACATTAATAAAGTGCCTTTACTGTCCATTCGGAAAGGTAGATTCTTATGTAGAGGAACGGACAAGAAACTCAATAGTTACTCTTTTCAAATAATGATGTTACAAAATTTGGTACACAAAAATAATTTAATATTATGTGAGGACGATGCACTCAGAGAATGCTACTTATAGGAACAAAGTTTTACCAGCAGAGGTAAACTTATTATTTTCTAAAGAAATTTAGGTAAATGGTACTCACATATTTACAAACAACTTGTACTTTGTCCGATTAGGGTATTGAACCCAGGATAGGCTTAGCAGCAGGGTGTACATCCACTAAGCCAAGAGTGCAGAATTTCTTAAAAATTATTTCATCTGTTTTCAAAGACAAAAAAGAACGACAAACTTAGAGCCAATGTTAAAAACGAGGTTTTTTGACAGATTGCGACTGAGATGCGAATACTAACGTTGCTTAAAAAAAGGGTAGAATTGGCACTCAGATAGAAAAATTAATAATTCTCATGAAAGTCAGAATGCTTAGAGTTAATTAAATGCCAAGGTGTGTGTACTCAGTTTCCATTTCTTTCATCCCTATGGATAAAGAAACAACAAGAATCCATTTTACAGCTGCGTTGTAAGTTAGCTTGAAATACTTTATTTTAATGGGCTTAGCCCTTAAATGCATGATTTTTAATATTTAAACAATTTTTTTTTCTATATGTAAGACCCTGTACTCTGTGGAAACGTGAAAAGTCCTTGAATTGGTTGATGGAAATTTCCATCACATTGCATTTAAGGGTTAGAAGCAAAAGCTGATAAAGTTCCATAATGGTAGGCAGTTTACCTGCTAAGCTAAAATTGGCGAAAAAAGGCGAAGATGGCGGGACGACCACTACTCGCACCGGAAAGACTAGTCCGAAATAGCAAAGGACAGAGTTGTGTGGAAAAGGGAGAGGGAGGCCTTTGCCCAGCAATGGAACAAAATAGGCTTCATAGATAGAAGAAGCTAAAAAATTACTTAGTCTGAACACTGACTGTCACTATGAATGATGGCGATTAACAAGGTCCCAATGTAAGAACGGTTACGCGCTAGGGTTGCGGAATTGCCAGAGTTGCGGATATTTTTCGAAAGAGTCACTGTTGCCCCGGAACGCAAAGGGCTTTAGAAGGAACACGGATGGGTTTTAGTCAGTAAGAGTCTGACACGCCCCTTCGCTCCACCCAGAGTGGAACAAGTCATTTGATGATTTCCCATCCTAAAAAAAAAAGAACGGTTACGTACTGCACCCGATCCGAATCCGTGAAAATACGGGTCTAGTCTAAAAAAATCGGACCGAATTCGGATATGGCCCATGCACTAATAGCGATTCCGCACTGTATCCAATCCGAATCAGTGAAAATACTGATCAAGAGTCTAAAAAAACGAGCGAGTCTTACAGTAGGCTCGACCACTGCACGCGCTCATTGGTCAAATCGAATATTTTTTTAAAGTCATAGTTTGTTGACATTTCCGTGCCTTTACATTTTAGAAATTGCTCTTTTTGTTAGATGTAATCGACATCTATTTTTAACTTTGTCGGAAAGCAGATACCGAGATGTAACTTTGCGATCTCTATACCAAAACTTTTTACGCACTCGTGGATATAGGACTGCTTTGTTGAGGAAAAGTGTTTTTGGTATGGCACCGGCTATTTTAACCATATTCCTAATTCCATAAAAGAGGAACCAGTAACAAGTTTCAAAAAGAAAGTAACTGTACTTTAAATAAATAAATGCTACTACAGCTCCGTATCAGATTTTCTAGCTGATAAGTTTTAGTTGTGTATCAATGTTTTGTGTGTGATGATGAATTGCATCAATGTTTGCATGTAAAAGCATTCATACAAATAGTACTGCGGCTACTTCGGTCTGTCAATATTTCTTCCGAATTTAAAACTCACGGATAACCGAGAGAAATCGGATGCCGGAAGTCGGATCTAGTGCGTAAATTACCATACAAATAGTTCTACGACTACTTGGGAACATATGCTCACGGATTCGCATCAGATGCAGTGCGTAACCGCTCTAAATGTTTATAGTCGGGTAATTTTGGACTTTTCGGAAGCCTTTCTACTTTTATTACTTTCGGTTGATTGGAAAACTACGAAATAATATCCAATCTAGTATCTAATACTACGAAAAATCTCTCAAATATCTATTAGGTACCTCTATAATCCGTGCAATCGAAGCCTTGGTAAAAGAAGTCTATTACTTCGTCTAATACCTTCTTTATAAGTCGGTAGAAGACATAATAAACCAACACTAATACTTCGAAGCTTACAGACTACCTAGAACTGTACCTGTGTTTTTCAGAATATCTAAGAATAGAGAATGACGCAGAACGCATTATATTTTCAAGAACACGAACACAAGAAACCTCATTTAAATTATAAGCCACTTAATTATTAATACTTCAAATCTATTGGCTTTTTCCTCCACTAAATACTTCATAGTAGTCGTTCGATTTTTCTATGAAACTGCTGCTATGTTTCGCGAAAATTAAAGTACTTTTAACCGACTTCCAAAAAAGGAGGAGGTCATCAATTCGGATGTTTATATTTTTTAAGTATGATTTATATTTGATATTTGAGGAAAGTTCTTTTTTTTTCATTCCAATCTGGTGGGAAAATGTTATAAGTTTTAATGTAGATAAATAAAATATTAATTTTGTGCAATACGAAAACAAAACACACAAAAGCACAGTTACTTAAAATATAATAACTAAATAAAGAAACAAAAACACTTAAAAAAGACGTTTACCCTATGCCTAATTGTCTATTTAAAACTAGAATAAGGGCCTGGCTCACCACCTATGATTTATACTCACACTCATACTTGAAAATGGAACGCAACTTGTGCTTCATAATCGAATTTATTCGGTGATTAGTAACTATTCAAACACGAGTGGTGTGTCTCTAAGTTGCACCAAATGGGAGTCAAGCTCAGAAACTCAGGAGAAACTCTTTACAGCGGCCCGTAGTTTGGAATATGTGCCCAATATAAGGTTTTTACTTTTCACCTGTTCGACGCCCTCTGAAGAAACTCTTTGGGGTGTAAATACACACGCATAAAAGTAAACTATTTTCAATATGAACTTCGGAATCCGTAAATACATTTTTGTTGAACAGTCGTTCGATTTTTCTATGAAACTGCTGCTATGTTTCGCGAAAATTAAGTACTTTTACCGACTTCCAAAAAAGGAGGAGGTCTTCAATTCGGATGTTTATATTTTTTAAGTATGTTTGGGCATAACTCCGTCATATATGAACTGATTATAAAAAATATTGATTTCGCAAAGATCTGATGAAGAACTTCGGAGATAGATAATTAAATTAATATGGACTAGTTGGAATGTTGTGAAAGTGCTGTTACTACCAACAGCACTAAAAAGTGAAAAATAATAAACTTTTTTACAAGGAATATTACCGACTTCCAAAGAACACTACATAGTATTAAATATTTAATTTTGGAAGTCGGTGTTTCTAGTGTGGAAAAGGAGTTTTATGTTACACCTTGTTATTTAACATTCAAGTAGCATACCAACTTAGGGACGTAAGCAAATTACAATACGAATGTCAGGAGTCGAAACTAAGTATTGGGATAGCCAGCTTTTGTCAAACTGGAAGAAAGCTGCTCTTTTCAATATAATACGGAATTAACAGTTTATGCAACTGTTTATATCTTATGGTATCGATAGATGTATGAGTAGTTCCAAATACTTAACACGTTTTGTACAAAAATAAATAAAATGTATGGCTGTCCCAAAAGTCACAAACCCTATTTTTCTAAAAGATCGTACTATGTACCTAATGTGGAATGTGTGAAAGCTTTCACCGATACTTTTATTTTATATCCAATTTAACTAAACGTTCCTCACCAGGTAGGTTATCCGCAACGCTGATCGAGTTGGAGCATGAAAAGGGGCTACATAACTGAATTCGACAAAATCTAACGAGACTTGAATAAGAATTTTAAAGAAAATATCGTCTATCTTTGTTAAATTTAAAAGAACATATTGCTGGGATTATGGCTAGAAAAAGAATATTGTAATATTTTTAAAAGACTGACTGAAAAAGGAGGTTTGTACACTAGTCACGACCTCATTCTGAGGGCCTAAATAAGGGATAAGTATTCCTAAAAGGTGACAACAGGCATGAAATAGTACTTATTCTAATATTTCATGTCGTATTCGTAATTCATTATGAAACAGTGGTGTCATTCGTCCTATATAACTCCGTCTGTGTATGAGAGCTAAAGTCAAATAGATTCAAGAACAGAAAGAAGAATATAATATAATATAAAACATGCTATACCTAAGGATTAACGTTTAATAAATTGACTAACAACTATCATTATGACTAACGATCAATAAATAATTAAATAGGTATTTTAGGTTTTAAATGAGACAATATCTTCTAGTACACCATATTCGTTGTAATTCAATTGAAAAATAAACAAAGAAGAATGGTCATTTCTTTGTCAAGAGCCTCTCTCTTATACTGTTGCAGCATGGTTCATGAGACCATGATTACGGAGAAAAACATCAACAAACAAAATATATGGTTGAACGACACAAACTGCTAGAAAATTCATAGAGGTGTATGGGTGGCTTACAAAAATTACTCACGTACTTGCTTCATTGTTACTAAGAAAACAAACAAATTGGTAGCGCAATACAGCTTTATATCATTTCGGAATTACATACGTTGTGCATGAAGACAGATTCGTTTTTGATTTAGTTTATTGTTTCAGAGTCAACGACTTGAACTTTCTTAACTAAAATAAAATGCAAAAATTGTTGTTCGTGGATATTTGTGGTCTCATTGTTTCTGGTCCAATTTCGAAAATTGTTTCAGAAACAAACAAAAAGCTATAATATTTCGGAGGTTGATAGGCTAATATTAATCCGAGAAAAACCCGGTTTTATGGGATAGACCACTGTAGCGACACGCGACGCCGCGGGAATAAGCTAGTTGGATAATAAACTTGTACACTATACGCATTCTTTTTTTTAAGGATGGGAAATGATCTTATGACTTCTTCCGCTCTAGGTAGAGCGGAAGAAATTCCGCAACCCTGGCAGGCTCTGGCCCTAGCGGGCCCCATCTTCCATGTTGACATCTCTTTGAGGCGCGCGTGGAACTTAACGCATCATCGACCCGGGCTTGGTGGTGATCGGACAGCGAGCCACACAACGCTCGTCGTCCGCAGGCCCGCGCCTACGGTGGCCGGGGATCGCCCTGCGACTTCCGACGCCCGGGGCGTCTTCTCCTGTAGCGGCGGTTGGGGCGAAGGTCTTGTCTTTCCTTACTGCTTCGCTGAAGGAGGTGACCGCTTCCCAAGCCTCCGGACCATGGATTTAACCAGGGCCGGACGCGAGAAGTCGCCGCTGCCGATCGCCTCACACTATCGCCGATCGCCTGCATTTGAAGTTGGCAGAGTTCAATGTGCCGTCGGTTTTCAGTAGTAGGAAGAAATATTAAATTCAAATTAATAGAGACCACATTGTGTAAAACGTGCACATTTTCAAGACTACTGGTTCTGTCATATTTGAACATAGAAATCTTAGACTGCTTACTATGACGTGTCAACATGAGTCCTGTGTGAGCATGGATAGTGTTATTCGTCCTATATAGCTCTGTCTCTCACAACGGTATAATGATGGCATAAGCCCGCCACGTCTGAACCAAGTCAAATGCCTTCTTGTCGGATGTTATAGCCATACATAGCAAACAGATTTGACAAAGTAGTGTTATTGTAATTGTAAAGGTGGACATTCAGACAAAATTTTACCTCAGGTAAAACTAACTTTTATGTCAAAGGGAAGTGACGAATTATATTCTTACTGAATCCTTCGCTCAGAAATGGTTCAAAATATGTAGGTAAATTTACAAAAAAACTGCGTTCAGGAAAGTTTGCCTATTTTTTTCCCAATGGTTTTATTAACCTTCTTTTAAACCATTTTTCCAGCACTTACCGTCATCCGATTATGCTGAAACTTGGCTTTCTTATGTAACTTTAGAGACACTACAATAATGCGGAGATATAGAGCTGGTCTGATCTCGCCCGGAAGGTGGCCATCGAAACTCAACAAAACAAGATATCAACATCGTATTTGGGCTCATTAATGCCTAGCCTTCTCCAGTCCAAAACCTTGAAGACATCCTCCATTGCGGTCGTGAACGGTATCGGAGAAATGACGTCTCCCTGCCTCACACTCCGCTGCAGGAGGATAGGTTTCGTGGTCTGATCCTGAAGTCGGACTGACATGGTGGCGCACGACAACTTCAGCACCTCGATGTACCGATAGTCGATCTGGCACCGTTGTAGAGACTGCAGCACAGCCCAAGTCTCGATTGAATCGAAGGCTTTCTCGTAGTCCACTAATGCCAAGCAGAGGGGCAAATTACATTCTTCGGTCTTATGTATAACCTGCCGCAGCGTATGCATGTGGTCTACGGTGCTGAAGCCTTAACGAAATTTGGCTTTTTCGGGAGGCTGGAAGTCGTTAAACCTGCGCGCGACACGGCTCGTGACGACTCTCGAAAACAGCTTGTCGACATGACTCAGAAGTGAGATGATGAATAAACTCATTATTACGCTGAGATCGAAAAGGGTGATATTGACGGGCAATATCACACTATAGCCAAGCCTTTGAAAAACATGGCGGTTGCTACGTCATCGCTTGTTAGCTAAGATCTCGAGATCTTAACTAACAAGCGATGGCGTACTTTTACTAAGCGATTGACCTGAAGTACTCGAGTACTTCAAGTCAATCGCTTAGTGAAAGTAATTTATTATTTATCGGTGATTAGCTTGGTACTATTTGCTTCAGTAACAGTTGAAACTAAATTGCAAAATGTGGATAAAGTTTTTGATGACTAATATGATTTTTTTATACACGTTTGTATGTACTATGATTTCTTATTTAGTCTTGTTGTTTCTTGAAATTTTACCTGAGTACATAACATTACCTATAAATGTATTTCACCAACAGTAAAGTAGGATTCATTGAAGGCAAATTTCTGTCAAGCGATGCATATTTTGTCCGTTTATTTTATCTTAACAAACAACATGGTTTTAATTCAATCAAAGTTAACCCCAGAAATTTAAGTATTTAGGTAAAGCTTGACAACTAAACAAAAAAAAAATATTATCCAACTTAACGCCGTACAAAAATGAGCAACAAATCAAATAATAAATTTTCATTACAGCTGATAATCTCGTTGGTGATAAATAAACTTTCGAAATTCGGGCCTGGTAGGAACTGGTTTTATAATGCAGCATCATAATTTTTAGTAATAATGAATTTGCCATTAATGTCACATTTACAGCGTTACATTTTAATGATGTAGGTACTTATTTTGATATTTTTAGTAGGATCGAGCGTCGGAAATATTTGTTTCCAACATTTTCTAATTCTATATGTAAAGATAAATAAATCGTTGGTACCTACACCGCAAAATTATGAAATCGAGAAGCTCGTAGCTAAATAATCACAGCTGCACGGGTCGATCTTCAAGGTTAAGCAACGCTTGCCAAAATTGGTCTGTGGATGGCTGACCATCACAACATACCGAGACTCCTCTGTGCCTTGGAAAGCACGTTAAGCCGTTGATCCCGGCTGTCATTTGTAGATCTTTGCCATTTCTCTTCTTCTTTCCATCTAAAACACTAGGATGTGGTCTCGGCGGCGGCGACGGCGGGCGTTTTAGGGGCCAGTCTATTGTAAATTTTAACGTTCACAAAGTGATGAAACTCAACCTAATTTAAACAAATGACTTTTTTTTTAATACATTTTATTTGTTTGACATTTTTACCGCCTAGTTAATTTAATACATAATTATCTCATGTTTACACTCCATCGTTACACAAATAGCTACTTATTGTAAAATTAATAACTTGAGTAACCGAAAATCATCACCATCATATTTTATTTGTCAGTCTCTCTTTTTTTGAGGTGACACACTAACCTCAAAATATTTTAGAAAAAAAAAATGTTTTTTTGTTCATGCAACATTAAAAACATAATTATGCAAGGACATCTGGTCGTTCAGTAGATTTACAAATAAATATTCCATGTATGATGATATCATTATCTCTATGCCTTACTGATAACAACCTTCGTCGTTTTCTATTTACATAAAAGTCGAACCAAGTTTCTCGATTACTCTTTTTAACGACAAAGAAAACGTCTAATATTAGTGGATTAAAATAACTTAATAAAGTCAATAGAAGTTCAATTATTTGACTAGAAGATACCGCATCCAAGATATAATCGCACAACACTAACACGTCGCTTAATATAAATATCAAAGTGGCAATATACAAGCGACGTCTGATGTTAGAACGAGGCTGAGCACTTGTAATGAAACTGCGACAAAGGGAAAATACAATTATAAAGTAAAAAATACCGTTAACAGTTAGCGGTACAATTTGTTCAATCACTGAGATAAGATTCTCTATTTTCTGGCATAACTCAGTTTCATTATATTCAAATATGTCATACCAATAATAGTTAATTAACATAGAAATGACATATGTTATCAAAGACAAACCCCAACCAAAAATGCAACTTTTTAAAAATCTTCTGTGTACACAATGACCGCCAAAAACTTCAACAATATCTACGTAAAACATGTGACTAATAACTACAAGCCAGTGACATTTCGCTGTTTCGAAGTACATACTAAGGTAATTCCTTACATTTTCCATCAAATCTTTTTCGTTCCCCCAGTAAATGCATAAAGTGGAATAGAATAAGAGGTTTGATAATATTCCGTTAAGAAATACAAAGTTTCTATAATTACGAAACTTCTTCATGATGCACCACGACAACACACCGTATATTAAAGTTGCGAATGTCAAAATAATTATCAGGTACAAAATAATATCTTCTTGGGTTTCTGACAATTCCCATTCAGAAGTCTCTTCGTAGTCGTTCCATTCCTCATTGGAACTATCTTCGTCGCTATACGATTCCTCAACTGATCTCTCTGAAGAATTGTACCGAATCTCATCGACACTCTCCGTAGAGTCGGACAGAACATTAGTTCCATCATCAGACATGGCAAATCTCACTTTCACAGAGCTTTGATTGATTCACTTTCACTTGCAGGCGGAACGATTACTTAGAACCAATAGCAAATTTGATCCTGAAATTTGCTGGACATTATGAAAAAGGCATTCGCCCAGTAAGACGATTAGGTATCATGTAGAGAACAGTGGTCACTTTTAATCTTAAGAGTAAAACAATAAAAAAATGGTGAACACCATAACGTAGGGCACTGCCATGCGCTAAAAGCAAATGGTGCTTCTGAAACAGTTAATGTAACAATAAGTACATTAAAAAACGAATGTAAGTAAAATTATTATTATTAATTGATNGAAAGGCCTTCGCCCAGTAAGACGATTAGGTATCATGTAGAGAACAGTGGTCACTTTTAATCTTAAGAGTAAAACAATAAAAAAAATGTGAACACCATAACGTAGGGCACTGCCATGCGCTAAAAGCAAATGGTGCTTCTGAAACAGTTAATGTAACAATAAGTACATTAAAAAACGAATGTAAGTAAAATTATTATTATTAATTGATCTCTACATAATCCACAATCAGTACCAAACTGATTAATTAAAAAAAAACCTGTTCTCCATATCGCACGTTATGATTACCAAAACTCTATCAAAATAGGCCAAGTGTGAGTCGGACCACACACGGTAGAGTATTCCGTAGTTGAGATGAGCCAGCATGACAATATTAGCAGCCTGGGTTAAAAAAAATATTATTCTATTTAGTCCGTCAGTTAGATTATCGAAAACTATTGGAAACAGTTTTTTTACGATTTTTTTATTATTTGGATGAAGATAAAACGCGTCAAAGATAAGGAATTGGGGCTTGTAACTTCGCTTTCCAGTAAAAAGTGTACTAGTAAGTGTCGTCACACGAGGTTTCAACGCACTGTATCTTTTTCATTTTTGTTTACGTGACAAAATATTTTTTGGAAATCTGTCTGACGGACTAATTTATTTATTTATTTAAACTTTATGTACAATAGTGGTACATGGGCGGACTTAATGCATCAAGGCATTCTCTACCAGTCAACCTTTGGGTTATTAAGACTATACTGTGGTAGGTGTACAATAAATAAAATTAAGATACAAAATTGAATTTTAACATTTCTGAAAGAATATACAGATAATATATATAATACTAATAAAATACATATATATGCTAAAATAATAAACTAATAAATATGATATATAATAATCATACCGATTAAGAGAATTCATAGTAATCATGACGAAGAACGACTAAGAATGACAAGCTTTTAAGTAGTGTTTACGGATTTTACGCTTAAAGGAAAATTTTGACTCCGCCTTCTTGATGTCAAGGGGAAGCATATTCCAGAGTTTAATTGTAGAAATAGCGTAGGAATTAGACAAAAACCCGGTGCGGTGAGAAGGGATATGAAGAAGTAAGTTTTTAGATGCTCGAAGGTTTAGACTGTGAGAACTGCCCAACACATCACACACATCACACATCATCAATCACATTTTTTTAGGCAAATAAGGGTATTTGTCTAAAAATTTGAACTATTAACGAAAAACTTAAAACAAATTCAGCTCTATCTGTAGTAGGTGTATGTTCATAAGGTTTAAGTTTTTTCGTTATTTTTTAATGTTTTATTTGATGTTGGTTTCATTAAAAAATAAATTAAATTGTTATAAAAATAATGTCGGAAGTGCTGTTTTAATTTAATAATTTCTAGATATTTTACAAAATATGTGACGTCACACTAGGGAGGGGGGGAGTCTCACAAATGTGACTAGCTGAGACAAGGACGGGGAGGGGGTCATAAACACATAAAATTCGTGTTTCGTAATTTATGGATGGCCCCTTTATATGTGAAGAACAGCTGGATGGCAATCAGTAGGTTTACAAATGATTCTTCCATGTATGACAATATCGTGATTCCTATGCCTTAGTTTTATTTTAGAAAAATTAAAAGTCATACCACGTATCTCGATTACTCCTTGAAATGGCAAAAAAAAAGTGATCGATACTAGTGAATTCAAATAAGTAAGTAAGGACGTACTTGCATTCTTTTGTTTTAAAGTCTAACATAAATACTTACGATATAAACACATAATTTAATAAGATGTCGCTCATCATAAATACCAAAGAGGCAAAATACAAACGCTGCAAAACGTAAGAAAGCGTATGTTTGCGAGTTTTTAAACTACGAAAAAGTGTGAACACAATAATAAAGTAAAAAAAGGTTAATTACTAGTGGCAGAATTCGATCAGCCCACATTATTAAAGTAAATATTCATATTGATAACGTCACTATAAGATATTTAAATATATAATGATAATACTGGTCTATGATGGCCAAAATAACAGTTGGTATTAAAGGCACACCCCAACCAAAGAGGGTACTCTTGAAATACCTCCTTTGGAAATAATGCCTCTTAAAAACTTTTATGTCGACGTAGAACATGTGACTGATAACAACCAGCAAGTAACACTTTGCTGTTTCCAAGTATGCAGTAAGCCAGTACGTTACATTTTCTAATCTAAAATTTCCGGACCAGTAAAAAATTATTAATGTTGAATATAGTAAGAAGTTTGATAATAATCCGTTAAGAAACACAAAGTTTCTATAATTTCGAAACTTTTTTATGGTGCACCATGATGCCACTCCGAATTTTAACGTTGCTAATGACATCACACTTATAACAAACAGAATAATCCACTCATGACTCTCATTAATTCCAGAACTGTTATACGGTTCCTCATCATAACTATTCGTAGAGTTTGGTTTACTGGTATCATTATCAAACATGGCGAATTCCACTTTCACTTGCACAGTGTTTTTATTGGTTCACTTTTTCTTCATGTAGACTATGATGGGGTGAGTTTGATATATATTCGATTTTATAAAACGAAACTGTTGTAGTCATACGGAGAGCCAGGTCTGTCTCAACCAATAAGGTGATGCAGGCTGAGTTACCAGTGCAACGCCGAGTAAAAAAAAATTATCCAATTCAATTGTTTTTGTTCAGCTTGACATAAAGGTCTGTAGATGTTGCTTCCAAAACAGTCAATCTATCAAAATTACAACAGCAATACGCTACAAAATTGTCGAAGTAATAATTATTTTTATCTCTAGGTGCACCGTAATCAGCATTAATTTGATTAATTAAAAACCGGTCAAGTTCGAGTAAGACTCGCGCGAGTAATTTTTTTTTATTTAATTTTAAAACTTCTTTCCTTTAATAAAGTTTCCTAAAATCAATTAAATTGCTAGTTTTTTTTTTTTTTGAGGTTCAGTTATTTCGGTGAAATAACATGTTGAAAAAATATACTTCGTTTGGTTAATCACGTTATTTTTTTTAATAATGTAAATTTTTTATTTTCTATAGTGTGAATGTGAACATTTAGACTCTGTTGACATAAAAAAAATACGATTCAGGTTTTATTTTGTAGGTACTTGATAATTTTGTGACACATTTCAAACCGTGTTTCGAGCTTTAAACGTTTTATAAGTGCCCATGTAAGCCTATGTGAATTAAATATTTTGAATGAAGCCATACATTCATACGTCAGTCATACGTCTCTGTTTTGAAATCAGATCATTTCAAAATACTGGTCCCTACTATGACGTGCTAATGCCATCCAATCCCGATGATGTAAAAGGGATAGTGCTATTTACTATGCATAGCTCCGTCTCTTTCTATGAGCGGAATCGTGATCGTTTTAAGATTTCATAGTAATTTTCTCCCAGAAAGGAGGTGCCTCTCTAACCAAGGACTCTGGATGATGTGTCATGTCCACCTCAGGAGGTTGAGCAATGAGCATTGGAATCATTGAATGTTATTATTAGTAAATGAACCACATCGTAACGTACGTAACAATAAACCTTTATCTATGAAAATCCCGATTTTGGAGAAACAATTTAAATGTATTCTTATTTTATTGATATAAATTAATTTCTTTCAATCCAATATCAAAATAATGCCATTTTCAGGTTTTCTTTAGTCTTTTATTAAATAAATCTTGTTAAGAGGAAAGCCTTACTTAATCATAAAAGTACTTTTGTGATGAAGAAACGTCAAAAAATATTGCGGAAACAAACGACGCTATGACCAGTTCTTATTCTTTGAAATAAAATAATCAACGAATTCAAGATATCAACATCGTGTTTGGACTCATTAATGCCTAGCCTTCTCCAGTCCAAAACCTTGAAGACATCCTCCACGGTGACGGTTGACGGTTTCGGAGAAATGACGTCGCCCTGCCTCACTTCAGCACCTCGATGTACCGATATTCGATCTGGCACCGTTGGAGAGATTGCAGCACAGCCCAAGTCTCGATTGATTCGAAGGCTTCCTCGTAGTCCACTAATGCTAAGCAGAGGAGCAAATTATACTCTTCGGACTTTTGTATAACCTGCCGCAGCGTTTGCATGTGGCCTACGGTGCTGAAGACTTTTCAAAATCTGGCTTGTTCGAGAGGCTGGAAGTCATCAAACCTGCGCGCGAGACGGTTCGTGATGACTCTGGAAAACAGCTTGTAGATATGGCTCAGAAGTGAGATGATGAATAAACTCATTATTACGCTGATATCGAAAAGGGTGATATAAGCCCTTCTCTCCCTTGGAAAAACATGGCGGTTGCTACGTCATCGCTTGTTAGCTAAGATCTCGAGTACTTCAGGTCAATCGCTTAGTAAAGGCAATTTATTATTTATCGGTGATTAGCTTGGTACTATTTGCTTCAGTAACAGTTGAAACTAAATTGCAAAATGTGGATAAAGTATTTGATGACTAATATTTTTGTGATAATTGTGGTAAATCTAGATGAAGGTTATTTTATACGCGTTTGTATATACTAAGATTTTAGATTTTACTTATTAGTCTAGTTGTTTTTTGGTACATACATCCTGAGTACATAACATTATCTATATACGTATTTCAACAGCAAAGTAGGATTCATTGATGGCAAAGTACTGTCAAGAAGCGATGCATATTTTGTTCGTTTATTTTATCTTAACAAACAACATGGTTTTAATTCAATCAACGTATGTAAACATAAGTTAACCCAAGTCATTTAATTATTTAGATAAAGCTTGACGACGACTATACAAAAAAAAAAATTCGTCCAACTTAACGCCGTACAAAAATGAGTCGCATTTTTAATTATCAATATTTTAACACATCAATATCATAAATTTTCATTACAGCTGATAATCTCGTTGGTGATAAATAAATTTTCAAAATTTGGGCCTTTTAGGAACTGGTTGCAATGCATGCATCATTATTTTTAGTAATAATTAATTTGCCATCATATAATTTTTCATTTTAATGATGTAGGTACTTATTTTGATATTTTTAGTAGGATCGAGCGTCGGAAATATTTGATTCCAACATTTTCAGATTTTATATGTAAAGATACATAAATCGTTGGTACCTACATCGCAATATTATGATATCGAGAAGCTCGTAACTAAATAATAAGAGCCGCATGAGTCGATCTTCAAGGTTAAGCAAAGCTCGCCAAGGTTGATCTGTGGATGGGTGACCATCTCAACCTACCGAGACTCCTCTGTGCCTTGGAAAGCACGTTAAGCCGTTGATCATTTGTAGATATTTGCCAGTCTTTACGGATTGTCAGAAGCCAGAAAATCTGACTCCGGTCTTGCCAAGAAGTACCGTGTCACCCAGTTAATGGGTTGTGGAGATCTGATAGGCAGCCGTTTCACGTACAATATTGGTATTCAGCTGAATCCGGTTTGACTGGAAGCCGACCCCAATATAGTTGGGAAAAGGCTATAACTGAAATTAGAATTATTGAGACACGAACAGATTTCCTGTAATATGATTTTGAATTGGTGCTTTGAGGTGAAAACTGAAGTTTTCAGGTGGTTCTAATACAGGCACATTATTATATTAAAGGATTGGATGTGTAGCAGATGGCACGTCAGTACCTTTACTCAATTATTCTTTTATATTAAAAAATGCCAAAATAAAAGCTCACATTTTTTTTTAATCTGAAGAAAGAAACCTGCCAGAATCATTTGGACACTTTTCTGTATTATATAAAAATAAAATAACTCGGTAAACTGAAAAAATAGCTACTTTATTGAAAAATAAAAAAATGTGAATTTACAAACTAAAGGGCAAATTATTTTACGAATCAATATGATTTTGGAATAAGGGTAGGTAAGTAATTCGCAATTAGTAAACACATTCCTTGTGACAAAATCTTGTTGACTAGTGCTATTATTTATTCATGCACTCTCACTAATGTACCTACTCATGCTACTAAGTGTATTAACTCCGTATCACAGCTAATGAGCTCCCAAGTAAACAGATGGATGAAGGAATTTGAACTAGAGAACCAAACTATCTCGTTGAAAAGAGGGTTATTTATTTATTTATTTATTATATACTTTATTGTACACCTCATTACAAACAGTAAAAACGTTGAAAAAACAAGTGTACAATCATAATGGGCGGTCTAGGTCTGGGCGGTATGGGTGGATAGGCGGTTAGTTGTATGTAAGGGAAGTAATATTTCGTTACAATTTGGTTCCAATCATAGATACGAGTATGATTCGAAAATAGCCAAATCAATATTATAATACGGAATGATTCTTTTGATTAGGTTTGTATGAAACAACAAAGGGAACACAAATTAAAATGTACACATAACTCCCGAAGCGTTTTGACAGTCTTAAAACTAATAAAATTGATAATTTAAAATCAACACTTTCAAAACCAGTTTTCTTTGTATTTTTCGCAGGAAAACCTTCCATTTGATTTCCATATCATGGGGAGGTGTATAAAAATAAGTAGGTATCTAATCCGCCATCTTTAGGAGTCTGCCATATTAGATTTAGAATATATAGTTCAGTGGACGGTCGGAAGGACGGACGAGCATGGTAAAGATTGTTTTACTACAGCAACGGCACCCTAAAACCGGCAGTTAGCTACTATATATTATTTTGTGTTCGCATAACTCAGCATGGGGTCTCTCTCTCATTTTATTTGTTTGACATTCTTACCGCCTAGTTAATTTAATACATAATTATCTAATGTTTACACTTCATCGTTATACAAAAAGCTACTTATTGTAAAATTAATAACTTGAGTAACCAAATCATCACCATCATATTTTATTTGTCATTCTCTCTTTTTTGAGGTGGACCCAACTTACCTACCTCTAAATATTATTGAAAAAAAATTATTATGCATTGCATGACAAAAAAAAACAAAATTATGCAAGGACATCTGGACGTTCAGCAGATTTACAAATAAATATTCCATGCATGATGATATCATTATCTCCATGCCTTACTGATAACAACCTTCGTCGTTATCTATTTACGTAAAAGTCGAACCAAGTTTCTCGATTACTCTTTTTAACGACAAAGAAAACGTCTAATATTAGTGGATTAAAATAACTTAATAAACTCAATATACGTTTAATTATTTGACTAGAAGATACCGCTTCCATGATATAATCGCACAACACTAACACGTCGCTTAATATAAATATCAAAGTGGCAATATACAAGCGACGTCTGATGTTAGAACGAGGCTGTTCACTCGTAATGAAACTACGACAAAGGGAAAATACAATTATAAAGTAAAAAATAGCGTTAACAGTTAGCGGTAAAATTTGTTCTACCATCGAGGTAAGACCCGCTATCGTCAGGCGTAACTTAGTTTCTTTATATTCAAATATATCATAAAAATAATAGTTTAAAATCACAGAAATTACATTAGTTATCAAAGAAAAACCCCAACCAAAAATGCAACTTTTTAAAAATCTTCTGTGTAGATAATGACCGCGAAAAACTTCAACAATATCTACGTAAAACATGTGACTTATAACTACAAGCCAGTGACATTTCGCTGTTTCTGAGTACATACAAAGGTATTTCGTTACATTTTCTATCAAATCATTCTCGGTCTCCCAATAAATGCATAAAGTTGAATAGAATAAAAGGTTTGATAATATTCCGTTAAGAAATACAAAGTTTCTATAATTACGAAACTTCTTCATGATGCACCACGACAACACACCGTATATTAAAGTTGCGAATGTCAAAATAATTATCAGGTACAAAATAATATCTTCTTGGGTTTCTGACAATTCCCATTCAGAAGTCTCTTCGTAGTCGTTCCATTCCTCATTGGAACTATCTTCGTCGCTATACGATTCCTCAACTGATCTCTCTGAAGAATTGTACCGAATCTCATCGACACTCTCCGTAGAGTCGGACAGAACATTAGTTTCATCATCAGTCATGGCAAATCTCACTTTCACAGAGCTTTGATTGATTCACTTTCACTTGCAGGCGGAACGATTACTTAGAACCAATAGCAAATTTGATCCTGAAATTTGCTGGACATTATGAAAAAGGCATTCGCCCAGTAAGACGATTAGGTATCATGTAGAGAACAGTGGTCACTTTTAATCTTAAGAGTAAAACAATAAAAAAATGTGAACACCATAACGTAGGGCACTGTCATGCGCTAAAAGCAAATGGTGCTTCTGAAACAGTTAATGTAACAATAAGTACATTAAAAAACGAATGTAAGTAAAATTATTATTATTAATTGATCTCTACATAATTCACAATCAGCACCAAACTGATTAATTAAAAAAAAACCTCTCCATATCGCACGTGATGATTACCAAAACACTATCAAAACAGGCCAAGTGTGAGTCGGACTACACACGGACACACACAGAGGATTCTGTAGGTGGGATGAGTCGGCATGACAATATTGTTACGAGCCAGAATTAATGTCGGGGACATTAAGTTACTACTAGCGCCATCTAGTATCGAGTAGCAGAACTAGTAGAGTCAAGTACCTTCTAGACATTTCTTTGCCCGAATATTCTACACTTCTCGGTATCTGGTCAGTTGGCAGCGGTAGTTACGAGTACTTTCCAGATGTTTCGAGAATGGAAGTTTCTAGAATAAACTGACCTATAAAAGGAGCGCGTATTCTGCGACCGGGTCAGTATTGGATTAGCGATACAAGCGAATACTTTGGAAGCGATCTTCAAGTGCGAATAAAGTGATCAGTTAGTTGTGTTGTAAAGTTGTGTTCTATAATTAGTGAGTTTAAAGTTGTAATTAGTGTTTTTAAATTAAAGTGTCATTTTGGTTATTTAATCGGCTGTTTTTATTGTCACGAACCCCAAGCTCGTAACAATTGGTGTCAGAAGAGTGGATATTTAAATCATGCCGATTCTACCAAAGGACGACACGGAGGGTATCCGTACCCGGAGTCAACGCCAGCAGGAGACGGACCAGAGGCGTTTTGGAGGTACAACGCCGCAGACCTCGGAGGGCCAGTTGCCGATCATGGAGGCTGGTCCGTCCACAGCAGCTCCAACATCTGCAGGACCAGACTTTGCTGCACTGATGATGATGCTGCAGGAACAAGCCCGTCGGCTGGAAGAACAGCTGCAGCGAGACAAGGAGGAACAGGCTCGCCGACAGGAGGAACAGGCTCGCCGACAGGAGGAACAGGCTCGCCGACAAGAGGAACAGGCCCGTCGGTTGGAAGAACAGCTGCAGCGTGACAAGGAGGAGCAGGCGCGCCGTCAGGAAGAACAGATGCTCCTTATGAAGGACCTTCATGCTACCCTCGGAAAAGACATGAAGGAGGTGAAGGATAAGGTTGCTCAGCATGACAACCGCCTGTCAGAAGCTGAAATCCAGATCAGCAAGTTTAATAACGTCATTGCTGATGTTAAGAAAGAGTTGGGCAACCTAAAGGTTGGAGATGGGATGACAGTTTCCGTAGCTACTACACCTTCGCTACGTGGATTCAAAGTGCCGCCGTTCGATGGGACATCTTCCTGGTCAGCCTATAAAATACAGTTTGAGGCTGTTATGAAGGCGAATGGGTGGAGTAAAGATCAGGCCATGACTGCTCTCACCCTCGGCCTGCGCGACCAGGCCTTAACTGTCCTGGAAGCTCTCGGTAAAGAAGTGAGTTACGAGCAACTCCTTGAAGCGTTAGAAGCTAGATATGGCGACGCTCATCTGGAACACGTGTTTCGTGCACAGCTCAAGGATCGCGTGCAACGCAGCAGTGAAAACCTGCAGCAGTGGGCACTTGAAGTGGAGAAGCTGGTTCGAAAAGCATACCAGTCCGTACCTGCGCTCATTGAAGGGAACCTGGTGCAGGCATTCATCGATGGCATCCGCGACCTTGAAGTTAGAGCTGCTGTGAGGCTCGGGCACCACGGGACGCTTAAGGACGCCTTGGCTCATGCACTGGAGGTGGAAGCTGTGCGGCAGGATCATCGTTCCCATCGCGTCAGGGAGGTTGCTGCGGTTACAGCTCGCGACCGTTTTGAAGGATACAGCCCTAGGTGCTACGGCTGTGGTGAAAGGGGCCACGTTCGATCTAGTTGCCCTAAGCGAACTGCGGAAAGGGAAGATAGCCGATCTCCAGAAGGTAGAGTGGTTAACAACAGCGCCAAGCGGCCGCAGGAATACGAATTGGTGACGGAACATCGCAGCCGAAGATCTCATGGCAACTCAGACGCATTGTCAAGAAGACCTTGTCCTGAAGCCTGCAAGCATTGTACTAGGCAAGAGGGTAAAGAAGACGTACCTGTGAGGATGCTCAAGACAGACCTCAGCAACGAGTGGAAGGAAAGCCTACAATGTGCACAGCATGAAGATTCAGACATCAAGCCGATTCTGGAGTGGATGAAGGCCAGTGCTCCTAAGCCCACGTGGAGTGACGTCTCAGCGATGAGTTCGATCACAAAAAGTTATTGGGCCCAATGGGACAGCTTAGTGATTCAGGATGGAGTCCTGTGCCGTAAATGGGAAAATGCTCGGGGGGACAGCTGTCATTCGCAAATGGTTGTCCCTAAAGCAAAAGTACAGAATGTCCTACAGCTGTACCATAATGGTTCTTCAGGAGGCCATATGGGAGTAAAACGGACTCTACTGAAGATAAGAGAACGGTTTTACTGGGTCCACTGTCGTGACGATGTCGACGACTGGTGTCGCAAATGTACAAGTTGTGCGGCTGTAAAAGGACCTCAGACTCGCAGTAGAGGTGCATTATAATTGTACAACGTCGGTGCACCATGGGAAAGGATAGCCCTAGATTTTGCGGGACCTTTTCCGGAAAGTGAAAGTGGT
>NDFZ01005244.1:0-48940 GCA_002192655.3 Mamestra configurata
TCTATGCTGACATCTCTTTGAGGCGCGTGTGAAACACAACGCGCCATCGACCCGGGCCTGGTGATGATCGGACGGCAAGCCACCCAACGCTCGCCGTCCGCAGGCCCGCGTCTACGGTGGCCAGGGATCGCCCTGCGACTCCCGACACCCGGGGCGTCTTCTCCTGTAGCAGCGGTTGGGACGAAGGCCTTGCCCTTCCCTCGCGCGGTCCGCCTCCTCCTTCGCTAGCATTACTGTTTCGCAGAAGAAGGTGACCGCTTCCCAAGCCTCCTCGCTCCGGACCATGGATTCAACCAGGGCCGGACGCGAGAGGTTGCCGCCGCCGATCGCCTCGACGAGGACACGGCGGTGCTCCGCCCAAGCAGGGCAGACCTCCACCGTGTCCTCCGGGCGATCCTAACAGTGCTGACACCCGGACGTGTCCTCTCGCTTAGTCCGAAACAGGTACCTCCCGAAACAGCCGTGTCCGGTAAGTACCTGCGTCAGGCGGAAGGTGAGGACGCCGCAATTGTGGCGTGCCCAACAGTTGTTACCCCTACTCTCAATAGTTTGCTAAATGAGTCCAAGATTTAGAAAAAAATAATGGACTCATTTAGCAAACTATTGAATTAATTTTGATTTCTTAATTCACACAGTCTATTCAAAAGATTACTTAAAGAAATACTAGTTTCCTGTTCAGTCATTATTTTCATGTTAGAGCCTTAGAAACAGGATTAATGATTTCAAAGAGTGAAGAAAAAAATGTGACAAGCACTAAGAAATCATAACTCTCTAATATGTTAATTATATTTTAACATTCTTCACGTTCATCTTTTTTATTCGAAATTAAATTTAGTTGGTACAAAGTTAAATAATTTTTCTTTACCGCTAATAAAGCGTCGTTCCTTGAAGACCATCTGGTAGGACATACCTTTTTAGGAGTAATTAAATATTTTTCATTTGTCGTCTCTTAACATTGCACAGCGTTTTATACTATTGCCAAAAAAAGTATATATTTTTTATAAATTATCAAAAAAGTCGACACTTCAAGAACACGTTTCGCAGCATCGTTTAAAACTAAATTTAAATGCGTGCGCAGCACAATGAACATAATCGGCATTCGGAGCATGCGGTTTTATTAGGGTTTGTAATCCTCCATAAACACCCGACATAACATTTGCTCCATCGGAACCCTGTCCCCTTCAACATTTAGTCAAATCAATTCCATATTCTTTGATCGTATTGAAAATTTCAGTTTTAAGTCCTTCAACACTGCAATCGGATACTGCTGTAAACCCCAAAAATTTAACTATTTAGGACACAGAATTTTAATTATATAGGCACATTATCATCATCTTCTGTAATCGAGATGTATCGAGAAACTACAGAAAGTTGGTAAATTTTTGACGTCTTGTGTTGTATGTAGAATTATTGTCAGAAATGGAGCAGTTTAATTTCTGAGATAATATTGTTCCGAACTGCGGTACCTACCAAGCAAATTAATAATATCATTTTGAATCGTAGGGCTTAATAAATCTTAGCATATAAGCGAAAGATTGTTTTATATTGGTTAACCTAGAAAAGTCTTTAAAATTAATTATAAGTTAACTTTGAGTAACAAGTGCTACTCAAAGTAGTAAAGTACAATAAGGTTTAGTTTCCGGTAAGTCATTAGTATTCATTTTATTAGGATTTTAAGATAGGCCAATTACTTTCAGGCTCCGTGAGGAATGAAGGACCTGACCACCATAGCTTGATACTTCCGAGCTCCGAGCAGGATTGACCGACGTGGGCACATAGCGCCATGAGGAGGCATCTGTTAGCTCACACATCTCAGTCAGAAATCCTATTAGCTACAAACATTTTAAAATTTGTAAAACTGGTATGGCTAGCACTACTGAAGATTCGCACTAGTGTACTTGATGCTGAACTTCATATCACAGTGACTTCCTGACAGCCCTGCAAAAACTTTGCTGCCAGTCGGGCAGCGCTCAATTCTAGACGAGGGATAGTCCTACCTTTAATCGTAGCTACTTTGGATTTAGAACAAAGTAAATGGACTGTGACCTGGTTCGTGGCGTTAGCGGGACGTAAATAAACGCTAGCTCCGTAGGCATGTTGGGATGAATCACTTAATGAATGTAATTCTACCGATACTGGTTCATTACAGAGCACACGCCGTGGAACTTCTAGAGCTAACAGAGAAGGTAAAGACTGCATAATATTGTTCCAGTCTCTTTGAGTTTGAGCCACAGTTGTTGTAACATTTTAGTTTTTATTACACACGGACTAACTAATGGGAGTCAAAGATTTTAAAAAGTGACGATAGAAATGATCTTTTAGTTAATAATATCATAATAATATCTTGGGACAACTCACACACGGTCATCCGATCCCAAACTAGGCAGAGCCTGTGCTATGGCAACCAGACAACTGATAAACATACTTATATATTTCTAAATACATACATATTATAGACAAATTACACCCACCCAGTCACAGAACAAATGATCAGGCTCATCACACAAACATTTGTCCTGGGTGGGAATCGAACCCACGACCTCCGGTTTAGCAGTCAGGGTCACTAACCATTCGACCAACAGGCCAGTTAAATCATTGTTAGAGGAAAGTGGGCATTTAATAGGGAAATGTACTGATCGGTGGATGGGTTCCATGATTCCATCCCATGCCTAGTTGACCCGGTTACTATAAATAAGATTATCATTATTTTGAGTATTTGAATCGAACAATGATAGTAAATTTGTCTTAATCTTACAAAGATTAAAGCATCCTTTCCTTAATTCTTCAGTTACAGATTGGTATTTATTGTTAGAATCTATAGGCTTTGACGTTGTCTGAGTCTTAGGTTTAGAGTATGGAGAGCTACTATTCATTGACTCGAGTAGGCGATCAGTAAGAAACTTGAAAAAATGTTGCAAACTAGGTAGGTATATTAAGTATCCAAAGTGCCCCGGTATTCTTCCCACTTGGCTTTAGTGTGGCCATCAAGCTTGGGGCTCATTATGTGAATGAGTAAAATATCCCAGTCACGTGAACCTAGACCGAGACTAGTATATTTTAAATTTATTTTATTTATTGCATTGTTTTTTTTTTGTAAAATAAAATTCTGTTTCTATTATAAAAATAACTTAAGATTATTATTTTATTTTTTAATTTCTGAAATATTGACCTAAAAATTAGAAAAAAAATACACAAGTGGCTGAATTTTTCCATAGAATGAGAATAGAAAAAGTGATCAACACAAATGCAAAAAGGTTATATTCTGTTGTTACTCACATTTTTATATGGTCAAAATTTTTCGTAGTTTTTCCTGAAACGATGGTCAAACTTCACTCTGACGTCATTTTTGAAGAAAATGGCATTGAATATTGAAGGTTTATCATAAGGTACGAAGTTTTTTTTGTAAATTCCTTCAAGCCACATGCAAGATGAAGAGTTTAGCTACTCATACCGTGCACAGTTTTGCTAACATTATGTTACACAATCTAACAATTACCTACGGAACAAAATTGACTGAAATCAGTCTTTGATAGGACGGACTCTTAAAGCACGTAAGTTTTTATTAATACATATTACAGTATAAAACATATTACAGTGAGTCTGATAAATGATTTATCAGACTCACTTGTGATTGGTTTTACGTAAAATAATGAATTTATATGGTGAGTTATTGTCGTATAGGTACTTATTGTCATCAAATTATGCGTGTGCTTGGAAATTATTATGTGACACATACATAACAATTTCCAAGCACGCGCATAATTTGCTCTGGATACCTCTAAGTTAGCGATAATCTGCGCTGCACCGCCAGTCAAAATAAGAACATGGAATTTGTGAATGGGCGCGATGCGGTCGTTATTGTGTACCTACCTAAGTATTATGATATAAGAATGTGTCACGAAACTTAGCAGCTTGAATTTGAGGTAATTTAAAACCTATTTCAAAATGATCGTGATTACATAGTCCTGCGCAGTTATTTCACTTGAATTCAAATCCTTGTACCTAATTACTTTCATCGTATCGGTTCGAGTTACCTATATCGTTGTGTAATACTTTGAGCAATTGTAATGTTCGATATTCGTTGTTCGATATAATCACGTTCATCAATCTCACTCGATAAATTTTCAGAGTTTAATACTTTTATCTGATTTTGCAAGTCATCAAAACGGCTATAAATAGATTCAAAATTATTTAGTTTTAACGTCAACTCAGCCAACTCAATTTGAGTGAGCGTTTCTTTAAATGTAACAATTGATAAAAAGTTTCTAAATTTAGTGATATGACCTTTCATGGAAATACGTTTCACCAAAAGATCCTGTAACCATTGTGAACTCAAACCTTGCCAATATTGTAAATGTAAATTGAATAAACAAATTGATTCAAAGTAGGTTTGATTATGGAAATATATACCTAGACATAAACTACTTAGGTGGTGATAATGTAAAAATATAAAAACTTAGCTTACGCTCCTCGCTTAACGTCACCTGAGGACGGCCCGGCGCGCGGCACTGCGCAACATTGGGTAGGGCTCCGCTCCGGTCTCACGGTGACACTGTAGGCGGCCCGAAGTCGCGTTGCACGGAGAGATCAGCCTGCAATGTTCGGCGATGTGGGTGAAATATTAAGTTTAGGTATATTAACAGCTATAAGCCTATTAGGAAACACGAATAAAAACTATGATCAGTAGAATAATCGTACATAATTATAATCGTATCGACAGTTAATACGTTCACCAATAATGTGAATTTACTTGAACAAACTGCTTATGGCGTATTTGTAATTATTTTATTGCACTACAATGATTAGAAACACCAATGCACTCAAAGAAGCTATTTTAAAGAGGTATTGGATAGATGTATTAAGGGTAAGGGTAAAAAAGGTAAAAGGTAATTAGATAACAGAGAATTCACAAGGAAAATGGGCACTTAGCTGCATTGGCCGGGGCTGCGGTTCGATGCTGAATACTGATCGCTAACCGTCGGTGGCTGCTATGGCTGGTAGGCACACCTCCAGGGAATCCAGGTATGATGAAAAGTAGCTGCGGCGCAATGGCTATACCGGCAGCGCGTGGTCGTAATGATCGAACTTGTTTTCGCAAACATTGCAGGTTTCATCGTAGGTCGCCAGATATTGGGACTTCAGTGACTTTGAATGAATCTTTCGCGACAACGGTGAAAATTTTACTTAAATTGGATAGTGAAGGTATCTCTAAAATAAAAAATCCGAACTGGGCGCCTGTCTTTTTTGAATAGCAAACGCGACACAACGTAAACATGTACAATTTTTGTAAACTTATTATTTCAATAAATGTTTATTATTATAAAAATAAATCGAATATAATATCGAGGGTTAACTAAAAGTGAGGCGTTACATTCCTTTGCGCAACGTACTTCACGCACCGTTCACTTCGAGATTATGACATATGAGTGTATACAAAGTATACTCCGCTTATTAAGTTACCTAATATAAGCACTTTCTAGCCTAAAGCACAGGTTCATTCTAGTTCAGGCAAATTAGCAACTGTGTTCTTTAGAAAATTTAAGATATTTTATTGTAAATGTGCCCCTTTACGATTTTTTTTAACAGGTAATGCGTTATATCCCTACATCGGTAATATCAAGAAAATGTAGTTATAATTAAGAAAAACATAGTCATCAACACCAACCGTTTTTAAATAAACGCGCGACAATGACTGATTTGCAACTCAAGTGCGGGCCAGGCATGGCGAGTTTAACTTTGATTCGTAGGTGCAGAAGAGGGGTAGCGGGAGATGATTACCTAGGTATACGAGTTTCTGCGTAAATCACTATAAAAAAGCTAAATAACCACTTGTGTGAATCAAGAAGTGAGACCCATAATTGAAGTGGCCTTTAAAAGTTTTTGTTTAAGTTTGACTATTGGTAGCGAACTCTACATCTCGTCCAAAAATTAAAAACAAAAAATCCTTTTAAGTAGAGAATCGTATGAGTAAGTGCCACGTGAACTTCAACAGTTTAAAAATAAGGACCACCCTAGTGACCATCCTTAAGGTGCTGAGTTTCCTTTGTCCCTCAAAAAGTCTCACTTAGTACAGAAGACTTATTATTTAGACTTATTACAGGATTGATTGGCAGCAAACAAAGATTTTGTGTAAATTTCCGATGTCCTTGCTGACTGTACATTTTTGTCAAAATCTTATAATGCAGTTAGCAATTACTCAAAAAGTTAAAGACTAAGAAAGTTTTCCTGTACATACTTAGCTACAATCGTTACGATTTACTGCCCTTACTGTCCCATCTCAAAAAAGTACCCCGGAATATCAACAACTCATATTGTTTTAGCTGTGGGTTTTATATTCCATTTGTATTCCCCTTTCCATTTGCTCTATGCACTCGACCAACCAAAATAATGTTAGTCCATGGCTATACTCTATCCGTTTAGGTAGTTAACTAAAGGTAAACAATCTTGATGTAACCTTTTACTTAAATTCATATTAAACAAATAAACTACTTTTCAAACTTATGGTTCAATTGATTTAGTATTCGTTACTGTTGTATTTACTTTGGTTTTTACTTGCATTTTATTTTTAAACTGAGTTTTTAAGTAAAAAGTTACATCAAGATTGTTTACCTTTAGTTAACTACCTAAACGGATAGAGTNTGTAACTTTTTACTTAAAAACTCAGTTTAAAAATAAAATGCAAGTAAAAACCAAAGTAAATACAACAGTAACGAATACTAAATCAATTGAACCATAAGTTTGAAAAGTAGTTTATTTGTTTAATATGAATTTGTGTAAAAAGACACATCAAGATTGTTTACCTTTAGTTAACTACCTAAACCGATAGAGTATAGTAAAACATTTTTTTTTATTGAAGCCTGTGTTCGGTCACTATAATACATAACCAGGTACTATATCTATGCCAGGTACCTACTTATACCAATCACCGACAAAAAATGTCCTCACCCATTTCTGGAATGAAACTATCAACTCGTCATAAATTACACCCAAGTCAAGTGATGCGTTCTGCAGTTGATGTGTTTTGGTAATTTGTCACAAATTTATTTAGCGACTAGCTGACCAGCTCAACTTCGTCTGCGTCACATATAAGCATCAAACACAACATTCCGGTGCACTTTTAATCTAGTACTTCCTTTTTAGTTACTATACTCTATATCTTGTACTTGAAGCTTGTTGAAGGAAGTGTTTTGTGAGTTACAAGAAGGAAGAAAGAAATTACCGGTCATAGACAAAACTATTCAAAATAATATTTATTGAACCAAGTTCCCAATATAATTATGTATTTTTGAATTATAAAATAACAGTAATATTTGCTAAACAGAAATGAATGAGTTTATTCCTATAAGTTCGTCCTATCCCAAATTCAGTTAAATTAAAATGTACAAACCGTGAGAACCCAAAGAAAAAAAAAATAACCAACTTTAAAATTTTTGTGGTTCTTTGGCGGGATTTTGCAGAGAAAAGTTTTTTTTAAATTTCTAAATTGATTCCTAGTGAATATTGTGATGTATGTCTCAAGTGTCCACACATCTGGAAAATATGTGGAATAATTGAAACAGGTGCGATCTCGTTAAGTGGAGCTGAGAATTTTATTGTAGTATTGACCACCTCACTAGAAACTTGCCGAGGAGGCCGATTCGATATATTTGTTACCAGATACTCCAAAAATCATTAGAATGTGTAACATCTGCATTAGGACATAAGATCGAGGCAATTTGGTCAAAAGACTACAGCCTTCCCTTCGACGTAAAACAAAAAAAATTAAGCTGTGTTTGACAGGCAAGCCACAAGTGACTTAAAAGATCGGAACGCGAAAAAGCAAAAATTTCCCATGTCTAAAATCCTCTAAAACTTACAATAAGTCAGTTTTGCAAAGATCCGTAAATTGGTCTATTTTTTAAATAATGGAATAATCCATTAAAACATTTTATCATAGAAAGGAGCAATAGATAGCGATAAAAAATAAAAATGGGTGACAATTTTCAAAACAAAACCATGGCTCCGGTTATGATGGATTATGATTTCAAAGTGAAGACTCAAAACGAACGTTCGAAGGTCGAGGATCTGTTTGATTTCGAGGGTTGTAAAGTCGGCCGTGGTACATATGGTCACGTATACAAGGCCAGAAGAAAAGACGGCTCAGATACTAAGGATTATGCCTTGAAGCAAATCGAGGGTACTGGGTTGTCTATGTCTGCGTGCAGAGAAATAGCAGTAAGTTTGGGGTTCTCTGAAAGTTGCGATTAGGAGCCTATTTAATATTAAAACTATTTCAGCTGATCATTTTTGGGGTTATGTGTAAAAAGTTAGCAGTTTCGTAGGGTTTCACTTGAGAAGACACTTTCTACAGCTGAGCATCATTGCTGTATGTTAGTTTTCATACAATTACAAACATTGCTACGAACATGAGAATATAGGCGTTATAACACTACCAATTTACTTTAACAACCCTAAAATAAAAATTAAAACAAATTATCTTCTTCCTTCCAGTTACTACGAGAATTAAAACATCCAAATGTGATCAACCTCATTCGTGTTTTCCTCTCGCACACTGATCGTAAAGTATGGCTGCTATTTGACTATGCTGAACATGATCTATGGCACATCATAAAGTTCCATAGAGCAGCTAAAGCTAACAAGAAGTCTGTAATGGTGCCTAAAGGCATGGTGAAGAGTCTCCTCTATCAGATTTTGGATGGAATACATTATTTGCATTCTAATTGGGTTTTGCATAGAGATTTGGTAAGTGTTTGTTTTTGAATATTATTTATTTATTATTATTTATTTATTATATACTTTATATATTAATTAATATTAATATTTTCTTTATTGCACATCATAATTTACCTAAAAAATGAATATTTATAGAAACAGCTTTAATTTATCAAAAGAGATGGAATATTTATGTTTGTTAGTTGAAAACGTAGTAAGCTCTGCCCATGGTAGAGTAGAGACTCCCATTTGGTCCATTGTCAGTAGCCAGCCAAGCTCCGCCCAGAAGTTTACTGGGAGCTTCACAGGCTTCGCAAAGCAAGCTCATTGTTCATGTTTTGTGTAGTTGTGCATCCCTAGATGCTTTACGGCTGTTGGGGCTTGTGTTACAGCGATGCACTCGCATTGGAATATCGAGCTGTGTTCGCCTAGTGGTAGGTGAAAGCTAATATTGAGGTCTAGAGAGTGTACGCCCGCCCCTGAACCCTTTGGAGTTTTTGAGTTTGATGTTTGAGATGAACTCCATTGCTGTAGTTGGGGTTGTCTTGCAGCCAGTGATAGCGGAACAGGCTAGCCTTTGGAATGGCTGGACCCTAGAGACAATGGTTGAGAGTTCAGTCCTCGTCCACAAAATCAGGACACCATCCTCCAAGTTTTTCCTAAGATTTTTTTTGCATTGGTAAAGTGGGATTGTGCTTTTGTTAAGTTTGTAGTCAAGATGCTTGTTCCAGAGCAATATACTATCAAGGATCACTCCTAAGTACTTGACTTCTTCTTTAAGTGTTAGTTCAGTGTTGTTTATGTTTTTTGTTTTTGTGTGAATTTTGGTAGTTTATGAGGTCCAAGGACCTTTTTGTTACTGAAGATTATTAGTTCTGTTTTGGAGGGGTTAAGGTGGATTGTTGCCATGTTTTTTTTTATCATTGTTCATTTGTATCTTGGTTCGTCTGTACCTGCAGTTCACTAATTACTTTCTCGTTGGCAAAAACGCAGTTTTGTTGTGTACCTAATTTTGGTGGTGTAGATTTGAGTTCATTTATTTCGGTTTCAAGCTTAGTTTTCTTCAGTTCTGCAGTGTGATTATATTTTGCAATTCTGAAATTTCAGCTTTTATGTTGTTATGTTCAGCTAACATCTTGGCAGTTGAGCTGAATATCACTGATCTGGTCTTTCATTAAGGAGATATCATCGCGCATTGGCTCTAAATTTGCCTCCAGTGCAGAAATCATTTTCACTCGAAATGTATTCAGTGCAGTTACTATGTCACAGCATTATCTTTGTTTTTTCTTCCGCTAAGTGGTGCGACTATCAGTTTCATCACCACTAGTTTTAGGAAAATCTGAAAAAAAAAGCAAGTGTCTCCTTTACCCGCGCCGCCTTTATGCACTGCTACTCGTTGTTGGGTGATGATAGATCGTCGTAAATAAAATCACTATTTGTCACCACTTTCGATCTTGTATTTTAAGCTTTATGGCTTGTTATTGGGCTGGTGGGTTTTTTTTTGTTTTTTGTACATTTTCTTCCTGCACATAATCTATGCTACTAAAACATAAATGCTTTCATACTCAACCTGTAACAGTCTACTAGCCCAGTTCTTTTAACTAAACAGGCAGATAAGTTGCTGGGGAGTTTGTTGCACCACTGCTTCTTTAAGTTTAAGTCAAGTTTAAATATTATGTGGTGACTGCTGGAATTTTTGGGGGACTGTCTCATGTTATTTTTAACATTCAAAATGTGCTGATTAACATATGAATTTGAAAATATACATTTTGATCATACCTTCAAAATTATCTTTTTAATGATTTCCAGAAACCAGCTAATATTCTGGTGATGGGTGAAGGCCCAGAGAGAGGCAGGGTCAAGATTGCTGACATGGGTTTCGCAAGACTGTTCAATGCTCCATTGAAGCCTCTGGCTGACTTGGATCCAGTGGTGGTCACATTCTGGTATCGTGCTCCAGAATTATTGCTTGGAGCTAGACATTATACTAAGGCTATTGGTGAGTTATGATTTGATTCTGATAGCATAATTAGTTCTGAATATTTCGTGTAAGTATCATGGCCACTATTAGAGGGAAATTAATTAATTTGATGAGATGGCCACGTGGGTTGAACACAAAGGAATAGATAACAGTATATGGGAAGAATTTGATGCGAGCCTTTCTCCAGTAGTGGAATTTTCGGTTCTGGACATAAGAGTGTTGATGATGCCATCTGGCTGATTTAACCGCAGCAACCGCATTCCTTTGCTCCTCATGGTGGTTGCGAGCTCAGTTTTGCTGCTATGTTATGTTTGCTTCGACTTGCTTATTTAACTGTGGCCGAAAAACTCCAATTTATGGAGGATTGTACCAATGTTTAGCATTATTTATTGAATAACTAGCATTTCGCCCGCGACTGCGTTCGTTCAAATTCGTAGGTACTCCGCTAACTTCAACGCCCCTCTTACCCTTTTACCTTCAACCAACCTTTGAATCGATCCCTTTACCCCGTTGGCGAATGATTATGAAAAAATCATTAGATCCGTTTAAATTATTCCACTATTTCCAAGTAAATTGAAGCCAAGTAATATCATCCCCTAAAAACTTTCTCACCCCCTATACGGGGTGTATAAGGATTATGAAGTTTTTAGAGGATTCAAGGGTTGATTTTAGAAAAATCCAAAAACACGTTTTTTAAAGATTTTCATCAAAATTGTTATAGCGGAGTTTCAACTTCATCGGACCAAGTGTTATGATTCTTCCATACAAATATTTACACCCCTTAAATCGTCTTTTGAAGGTACTTCTAATTAAAAATATGTATCATTCTTGGTATTTTATTATCCAGCATCACTTGGGCCCTGCGGGATCCCGCAGCATCACACTTTAAAAATTCACCCTGTATCTATCTATCTATTGGGGTATGGGAAAGACTCTGGAATCAAGCATACACGCATCATGGAAGATGCCGTAAAACGACAACCCATGATGTCATCACCCAATGACACAGCTCAAAAGATGCACCATTTCCAAAAGCACTATAACATAGTGCTAACACAAGAATCGGATGACCACTCAGGTCCCAAAGAGCTGAGAATCTACACTGATGGATCAAAGACAAATACCGGAACCGGAGTTGGAGTTTACTCCAGCGACCTCAACATTAGAATATCCAGACCACTAGGAAAGCTCAATACCGTTTATCAGGCGGAATGCGTGGGCATTATCCTAGCGATCCATGCCATATAAGCCAGGGGAGTCACGGACACTCATATTCGTATACTCTCCGACATACATACACACCGTATAGGGGGTGATAAAGTTTTTAGGGGATGATATTACTTGGCTTCAATTTACTTGGAAATAGTGGAATAATTTAAACGGATCTAATGATGTTTTCATAATCATTCCCCAACGGAGTAAAGGGATCGATTCAAAGGTTGGTTGAAGGTAAAAGGGTAAGAGGGGCGTTGAAGTTAGCGAAGTACCTACGAATTTGAACGAACGCAGTCGCGGGCGAAATGCTAGTTATTCAATAAATAATGCTGAACATTGGTACAATCCTCCATAAATTGGAGTTTTTCGGCCACAGTTAAATAAGCAAGTCGAAGCAAACATAACATAGCAGCAAAACTGAGCTCGCAACCACCATGAGGAGCAAAGGAATGCGGTTGCTGCGGTTAAATCAGCCAGATGGCATCATCGACACTTATGTCCAGAACCAAGAACAATAGATAGATTGGGGTATGGTTTCCGCACTTAGTCCTGGTGTTGGACCATTGTGCGTGGGCCATGGCGGCCGTCTATTCACCCTGTATATAAAAAACCTATATCTAGAGGACTTGTAATTTATGTTCATATAACTCAGCTTTATTTTTTTTAATATTCTCATTGTTCATTTTCCAGATATCTGGGCGATAGGCTGCATTTTTGCGGAATTGTTGACTTCAGAGCCTATATTTCATTGTCGGCAAGAGGACATCAAGACCAGCAACCCGTACCATCATGACCAACTAGACAGGATATTCAATGTCATGGGTTTCCCACAAGAGAAAGACTGGGAAGACATCAGGAAAATGCCCGAACATGCCACTTTAGTTAAAGATTTTAAGAGATCGAAGTAAGTAGATATTTTGTGTCAGTATTATCTAGTACAGTCTGATTCCACCCACTGCTGACTTGAAACTATGTCCAGTTGAATCAGAGGTAAGACAGTTAAAAACTATGCATCAATTGTTATTTGTTACCCATGGTCCATCTAGGAACCAAAATAGCAAAAACAGCAACCACCCATGCAGTTAGCATTCAGTAACACAGCAAGAACTTAGTCAACTATCATCAATCCTATAACCAAGAGTGGTAATTGACAAAAAATAGCAAAAACAGCAACCACCCATGCAGTTAGCATTCAGTAACACAGCAAGAACTTAGTCAACTATCATCAATCTTATAACTAAGAGTGGTAATTGACAATATTTCTTAAGCCCAGCACCTATCATTACTACCAATTCCTAGCAAAACAATGAATGGTTTAAAATAAGAGAGATTGGCTGATGTTGAATGATTGTGTTTTAGTCATCCTTTTCCTGTGAACTCATTGGAATAGTTTTTGTTAACCCATATTTTATTTTTTCTTTCAGTTATCAGAACTGTTCCCTAAGTAAATACATGGACAGGCACAAGATAAAACCTGACAGCAAAGCCTTCAGTTTGCTACAGAGGCTGTTACTAATGGATCCCAACAGGAGAATCACTTCAGAACAGGCTATGCAAGACCCATACTTTGCAGAAGACCCACTGCCAACCCAGGTAGAATCTATAACCGATATTCATGTTGGTGAGCTCATGAAATATATTGCTCAACAACTATATTTCTAAAAACTTTTTTACAAAAAAATACAGCCAACTACCACATAAAAAAACACTAAGTACAAAGTATAAAAAAAATGCGTGAGTGTTGTGGAACACTCGGTTGGAACGAAGTTCTTGTATGTATGTATGTAACTCGGGCTGGTTTCCGCAATTCCGTGGGACAAATGTGTCATTCGATCCACCCCACCTCCCCAAGGAAGGCCAGCAACGCCTTGGCGTTACCAACTATCTCACAGAGGGTATATAGTCGCAACTAGTCGTCCAGTCGGTCGAGTCCATTGTCAGCCACTTGGCCCATCTCCAATTCATACATATATTCAACAACATGTTAAATTATTTACAGGATGTATTTGCTGGGTGTCCCATTCCTTATCCGAAGAGAGAATTCTTGACCGATGACGACCAGGATGACAAGAGCGATTCCAAAGCGCGGCAAAATCAACAACAGCAACAGCAACAACAACAAAATAATGTAAGTAGATACAAGGGTCATCAGTATCGCGAAAGAAAATAGGCACCACGAAAACTGTCTGCTGCTATGCGTTAAGGGTGTTGAGTGTCAGGGTAATAGAAACGACTATGAATAATCTAACTCTAATCTCCTCTTGGCATATGAATAATCTAACCATTACACAGTTTAATTGTTTGATCGTAAGTTGAAATCTCTGTTAGATCTGATTACGAAACTTTTTTCATTGACTGTAAGCTACAAAATCGCCCAGTGCTATGGGCTTCATGGGCTGGAAAAATAATTATGCCCGTAGGAACAGACCACGAGAAAAAGAAATAAGCTAAGCTTAGAAATAGTTAAATAACAGACAATAGTAAAATAATGAACTTAGTAAAGTTGACCTGTAGGGAAAATGCATGTATTTTTTTTATGCATATTCTCTATTGAATGGACCAATATCACCATATTAATAACCGGCAGTATTCATTTATGTTCATTCTCTGGTTAGCAGAAAGCCTGACCCACCAAAGATAGGTATCTACCTCTGGTGGGTCAGGCTTCCTGCGGCGTGCCGGTGTCCGCGCGACATGGTCAAATTGCCCATGTCATAGGCAAATGGCCGTCTCCGCGTACTAGTGCATTTTCGACTGCGACCGTGTCAAGTTATAAGAATGCCTTGTTGTTCAGTAGTTTCCCGAAAAACCGAAGCCTAACCAAAAACCAAAACTTTGTAAATCATGGAATCACTTACCATTTATAAATAAGTATAAACTAGTATTTTACTATATTTGTCTTTAAAATCATGAAAAACAACAAATCCTAAAATATTTCTTGCTCTTACTATGTTATTTTTGTTTTCAAATATCACTGCGACTGTACTATTTTTGCAATAAATACATTGCTCCTTAACCACTATCTAAGTTTGTCGCTAAGTAACTGGACCAGCAATGTTAAAATCACAAAACGATACTTTATTAAGCGGATGCATCGCGCAGTACGGCCGCTGCTTCTTTCGACGAGTTACGTGATGTGCTTGTGTAGATCCACTAACGTAGGTTATCGATAACAATGTCGATTGACGAATGAAATATTTGCTATTAAAGTTTATCTTTCAATTTGTCAACCGTTTTAACCCAGTTGGAAGATCGATATGTTATATTGTTTTTTACTTATTTTGATTATTTTACAGCGTAGTTATTAGCTATAGTTATTAGCTATATAGCTATAGCTACATTTTGTTTATTTGTATTACAATATTTTCTGGACACGACCTTTTCTAGAGTTCCGTATCCAAAGGGTAAAACGGGACCCTATTACTAAGACTCCGCTATCCGTCCGTCTGTCTATCTATCCGTCTGTCACCAGTCTGTATCTCATGAACCGAGATAGTTAGACAGTTGAAATTTTCACAGATGATGTATTTATGTTGCCGTTATAACAACAAATCCTAAAAAACAATAAAATAAATAGGAGGAGCCCCCTATTTATTTAATTTTTTCTTAGTATTTATACAAAAGACATGATTTTTTTACCTTTTTTATGGATAATAGTACGGAACCCTTCGTGCGCGAGTCCGACTGGCACTTGGCCGGTTTTTGTTTATTTTATTTTCTGGAAAAAAATTATACTATTACAATACAGTTTCGTACATTAATAAATGGAAGATTCGATAACTTTACGATTTAGTCAATCACTAGCGTATATGTAAAATAAATTGCTTTTGCACAGTACAGCGATAGCGACTGATGCTTCTGTGTGAGTAAGTTGTACGGTGCATGGTAAATACACGCTGTATTTGATGGGATAAGATTTAGAATTGATTGTGTAGTACGTTCTATTTTAAGAATTGCGGGTCTGTGCGTGACTGCGTTTCTATTGCTTTTACTGAACTGCATGTGTAGTAGTTGCCGTGTGCTAGGGGCAAACTGGAGACACAGGTTTCCGATATATTTTCGTCTACCGGACATAATTATCTCCTTGTTTATTATATCTATGGTAGATACAATTACAAGCTTCTAAATTAAAATTCCAACGTAATTATATATATATATATTATTTTCAATGAATTTCAGACTCAACAGAATCAAGTACAAGCCAATAATCACGACCATGCAGCGAATAACGCGAAGAGGATGAGAATGTCAGGTACATTATACCGTATGTTATTAGTTTTTATTTTATTTTTATCACAACACACAATCATGTAGGCCATTTCACCAGTACACTATCACTAGACATCCTAATCCTTATCTTGTACACACAAATAGTCCTGTATCAGTCAGTCAATCTGTCTAGCTTTTTAGGGTTCCATAGTCAACAAGGGAACCCTTATAGTTTCGCAGTGTCCGTCCGTCTGACCGTGGCTTAGCTCAGAGACGCTTAACACTAGAAAGTTTAATTTTGGTATGGGTATTTCTATACTATTACAATACAGCTGAAGTGTTTTGTTTGTTTATTTGAACGCGCTAATCTCTGGCTAATCTCTTAGCCACATTTACTAAACGGGAACGGGGAAAAACAACATTTGCGCGTACGTAGTCGCGGGCGAACGTAGTTGGGTATACATGTAACTCAAGCCGACATGGAAAAAAAAATGGTGTAGGTATACACGTATAGTGGTGATTTTTTTTTAATCGTCTGTACCGTGGTGTGTAGTATGTTGAACAGGTCGTTAACAATTTTTCCATCCAAGGATCCGTTTGCGAATTATGAAGCTTTCAAATTCTATTTTTTGTTAGTCAAGTGTGTGCCCCCTCTGCCAGCTAAACGGTAGTTTTTGGAGACGTGAAAAAAAATCAAGGTAGCATATATAACGAACTTAAAAGGTAGCATATATAACGAACTATCACAGAATCAGAATCAGAAATCATTTATTTGCAAATAATGTAGGTAACAAAACTAGTTTTGATGGTGTAAAAAGAAAAACAATTGGATCTAGTACATTCTACCGTATGCTTTTACCGTATGCTACTAAAAATTGTTAGATCTATTTCAATCATCCCAGTTTTAGTTCGTCCATACCAATTTCCACTAAAATTGAAGCAAACAATAATGTCCGCTCCTAAATGAAATGAAATTGTTTATTGCCAGATTAATATCCAAATAACACACAAATAACAATAAATAATAAAAATAAGTTGCAAAAACATGATAAATGCAAATTTAGACGCCGCGAATCATGTTATCGGCGTATGATATGAGGCCGAGCGGCTCCTCAGCAGGGCGCGCGGCCCTCGCAGAACATGGCGCTCGCGCTGCACCACCGAGGCCGCCGGAACATGGCGCGCCACGCGTCATTGTATTGCACTCGCATGTCGCTGAGTGCAGCTTTGGTGTAGTTAGCCCACAACTCGACTGTGTAGATGCTTGTGCAGTAACTAATGAAGAGCTGCGATTTCACAGCGTCACTACAGCGGCTAAACCGCCTCGCTACCATGTTGCCACGCACCGAGATGGCTCGTCTCTGCCTACCTATATCAGCGTGATCGGACAGGTTGGCTGTTATTACGTGACCCAAGTATTTCACGCTGTCGACCTGTAACAGCGCAGTGCCGTAGAGTTGAAGTGGCGGCAAAACGGACCAGTTATTCGGGCATTCAAAACCATGTACACTGACTTATCTGGGTTGTACGTCATGTTGTGGTCTTTAGCGTACATTTCACACTCTGCCAATAGTTTGCGCATTGCCGATATTGACGGTGCCAATAGAACCATATCATCTGCATAACAAATGTGATTTAGAAATAGCGTTGGGTGGCTCGCTTTCCGATCACCACCAGGCCCGGGTCGATGGCGCGTTGTGTTTCACGCGCGCCTCAAAGAGATGTCAGCATAGAGGACGAGGCCCGCTAGGGCCAGAGCCTGCCAGGGTTGCGGGATTTGTTCGAAAGTGTCACCGCGGCGCTGGAACGCAAAGGGCTTTAGAAGGAACACGGATGGGTTTTATTCAGTAAGTGTCTGATACGCCCTTCCGCTCCACCCAGAGCGGAAGAAGTCATTTGATGATTTTCCATCTTTAAAAAAAAAGGGAATCAAAACCAATAGGGTACTTCCCGTTGACCTAGTCATGAAATTTGGCTAGAAGATTTAGCCAAATTCCGGCCTAACGCACGCATTGTGTGTGTTACACGAAACATTTCGAGCTGTTTTTAACCCCCCTCATAACTTTGCTTGTAATAATTACAACTTGGTGAAACGTGGTCAATTTGCTACTAGTTTTTTTTCTTTATTAAATTGACTGAAAAATCTTGCCAAGTTGATAATAGGACCATATTTTTAAGAACACGATTTTTATACGGTCAGGAAAGATCCAAGCTCTGTTCACTGGTATTTTCAAAAGACACTTGTTACAGTCGTGAACTATTCTGCAGTTCCGAAATACTTGGCTTATTATTGATCTCACTACTTTCAAATGCCGAATTTTCGGGGATAAAAACTTGGCCTTTATTCACATTTTTGTTTTTTGGGGATAGTTCTTATAGTAGGTACCTACAAGTAAAGGAAAAAGTCTTAAAATTGGGAATTTGTAGTATTACATATTTTAGGTTCAATCGCTTTCGTTTGAGAAATTTTACCTTACAAATCAAACATCTTCTCTGGGTGGTCACGGGGTAAAACGACCCAAAAAAACCATTGAATCAATAACGCAAAATTCGTGTGATAGCTAAGTCCGTACACGTCACTGATAAGTGATAATGCATGCTGTTTGAAAATCATAGTTTCCACGTTAGAACTCATAATCACAAATAACTCAAATTTTCTTAACAGATCATGGTTATAAATATAGCAAAATTACAGAAAGAAAAATCTCGCAGAAATAACTAATTTCGAAAAAGCATTGACATGACTCAATATAAAGTTTATTTGAATGTATAAATCCAAGTCAAACCGAAGTTATCATCGTTCAAACAGGCCCGTTTAATAAAACGGCAATTAAACCTCTAATTAAACTTGTGACAGTTTTGCATTTGTATTCTAGGACCGAATCAGGGCAACAACGCAGGCGGCGGCCAGCAGGAGTTCCACCAACAACAGCAGATGATGTTTGGTGGCCAACAACAGGGCGGCAGCTCCCAACAACAGGGAAACTTCCAACAACGGTTTTAACGTATAGCTGTCTTAAGTTAGTTTTAAGTTCAATGTAATTTTACTATTCCTTAGTTTCTTGGAAGAGAATTATTGAAAAAATTGCGTCGCAAATTGTCAGGCTCGCAAACAGCTGTGATTGGTTGAATGCATTGTCAACAGCAAATCAGTATTTTACGCCAGCTTGACAATTTGTCACATTTATCTTGCAATTTTCAAATTTCTCGTTCGAGAAACTGAGTTAAATTTATTTTAAATGTCGGCTCTAGATAACTATTTTTTGACGTGAGTAGGTCTTTATCAACTGACGATCACGGAGAGAAAGGGATGTTTGTAAAAATATGTAAGTCATGGGCGTGCAGTAGGCTACAGTAAGGGTAGGCCAGCCCACACATAATGCCCAAAAAAAAAAACTCACCACATTATTCAGGGTTGAAATCACGATACTGACGATGCGAATTTTTTTTGGGCGTTATGGATGGGCTGGCCTACCCTTTGTAGCCTACTGCACGCGCATGATTGTAAGTTCACTTGATGTCTATATTATAAGAAAAAGTTTGCAGAAGACTGACATTTAGTATTTTATCCCCATTGCACTATTATTTTGAATAGGTGAAAGTTCCATTAAAATCAATCCATGAGTTATAAAAACTTTCATAATCATCAGAAAAACGTCTATGACTTAATTTTAGACTAATAGAATTTCGACATGTAATAAACAATAATATTGGTAATCCATTAAAAAATAAAAAGACAGGGCCTAATCGAATCCTATTTTGATCTGATGAATTTGTATACTTACAGCATTTTTTCTAAAATTTGACTCAATTTTTCTTTGACTACAATTTAATTTAAGTACCCAATAACATAATATGTAAATATTAAACCATAAGTGTAATTTGTATAAAGTAATCATTTTAACAAATAAACTGTTAACAAGTACAATAATCGAATTTGTAATTGAAACTACACATAGTTATAAAACACAATTTATTTATTATCATCAAACAAGATCTTAAATATGTACATTTAATGGACGGAATGATGAGAGTGGGACAATAGCTAAAACTATTGCAAACGAAAAATATGATATGAAACTAAGAACTTAAACATATCAGTCGTAACAAGGGCAGGCCGCATACACCGATTGCTAATACATCATTAGAGCCTTCCAGTGTAAACTAAGGATGTAATTTAGTTTAGGTTACGTTGGGGCTCTTGTGTCCATGGAGATAAATGCCCCTAAATAAATAAAGACTAAAAAAGGGCCTTCCGGCGCTTCTTTTTAAACGTACTCGACCGCTTTACCCTTTTTTTTTGGTTTTTTTAAGGATGGGAAATCATCGAATGACTTCTTCCGCTCTGGGTGGAGTGGGAGGGTGTGTCAGACTCTTATTGACAAAAACCCATCCGTGTTCCTTCTAAAGCCTTTTGCGTTCCAGGGCCGCGGTGACTCTTTCGAACAAATCCCGCAACCCTGGCAGGCTCGGGCCTCGTCCTCTATGCTGACATCTCTTTGAGGCGCGCGTGAAACACAACGCGCCATCGACCCGGGCCTGGTGGTGATCGGACAGCGAGCCACCCAGATCGCTTTACCCTACACGTTCACCAATGTCGATTTGTAAAGAAATAAAGAAGTTTTCCTTCATTGTCACCAGTCAGCGTTTATCCAGCTTAAATACTGATTGAAGTTTATATTAACGCGGTCAGGTACGTATAAAAGCTAGCACTAACGACACAAGTCCAATTGTAACTTTCAACTAAATATTACCTACTCGTAATTTTTTAAACCTAAGTACATACAATCTCGAGACATTTTACGTCCTTGTTTAGGTACCAGGAGGACGTCGTATCGTCAAAATATTATAGGGACCGTTAACGTGTCGCCATAGCCATACAACATTTTGTATTGTGATGTGTATGTAAACTTGACAATGGAAAGTAGGTACTAACACTGATTTGACAAACGCTACCATAAAAAATGTGCAAGGCATAGTTTTTCTGCCAGGGTTGCGGAATTCGTTCGAAAGAGTCACCGCGGCCCTGGAACGCAAAGGGCTTTAGAAGGAACACGGATGGGTTTTAGTCTGTAAGAGTCTGACACGCCCTTTCGCTCCACCCAGAGCGGAAGAAGTCATTTGATGATTTCCCATCCTTAAAAAAAAAGGCACAGTTTTTACAAAACATACGGTCAGCTTCGCCAAAGTCAAATAATCTTTACGTTAGTCCAATTTAAGTTCATATTCACAGTATACATACGACATATTTCAGCGCACTGATGTAATGCAGGTATTTATTGCCCCTATGTCTATCCAACAGTATAATAAAATTATTTCAACGTTATTATACCTAGGTAGGTACTCTATTTCAGTTTATCGATATAAAATCGTTTTTAAAACTAATTAATTGATCGTTCTGTTATTTTTATGAGAGGAGAAATCAATTGAGTAGTGTTTTAAATTCAAATGGCTGTATCTCTCAAGCACCGTACCTAATGGTAAAAACTACACGTTTGGTCATCTTCAAACTAAGAAAAGTTTGTAGGTAAGTCAATTAAGCTTTTGCGAGAATCTAAATATGTTTTTTTTTCTCCATTCATATGTCACCGACTGTGCTTGAAAGGAATTACCCATTTAAATAAAAATTAAAAACATTTAAACAATAAGAAGTCTTTTTTCAGCCTATAATCATGTGATTTGTACATCACATAACTATTTCTGTTTTTTTTTTAACAATTATGCCTTTTTACCAACAAAAAACTGCAACATTATTGGTTTAAACCTGAGAATTCGACAATAGTTTTGGTGCCGCTGTTATCAAGAAAGTATTGGGCCTTATTCAGTTCTTCTCTCTTTAGCTTAGTGTTGGAGTCGACGGTCCTTATACGTGTGCGCAGTCTGCCACAGCGACCGTCCAGCACCTTTTCATAAGCTGAAATAGTAAGAAAAACATGTTAAGGTACCTCTAAAATATTGCTCGAAAGTACCGATTTCACCGCGCACACCCCGCAGTCCCCGCATGCTTCCACGCGGAAAGTTTGAAATATCGAACCTAGCGACACAACATCAAATTAAATTAAACCGCCAACTGATTCAGTGTTGCTCACACGCAAACTTCATAAAATAAACTTCAAAAATTCTGTCTAAATATTATCAGAAATCAGTACTCTTGTAAACAATGATTTAAGCAGTGGAATAAAATAAATATTGAATGCAGACAAATAACTATTTGTTTTCATGTTTTTTTTGCAGTCATATTCGGAAGTCGGAAGTCGGTCGGTCGAACCAAAAACACCGACTTCGGGAATTAAAGTTATTTTATACTTTGTAGTTTTTTTTTTATTTGGAAGTCGTTTGTTTTTTTATTTTACACTTTTTGGTGGTACCCCCACACCTAACAACACCACTGGAAAGTCACAGGAAAGCAAAACACGCAATTTCGTTTACTTGGATGATATCTTTTCTATTTCCTCCAGCATAAAATTTCTATGGGACCAATCGAAAATCATATCTTTTCACATGAAAAAATATTTTTTTAAATCGGTTCATAAAGGACGGAATTAAGAACTTCTTCCTTTTTTTGAAGTCGGTTAAAAAAATGGACATCTATTTCATTCAAAGGCAATTTTTTTTTAGGATTCTGTACCTACCCGAAGAGTCGTTGATTACCCTTCGGGTACCTACAGAATCCTATTTTTTTTTGCCTTGAACCCTATTTCTAAGCCTCCGCTGTCCGTGCGTCTGTCCATCCGTCCGTCCGTCTGTCTGTCAACTGTATCTCAAGAGCCGTAATATGTAAACAGTTGAAATTTTCACAGAGTGTGTATTTCTATTGCCGCTATAACAACACATGATAAAATTTGAATTAAAGGGAACCCCCTTAAATTTTTAGTTTACGTAATTAAAATTTAAGAAACGTGTTTTTTTCGGTTTATGATACGAAACCCTTCGTGTGAGAGTCCGACTCGCACTTGGCCGGTTTTTTGTAATCTAGTTTACACGCACTGTTGAAGATTGATTGATTAATTATTTATTCATTCATCGACTGAGGAAATCGTAATTTTTAAAGCTAAGTGATAACACCTGTATGTGCAATCAAGTATCAATCCGGTTGGATCAGTATACAATTTAGTTTTTTGTTCATCATATAAGTTTGGCAATACAATTGGGCGCTGACATGCAACAAAGGAATTAAGTTATAAAGAAAATAATTTTCAATGGAGATCATGAATAAAATATAAGTACAAACACCTGAAGTACCTAATAAAGTGCAAGGGTGGACTCCAATGTCGGCCCCTAACGATACACTGCGATCACTAATTTATTTAATTACATATATACCTAGGTACAAGGTATACTCAGACTACATATGTTCGACGGGGTTCTGCCATTTATGGCATTGGAAAAGTTTGCACAACCAAGGTTGTACAATGTACATGCCAATTTCAATATAAAGCCAGATTTTAGCACCAATACCATTGCTTATTTAGCTTGGCGTCATGCACTTTCCCCCTTTTTGGGGCGAGGCAGTAAGTTGGTTATTAAGATAAAAAGAAACACTTACGATCCTTTCTGTAGGAGTTGTGGCAAGCCATATGACAGACAGATGGGAAGCCCTTTAAAGTATCCGGATTCAGGAACGTAGAGGAAAGCGGAGCTGCACATATTGGCTCTCTCCTTCCCTTGCAGCCGTCTGTACACGTCTCATAGTTATTCTTTCTCGGTCTTGGCGTCTTTCGGGCTCTGGTCGCGGTTGGTCTTTTTGTAGTCGTGGTTCTAGAAGGGTTGAAATTGACGTTTGTGATTGAACCACTGGGGGCCACAACCCTGATCCTTAGAGGTCCGCTAAAAGCTGGAAGCCGCGGTATTGGCGTTGGACGAAAGTTCGTGAAGTTTTGGCAGGGAGGATTGGTCCTTGCAGTCGATGTCGTTGGAACTCGAACTGTCGTAGGGAACGGAGTCGTCGAAGAAGGAGGTGCCGTACGAGTTGATGGCGGCGACACCGTAGTAGATGGCTGAATAATCACTGTCGAAGGTTCTCGGGTGGTAGAAATTTGAGCTGCTGTACTAAATTGTGGCACTTCTTGCGACGTTCCTGCTTGCCCGGGGAAACCTTGAATGGACTGTGGCGCTTGTTGGTAAATCAAGAAGTAGTTAGACAGTGGTCCCAGTGTAGACGATTGCGATTGCTGCTGGGTAACCACTTGTTGAGGCAGGCTCTGGCCGGGTATCAGCTGATCTCGAGGGACTAGTTCCAGTCTTATTTGCTGCGACTGCGTTTGCGATGTTTGAGATGACGTTGATTGTAGCCCAATGTTGGGTTGTGGAACTGCTAAAGTTGTTGGTAGCTCTGGTTGGGTGGAAAACACTGGTTGCGATGGCGGTTGCGTCTGTTCGGTAAACTGGGTTATTATTTGAGGTTGTTGCGGCGCTATCGTCGGTGAGTAGTTTGGTATCGTGGATGGCGTTGAAAGGTACGTCGAGGGCGTTGTTTGGAATGTCGTTGGCGGTATTGTCTGTAGCGAAGACGGTGGGATTGTCTGTATCGTTGGTGGAGAAGGCGTTGAAGATTGCAACGCAAGAGATGTCTTGAAATCACCAACAGAAGAGCCAGTCGTTGAGATCTTCCTCGGAGGTGCTAATGTTGATAATAATAAGATCTCGTCCGGCACGGAACTGGATTGTTTCGGCAAAACAACTATCGGATTTGTTGAAGAAAACGGCGATTCAGTTGAAAATATCTCCGATATCGGTTTGGGTTGGAAGCCATCACTGATAACGTTTGCCGAATACCAAGATTCTGGTAAGGAGTCCGATATTTCAGCTCGGCATAGTTGTAACACTGGAATAAGAAAAAAAACGTAGATTAGAAAACAGTACCTACAGCAGGATTTGAGTTTGAGTTCAATTTGTTGTTAGGGCTGTGAATTTAGTAGCATCACCAGTGGTTAATAAACTATGGGGTAATTTTCAATGTACAGAAGTACATATATCATTCGTAACATGTCATCACTAGACGATATATTCCGGAGCTGCAGATACCCAGAACTCAAACGGTAAACACAAGCTGTTGCAGCATAGTAACAAAAACAAGCAGTGAATAAACAAAGCGAACATCGCTCAGTTGATTTACGCATATTTTTGCTCCATCACATCCCGTCTTGACAGAACTGGTTTTCAAGGCCCGCTTTTTGCGAATCTCGTCTCTAGAGAGGTCAATTACCTCAGGGACGGAACCCTTGTGTTGTTTCATTGAGTAAATCGCACGCTCTATATGTATTACACAATGAGTACAACTGGTAGGCGAGTCGGTCCGAACTTTCACGTTGTCCACTCAACCGTGACTTCACAAACGCCAAAATATTAATGAATGTCTGTTTTATTATGTGGTGATATTTATTTTGAATTGCTGTTACGTCTTTTAACAGTTTTTCTGAGTAAATAGCTAACTCATCGATAGCTGATTAAAATCAAAGCGAAAAGTCGATCATCGTCTCAGTTATCCATTGTTGTGTGAAAAAGATGATGTGATTTCAACGCACCAACATCTTTGATTTTAAACGGTTTTATGTAGCTTGCCTTGTTTGTTATTTGTTTGGGTCAAATTTAGTATTTGAAATTTTACCCCCGTCCTGTACTTAGACACATTGGTTCTGATGACAATAAAATTGAATATAAAAAATTTAAGTAAATCCAAGATAATTGCCGCTACAAAATGGTGATTTACATATTTTTCACAACTCCCTCAATATGGGTATCAAATGAAAGGGTTTGACTAGTAGGTACACTATGACATGACTATGTAGTTTTTAGTATCTTTGAAATGATTACGTATTGAGGAGTTAGATTGCAATAAATTGTCAGGAAAGAAAACTTGTTACTTATAGGTAATGAATGAGGCACTGACTGAACTTAATATAATGAGCCATTAAGTACCGAAATTAAAATTACAAAACTTGAAAATAAAATAAGTAGGTACCTACCTGAATAAAATGTTTTAAGTTGAACGGTTTTATTGAAAATATATATGTATAAAAGCGTTACGTAGGTCACTCATTTATTCATTCACGTACTGATTAAAAACGAAATCTCGAACTACTTAACCTATGAAGATCCTTCTCCTCCATTTGGCATGGAGTTAGATTATAAGCAGGAGACGTCAGCTAAGAAAGGATTTTAGGGAACTCCCCCCGTTTTTATGGAAGAATCTTATTCCTTGGGTTTATAAACTTGAAACGAATACTGATCTAAATTAATACCTAATAAACTATGTCATAATTCAATTTTCAAAACCGGGGTTTTAGGGGTTTTAATGTTTGTATGGTTTTAACGCTTGCTCCGATAAAGTTGACCATCGGCATTATCAATCTTCATAAAAATGAGAAGTAGGTAGGTACTTACGTGTTTACGGATTTTTCTAAAATTAACCACTGAAGAGGTGTAAAGAGATGATGAAGTTTTTAGTGAAGCATATTACTGTTTAGACTGGTATAAACAATTTAAAAGTGAAATATCTGCAACGGATCTAACATTTTTTTTCATAATCAGGGGTTGATTATGGCGCCATCTATTGAGGAAAAATAAAATGCAAGTAAGCATGAAAATAACACCAAAACTTTGAATGGCGGTGTTAAGATTCTCCGTCGGAATATAACTAACACGATTTTGTTCTCTGTCGTTCGTTAGGGGCTCAGATTCGGGTCTTACAAGTCTCTGATAGGGTATTTAGTCTAAAATCGTCAAAAGCCTCCGATTGGTTCAGATTCGTTTAGTTTATTTACTGACTAACAGACAACGCCCAGCCGGAACTACTGATCGTAGAAAGCTAAAATTTGGCATGTAGCTTCCCTACACTCCGTAGGTACTGAGAGAGGATTTCCCGATATTCCTACGGGAACTGGAAAATACGGGATATGCGCGTACGAAGTTACGGGCAAAAGCTAGTAATGTACTAAAAGCTACTACATTAAAAACTTCGTTTATGCATACGTAACGTGTTTATTTTAAATCCTATCAGGTGTTAAAAATAAACACGTTCATCACAAACGCAATGGAATTTTCTGTGATTCATGATTCTAGAATCTGCAGGAAAATGTCTTACCACCGTTGGAAGACTTGGTTTCGTAGACAACTTTGAATCTATCTACCCCGTACTAAGGTCTAATATAAGCAAATCTATTTATTCGATTTACTATTCAAACAGTGCAGTTACTAGCGAAGGAATGTAAAGTCTATGAAGCAACCTTGAAGCTTAACAGCCTCGTCAATCTAGATACAACTTTATTGCTTTAAGATAAGATACTTACCTATACTCGTAAAATTAAGTTCACCTACGTGTTGAGTAAATACCTACTCGTACTTAGTCCATAAAAGTGTCAAGAAAAGACAGTTTATGTTTTCTTTTACCTAGTATTTTCATAGCCTGTGACATGTTAGGGATAATTTATTATACGACTCCATCATTCTGTTAGGGTTACACTATGAATGATTAATGATTATCGCTAACACCATAAAGAGTTACAATCTTATCATCATAAATCACGCAAGATTGTAAACTCTTATTGTAACACATAATTATATCAATATAAATACAATTATTTCGTTAGGCCGAGTGACTGACTGTCAAGACAACGCACAGCCGAAACCACTGGTCGTAGAAAGTTGAAATTTGGTATGTAGGTTCCTTGGGGAGTGTAGAGTGTTCCTCTACACTCCCCTAAGAGAGGATTTACCGAAATTTCTACGGGAACGGGAAAAACGTGATATGTGCGTACGAAGTCGCGGGCTAAAGCTAGTACAATAGATATATTAATGAAATCTATCTAAAACTAGCTATCAAATTTGGCCGGGATTAATTGTATTCGAAATTATCTGTTCACAATTCATCTAGAGTCAATAACATAATCAAGATTTATAACAATCTGACGGTGTTTGCAGTAGGTAGTCCAGTGACATAGATACCAAAGGTAAGGCCTTTTTAAGGACTTCAATAACAAGAGGGCATTATCCTTTTTTCTACCTTTATAAAGGAAGATGTGTTCCTTCTAGTAGGTAGGTATCTATACCCACGTTAGTTTTTGAAGACATTGTGAGTAGATCATCATCAATTTGGTTTGGTTGTATACCTATAACATCATCAATGTGGTACCTATGCTTTTTAACGTTTAATAACTGGTGTTCTGGCTGGTGAGTTAACTGCAGTCAGTGACAAATAACTTGATTACATAAATATAGCGTAAATAAGCACGGACATCACGATCCAAGTTGAATCAACACGCGATCAGTAAATCTTTTCCAATCTCACTTTAGATCATCTGATAAAGCTGTGATCGGTTGTCAGAATAGCAACTGGCAATCAAATAAAAAAAAACAGTTTAGTCAAGTCATAGGCGTTTTGAGGTAGGTACTAAAGACATCGTTCTCAATTATAAGTACCTAATTTTCTTATCTCTGCCTCGAAGTAGAGGAAGTCCGGGTTTTTGTAGAGACACCTAAACCATTAGAGGAGAAGGTGGTAATGTGGCCCCCTACTTTGTTTTTGAGGCCTTATGCAAAAAAAACGAGACTTAGATATGTAATAAACACGTTAAATCGCTCATTATTTATTTGCCTATACATGCCTTACTATGTAATAAATGAAACTGCAATAGGATAATCGAAAACTTATGTATTCTAAAAAAAAACAAATTTGGCAACATGAGATCGAGTGAGGGTTATATGGCACCCCGGGGGCCATATTAAATGTATTGATTTAATTAAAACCTAACGGCAAAATTCGCAGATATAATATTCGCCTTCAGGACCTGCACAGGCTGTATGAGCCCACAAATTGCAACTCTGGCACTGAATCCACTCCTCCCCAGGTCTGTCGTTCAAGTAATTGGTGTCACAGAATATGCAGATCGTATCTGAGCTTTCAGGGACGCTATTCGGGTAGACATTATCGTCATATTCAGAGTCGGTTTCAGCGACTGCGTCACTTTCAGAGCTACTGCTAGATGTAATGACTCTCAACCAACCAGATGGGTGAACTTTACCAATCGATCCTGGTGGCGCACCTTTCATCAAAATATCCGTAAAGTTTTTTCTCGGGAATATCATCATGGGTGGCACAAAGATGCCCGAGGCGCTCATGCAGCACACAATAGTACATAGTGACCCTCGCTCTGCAGCAGTCAGTGCTCCTATCTGCTTCTTCCCTTTTGTACCTACCACCTGTGGTACTTTTGACTGCACGATTGTCAACCCAGTCTCATCTACATTAAAAATCCTGTCAGGTGGATAATTCGTTTTTCTCATTTCGGTTTCTAAAATATCAAAAAATTCTTTGACTGCTTCACGGTTAAATCCTTGAGCACGAGCATACGATGTCCCCATAGGTCTGCGTAGTGATAAACTGTCTCTATGTCGCTTCAAAAAGTGATCCAACCAAGCACGCCCTGCTACTTCATTTCTAAAGTTATTATCGATGTTGTTTTTTAATGCCAATTGATAAGCCATTTTTCGAACATCCATTCTAGTAAGCCCATAGTGTCTAGACTCCATAAACAAAATATACTGTACTAACTTCTCTTCCAGAACAGATGGAAGTATAGGTTTCCTACCAAGAGGCTTATGCACAAGTAACTCCAAAGATTCTTGAGAGTCCTTCACTAATCGTTTCAGTGTTGATCTTGGCACAGAAAATATTTTTACAGCTTTTTTATAGCCCACGACCTTTGTCCTCACTGCTTCAATTGCTTTTTTCATTTGGTCAGGATCCCATGTTTTCCTTTTTTTTGAAGATGGAGATAACACACTTTGTCGAGGCATCTGGAAGCGGGAAATAAAAAAATAAGAAAGTGATATAATGGTCATACATGTTATATGGCCCCCGGGACCATAATATAAGCAATGTGAGGGGGCCAAATTGCAAGAAAGCAAGAATTTATAAACAAACCATATCACAAATATTTTAACAAATGGTTTTTGTAATTACCTTCAAAATCCTGTAGAATAACGTTTATCAAACACAATGTACAAATCACTAAAGCTAAAACTCACTTATTTCTAGTAAATTTGAATAAAATGCAGGGCGGTTATAAAAGTTTGCCACTTGCGTGTTTCGACTGGTTCGCAGAAAAAGAAAACGTAACGCCCCCTCACGGATTTATTGAGTTAAAATCAACAATGTCACACGAGCTACGCGTTGCCCCAAAAAAAATCTAGATGTCGTGTTTCTAAACTATAAATATCAAGGGGGGCCAATATACCTGCAGGGGCCACATTACCACCTTTTCCTCTAGTAATCAAGTAATCAGTCTGCCCAATTTTTCTGCCAAATTTGGTTGGGGATAATTTAGCTATATGCAGCTGAATACCAATATTTAATCTGGAGTGACTATCTAGGTACTTATTTGACTTCCCAACCCAACGATTGGGAAGACTAGTATAAAAGTTTCTAGTTTCGAAATACTTGTAAATCGGTGTTGGAGCTATTTATCTGGAAAGAATCTACCGGGCCCACGTCACTGCAACTACCTACTATGCTGCACATTTAGGCAACTGTCATTTGATGATAAGCAAAAGTAGATAATACTCGTATTACTAAGTAGATAAGTATAACGTTCTACGACCATGGGGTACCTACTACAGCCTCATTAATATATATTTTTAAAACAAGCTTTTAATTGTTTTCTACTCTACAGGCCTTTTCGTTTGATACCAATATAAAGGGGGTAAAAAAAATGTAATTCGCCATCTTGGAGCGGCGGCCATTTTGAATTTAGTGTGATGTTACTAACTTTATCGTTTTCTTCTTTTTATGCCCTTTCATTTGAAACCCGTATTTAAGAGGTTGAGAAAAAATATGTAATCCTGCATCTTACCGAGCGGCGGCCATATTACAATATTGAGTATTGCACAATGTAGGTATTGTCACCAGAAATAAAGGTGTATGCAAAATTTCAGCTTAATCGGATACTATCAACAAATGATCGAAAAATGGTTTGAAATTTTTTACGGACAACTTACATACATACAATATAATACGAACGGTGCAAGTTAAAAAAAGCCTTGCAAAAAACCTGGCTGCCCGTATCCCAATGAGGCGTCAAATTAAGCAGGTTGGTGCACCGATTACCAAATATTTACTGGTAATAGAAATGTTAATGTAGGTACAACTTGAATGATCATTTTGGATGCGTGAGAGTTCTAAGTATTGTTTTTTTGCTTTTGATACCTAATCCCCCGGCCAATTATGACGCATTTTAGGTAAGGTTTGCATCACATATAATTTGAAGTTTTCGATAAGGTGATGTGAAAAGCATTTTATATAGGTATAGAGATGAATATAACAAAATTTAATTCTGGAGAAATCGCATCGCAAAAATAAATAGGTACCTACATGTGATATCTCACTACAACCCCTGACGGGACAAGATTCTTTAGATGTCGTACGAACTGTTACCTTAAAATCAAAATATTTTATGAAAATAGCTCAAAATAAGTTTGTTTTTGTACGTATCGGTAGATATGTTTGCATGTACGTGAGCTTGCCCGACGATCAAAGAAAAATTGGAAACAAAATAACAAAAACAAAATCACGAGACCTTTAGGATCTCGTAATGCACTGAAAATAAGAAAATTACGAGACGTTTAAGATCGCGTAACGCACATGTGTGTAAATATCGATAAAAACAATAGTGATGGGATGCGCCCAAAAATGCGTTTTGTGATCTTAGAAAATCTATACAATTTTAGCTGTCAATTATTCTGGTTAATCATCGTAACTTTTGTTGCTGGTGCTAAGTAAATGAGGGTAGTTTGATAAATGAGAATCGCAGTTACTAACTCGTGCGAGTTAACTTGGCACCTGGCTCGAATGACGTTTTGAGGTTTTAATTTAAATTGAATAATTCGATTTCGATGAAAATAATATAAACGCAACGGTAACAGTGATGCTAACTCGTATATATTGTTTTCATCGAAATCGAATTTCCCGGATATTTTTACCCACGATAGCAGTCAAAAGCAGTGGCACTCTTCATAAAATTTTCATACCGCGGGCTAAATGGGAAAGTCGTTTCTTAAGGAATAAACTCCAAAAATTGCATTCAGTGCGACACGCGACTATTATATCTCGTAAAAATTTCGTACGAAGCTTGTTCATAATCAAGACTTGATTATGAACGACTTTCCCATTTAGCCCGCGGTATGAAAATTTTATGAGTAAAATCGAGCGTTAGCTAAAAGTGAGGCGTTACGTTCCTTTGCGCAACGTACTTTGCGCACCTTTCACTTCGAAATTATGTATGTGTGTATATACAAAGTATACTCAGCTTATTTAAGATGCTTTCATTAACCCTATTTTTACATAATCTAGGTACACAAAAATTGTTCTTAAGGAACAAACTCCAGTCGTGCGTCGGAGCTGACACACACACACTTTTTTACTATCTGGTCGCTGCGAGACTCATAAAATCTCGTACGTCATCTATATTTGGCAGTCGTTACGGATTGTCAGAAGCCAGTTAATCTGACACCAGCCTTGCCAAGTAGTATCGTGTTACCTAGTTAATGGGTTGTGGAGGTCTGGTAGGCAGCCGCACCACGTAAAACACTGGTATTCAGCTAAATCCCACTATAGTTGGGAAAAGGCTAGGCAGATGATGAGGGTACCTATGATGGTAGACTAAGGCGTCTCACTCTAACTCAAAAAGAAAATTCATTCGCCAGAACGGGATGAACATACAATTTCACTTCCGCACTAAATCGAAAACTCCTACAAGAACTATTGGATCTCGTAACGCAGTGAACGTGTTAATGGCTGGACACGCTACCACGTGTCTAGATAGCTGGCGACTCTTTCAACCAGGAAATGTTTTAACACTCCGATGTTTATTTACTTTAGCACCTCAAACTCTTCAAGAAATTTCTTTACTTAAGTACCTACATTCTCAAAGATAATAACGGTGTAAACCTGTTTGACCTTTTCTAATGAGAAAGTCTGTCCCGTAGTTAACAATGATAGTTATGGTGGGAATTGTATGAACTGGCTCAAGGCGACAATACGTATTTATTGTTGAAACATCGTTTGGTTGGTACGGGGAAGTGGCTTTCATTGCATATAGTAGGCGCCAGATAATCGTGGAATAACGGTCACTGACCCACCTACAATTATTGACATTTTTAATTTGAAAAACGGAATTAATGACACAAAGCTGTCCCGAATCATCATCTCTCGTGATCCTTAACATTGTCTAATAATGAAAAACGATTCATATTTAATTGTTCAGGTACCTATGAACAGTTATTAGGGAAAGGTCAATATACTTTATTCCACATTTATCTGGCGCATACTATAGTACGGGGAAGTGGCATTTTTTATTACGTAGTTTGGTTTACTTTATACGCAGTCGGGTTTTTTGATTTTTTTATTAATTTATTTTATTTTACACTTTTTAGTTAGGGTCATTTACTTTTTTTTTGTTTGTCTTGCTTTTACCTTAAGACCATCTGCAGTCAGCAGTACCGTATCAATATCAGTTCTGTCTAAAAGCCTTTAAGTGAGAATCGTGAACTTTAAATCTTTATAGATCCTAAACGGTAATTTTGATTGAAAAACGATATGGGAAACCTAAAAATGATTTTAAATACCTATTCAACGATACCCCGTTTGACATAGTACGTCGATTTTCTTTTTCATATGATGGCGTCCAAAATTGGCCATTTTGATTTAGCCAAATTGTATGCTTTCTACGACATCTGCGCCGTCATGACGAATCAAACGAGGTGCCATTTATCAAAATCGGCCCACGTGTTTGGTCTAAATAGTGCCACAAAAGTACAAACCCACATACATACATAGGCTGATAAACGGCTGTCGGGTAAAAAACACTACAAAGTATATTTTTTTATATTTGGAAGTTGGTTGTATATCGGTTCATAAATGACGGAGTTATGAAGTAACAAACATAAAAAAAGTACAACCGAATTGAAAACCTCCTCCTTTTTATGAAGTCTAAAAATATTAAGTTAAAAAAATATGAAGTGTAATATTTAAGAGAAACAAAATAAAAAAAACATTGAAGTTATTAATTTAGTAAGAAACTTCATAGAGCGCTAAGCATCGCACTGACTGACTTCTGGCGTCATCTATTGAGAAAAAATAAAATGCAAAAAAGCATGAAAATAACACCAAAACAAATTGCCGACTTATTTGAGAAACTATTAATAGTATTAATACGTAGCAAAATAAAAGTGACCATTTTAATACCTTATCGTTACGTTAATTATATATGGCGTTTAATTAACGTGACGTGACGTGAGAATATTTAAGACATATCACAAAAATAAACTAAATGATGAACGTATTACAAAAAACTGGGCATCGATTATAATGTTTTGAGGGTAGGTTACAAATAATATTAACAAGTCTTAGTTCGATACACGGGCTCAACTGTCAAAATACGTAAAGCATGATTGCCCTCTTAATTGCCCTTTGGATAACTTTAAGCCTTCTGATGAGGCCCATTGTGAGCGACCATGTTTCGGTCCCATAAGTCATCAATCAATAATGGTAAGGTAAGGAAAAATTAAATAACATAAAATGAAAAAATAACTCTTTCAGGAAATTAAATAGGTAGATATAATGTAATGTAATGTTACATGGACTAGTGTCAGTCCTGCACGTATTTAAAAGAATTAGCTTAGTACCTACACTGAACATTGCAACAACATGAAATAACCAGAAAATTGTAATGTTAATAATATTAATAAATCCAATTAGATTAAATAATGAAACATGTTATTTATATGTATCATTTAATGAATAAAGGATATTGTAGAAACCTCGCTTCCGACAGAAAAACTATAACTAAATCGTCATAGCAAGATAAACAGGTTTGGTTAGAAAATGAAGTTGAGAAAACGTGTTTCAATGGAAACGGCAAAGAACAAACCTTAAGGAATTTGAATAAAGTATTTGAGATATGCACAGTCACAGAGGATTAAAATTTTGTCAACTGGGGTGAATATTATGGAATAAGCTTGGTATTGACCACGATCTCCACTGGATGTAAGAACACAATCTTGAAATTAACTACAATAAGACAAAAATAATAACTTTCCACCCCCGACAAAAAATACCTATACCTAAATATAAATTTCAAATACAACGGATTTAAATTAGAAACAGTTGATAAATTCACCCTTTTAGGCCTAGATATAGATTCACACATAGATTGGAAACCACACATTCAAAAAGTAAGAACAAAATTATCCAAGTTTTCATATGCTCTCCGAGAAATCAAGAAAACAACTGACCTAAAAACAGCTCTAGTAACATATTACGCGTACGCATTTGCATGGCTCAAGTATGGAGTTATTTTATGGGGAAATAGTACAGACGCGCCTAAATTATTCACTCTACAGAAAAAAATGGTTAAGAATACGAACGAGATACGGACTCCTGCAAACCACATTTTAAAGACCTAAAAATATTAACCCTGCCTTGCCTTTACATACTCGAAATTTGTAAATTTGTACGAAAACATCCGCAATTCTATACCAAAAGAGGAGATATCCAAACTAAAATTACACTCAGAAATACAAGCAGATTAAACATACCCACTTCAAGATTAAAAATGCACTCTTCTAGTACATATGTTATGTCCATTACAATATACAATAAGTTACCGTTATACATAAAAAATATAAATCAAAATAATATCTTTATAAATAAATTAAAACAATTTCTAATAACCAAAAGTTACTACACTATTGACGAATACTTTAGCGATAAAATTCAACAACAATAAAAACTATTTTGACATAATACCTTAAACATAATATTTAAAAACATATTTTAATATTGTTAATTCAAAATGAATGATAAAAAATTCTACAAGACGCAATAAAATTGTAAATATATAGGTTATTAAAATTTAAAGTTAATAATGTAATTCATGCAATATGTAGGTACCAAATACAAAATCTTAAAACATATGTATAAATACTTATAAATACCATAAACACTAATAATATTATTTTAGATAAATATTTATTTAAAAAGCGCCTTCATCCTCTCTCCTATTAATAATAAACTTTGCTGTGCCCGACAGGGTCCATAATTGATTCGATGTTTTAACATACCAACTGTTATGTATACACATTATGGAATGCAATAAAGTATTGAGTATTGAGTATTGATCTCCCCTTATGTAAAACGAATAAACGATTGATGAGGTCTATGATAGAACAAGAGAGTCCAGAAGATGCGTGTTCACACTTGCTTTGAAGGCTGCCGGGTTGTAGGCGTAAGGAACACACAGGCTAGCATAGAGTTCCACACTATTTTATGCTGTGCGTATAATGAACTGCTCCGTTGGTCTCAAGGTCGCAAGCGCGACTGCCGAGCGTGGAGTCCTGGGTTCGATTCCCAGGTCGGGCAAAAAATGCCATTGGGCTTTTCCAATAGAAATTTCTCAGTGACAGCCCGGAGTTTGGAAGTGTGACACCCCCGGTAAGCACGTTAAGCCGTTGGTCCTGCGCCAGATCTCTCTCCGGTCGTGTCGGGTTGCCGTCCCATCGGAATATGAGAGTGATGGAAGAGGGAGAACACCTGTGTTTGCGCACACACGCCTGCACTATAATATGTCCCGCGCCGATGGCTAGTCCCGGTTGAGAGTGGCCGCCATGGCCGAAATCGGTCAGGAGGACTATAATAAAATCCTCTACAGGAGAAGCATCTAATACGACTTGTCAGAATATCCAAGTGCGGATCAAGGGAGATGAAGGGATTAGGTGTTGTGGAAAAGTTTTTTGTCAGCCAAAGTCATAACGTCGTAGTAACTCTGTTTAAGATCCTATAGCCGGCGCAATTCCTTTAATAAAGTTCTCATGGTCTTTGTAGTTACTTAGGGCCATACTGAAAGTTTATGGATTCTGATAAATAAGGCTAGATATAGGACTTAAGATAGGTACACTACATTTATTGTTTTTGAAAGTATAGGTACGCAATTAATGCATTTTTGCTGAAACCATTGTACAAAGCAGTTAGACCAGTCTTCCTTAGTAGTATGGAAGGCATTCACCGCCGGTTCAGGGCTCGTAAAAAGTGTGTCTCTACGTTTGAGTTTAATTTTTGGAAACAAAAAAAAGTCATTTGATGATTTCACATCCTTAAAAAAAAAGGGTGCGAGGTCTTGGCTGTAAGGTGGATACGTCATCAGTTCCACATTTGAAGCCTTCAAATACGCTTCCGTTACCTTAGCGGAGCATGTGAGGATGCGTTATCGTGGTGAAGGAAGACAATGCTTCGAGGACGTTTTTTGTGAACTTTTTCTAAGACTCTGGGCAAGCATGTGTTGACGTACCAATCTGCAGACACTCTCCTTTGACCTTCAAGCGATACTGTAGTGTAATGTCCTGATGTCCCCAAAAAAGAAGCACCATTTTTCTACAAATGCTTCGACTTTTCTTAACTTTCGTTGGCAAATCTTCAAAGGAAAGACCCACTCTGCTGTCACGATATTATAGACAGCCCATGACTGTCCTCTGTTAATTTTTTTTTTATCATTTAGCGGCACCACTCCACACGCAGTCGTTTCTGGTCCTCCGTTAATTTTGGTGTGGGTATATAATGTATATTAATCACGACGACAAATTGGTATAATAAAATCATGAATTACATTTTTTTTAGGGTGGGCCCCCCTACAGCGGCGATGATTTTTTTTTATCGTCTGTCCCATGGTGAGGAGAAGTCGTTGGAAAGGTCGTTTAAAAAATTGCGGGTTTGCTAAAACCATTTTTCCATACAAGGATCCGTTTGCGAAATATTAAGCTTTAAAGTGCTAATTTTTGTTTGAGTCAAGTGTCCCCCCCGCCCTCTGATAGCTAAACGGTTATTTTTCGAGACGTGAAAAAAATATGGTAATAGCATATCTAATGAATTTAAAAGGAAAACAATCACATCTACGTAGGCTTTCCCATACAAAACCACAAATCCATACAAAAAGGCAGCAGTCGATCAAATAAAATATTGCTATATCCATCGACTTCGTTGCTGACCGTACCTGCCAGACACCATGCGGCCATTAAAAATGCTTTAACATTCAATACGGCTTGCTTACACTACATAACGCTACTATTGTACGTGACTTGTATGTATCTATAGTTACTAATATATATCGTTGCATGCCTTAACATAACTGACAACGAGGCATAACCGTGTGTTAAAGGCAAATCTACCGTTTAAAAACTCGCTTCGTACTTACTTAATATTATTGAGGTAGCAATTGGTTCATACATTAACGTTTACTATGTACACGTATGTAGGGTAATTAGATAATCAACGGCAAACCGTGTAGGTACCTAAATGAAAAAGCGCAGTAAGATTTTGCACCCCATATTGCAAATCTAAAATAGCGTACCGAATGCACGTTCATATCCACTCAGAAATTAACCCGTGATTGTTCAGTAGAAAGAAAAAATAAATAAAGAAACTACATATTTAGCTAAGTTTAATACTTAGCTAAATATGTAGTTTCTTTATTTATTTGTTCTTTCAAAACAGCTACGGCGGCATACAAAACAGCAACAAATAAGTGACAGAAGAAATAAGAACAAAATAAATTGACAATTTATGCCGTCCAAAATTATTTCCGAAGAGAGAGATCAAGACAACATTGTTATGTTTCATTATGTTCTCTTTTTTAGGGTTCCGTAGTCAACAAGGAACCCTTATAGTTGTGCCATGTCCGTCTGTCTGATTGTGTATCTGTTTGTCCGTCCACAGTTTAGCTCAGAGACGCTTTGTGCTAGAATGTTGAAATTTGAAATGGGTATATTAATCACACTAACAAAGTGGTAACATAAAGTCTTAAAATACATTTTTTTTAGGAAAAACATGAAAAGCGGCAATGTTTTCTTTTGTCGTCTAACCCATGATTTGGGGTGTCGTTGGATAGGTCGTTTAAAATGTTGAGGGTTCACTAAAACCATTTTTTCATCCAAGGATCTGTTTGCGAAATATTAGGCTTTAAAGTGCTATTTTTTGTTAGAGTCAAGTGTGCCCCCCTCTGCCAGCTAAACGGTTATTTTAGGAGACGCGAAATAATTCATGGTAGTAGCATATACGTATAATAAATTTAAAATGAAAACTATCACAGCTAAGGAGGCTTTACAAGTTAACGAGTAATAGTCGACCAACATAAAAAATAGAACCAGGTAAGTAAAAAAATCCTAATAATTCCAAAGAAAATGGCTTAAAACCAAGTGCAATTGTAACTTTTTAATCTAATAATAGTGAAGTACATTCTACTGTTTTTCTGACGTTGTTTAGGAGACGGGTAACAACGGAACCCTACACTGTGCGTGGTCCGACGCGCATTTGGCCGGTTTTTTTGTTTACTATGTGTTTCTTGCGGTTGTGTTGTGTCTCTGTCGAATAAATGTATTCTAGAGTTTATAAATCAGACGGTTTTCCAAGGAATCACTTTAGACGAGAAATTCCAATGAGGTCCCCCCTCATATAACATCTCTTGCGGGGCGGCTAATCTCAGCTGTTAGAAAAATAAGACAGTTAACAGACGTATAAACCGCACGTTTGGTCTATTTTAGTTACTTTCACAGCATTATGTCGTACGGTATTTTGCTGTGGAGTCGGGCTGCTGACATTGAATCCATATTTATTTTACAAAAGACAGCTGTCAGAGCCCTTTTTTAATATACGTCGCTGCGATTCTCTTAGGGAACTTTTTAAAAAGGTTAATATTATGACAGTCCCTAGCCAATTTTTTTTTTAGTATAAAAATGATAGACATAAATTTAGTACTAGAAATAAAGATGAATTAGATCAAACATTTTATAGATAAGCTAAAGTACGCTCATCTTTCATGTGTTAAATGTTACATCAAAATACCTTGTGACATATTAGAACAAAATGAAAGAAAATTTAAAAGTTAGATTAAAAGCACACTTTGTAAACAAGCATTTACAAATTAGACGATTACATTCAGGATAAGAATGCTTGGACGCATGCTGGTCCTGCTCCATAGGACAATCAAGAGTGTTGAGTAAATCAAACTGGTTGGCATAATGTATTTAACTTTTGAAAGGTACTTTTTTATGTACCTTTTTTGTTTTTTTTTTTAAATTTTATTTTTTATTAAATATCTCACACACTGTAAAATCAATTGTTTGCAATATTTGTAAATAATTATGTGAGTACCATTTACTGTAAAACTTTTATTTGAAAAGAGTAACTACGAAGTTTCTTGTCCGTTCTTCTCCATAAGAATCTACCTTTTGTGAATGGACAGTAGAGTCACTTTATTTTTATACATATTCTTTTAATTTACTGTAATGTTGCCTTTCAATGGCCTAATTGGAATAAACATTTTGACTTTTACTCTATTCTAAGACTTGAGAATCGAGAAGGTGACGCTATCAAAGAAAAAACCCAAAGTTTCGCCTACTTTTGAGTACCTACTACACTGTTACTCATAATGTCACACATGAGTAGGTCATTCTGGTCATCAACCGCGAGGAATGTGAGGTTTAGTAAGTCAATAAAAAAAGTAGACGAACGAACCACTCAATTCATTGGAATTCAACCGACAATAGTCTTCTTAGTAAAATTTGTACTGAACGCCACATCGAATAATTTTATTCTTTAAATAAGCGTATCTTCGAGGACATAAAATATGATTCACTAAAGAAAATCGTTGACGTATTAAAAAGCTCAACAAATCACGTGAAAAATAACGCCAATTGTTTTCATTTTTAGGGTTCCGAACCTCTACATGGAAAAACGGAACCCTTATAGGATCACTCGGTTGTCTATCTGTCCGTCTATCACAGCCGATTTTCTCCGAATCTACTGGATCGATTCAGTTGAAATTTGGTACACATATGAATTACTGTGACCCAAACACACGCGTGTAAAGAAAATAAACAAATTTTGAAAATCGGTTTACTTTTTGGGGGTAAATTTGAAAATTAAAAAAAAAGTTTTTCCAACTGTACCGTGAGATGAAATGTATTGTGAGAATTTTGAATATATTTTTTTCATTATTTTTAAATAAACGGTTTTAAAGTCATTCAAGACATTAGAAGAAAAATGACCATTCCCCCTCCTATCTCCGAAACTATTGTCTTAAATAAAAAAAAAACAGTTAATAGTTTTTTGCCCATAGATTACAGGACTATAAGAAGTCTATGGTTTCAAAGTACTTAAAATTTTACAAAAATGAGACTCCAACTAGCACTTGGCCGGTTTTTTATGTTAACTTTTAACGCAATTTAAAACCGATTTAATGATATGACACGATAACCACAGATAAAACATGACATAACAAAAAAAAAACAAATCAAAACGCGTTGGCGTCACAACACTAATTTTGCCATCTAACATATCGCCCACTGCACACATAGTGATGAAAATTGATGCACATAAATACAAAAACACATAAATAGAGATATAAATCATGTTACAAACATTGTAAAAAATGACTTACAAGTTAGAACGAAGAGCGAGATCACGCGCGTGTATGCCATTCCGGTCGGACAGTGACGGTGTGGCGAGCGATCGGGCTGCGTCCACGCAATGCCTGAGCCCACCACCGGAGCGCGTTGCGAACTTGATTGCTTGGCAGGTGTTTTAAATGATGCATGCGATTGAGGATAGGGTCCTGTTTCAGGTGCTTGCTGTATGCACTGCGCTTTTTTTTCTTGAACTTGAAAATCAAAACAGTGACAACTTTTGGTGGAGCATAAAAATAAGAGTTCAAAATAATGCAACATTTTCACAGTTCAAGCAACAACAAAATGCTTATAATGCACAATGATAATTTTAAGTAACTGCACTACCAGCGGTCGTTGGCATCGTAGTCAGCAGTTACTCGAAATTCCCACCATATCTGCTTGAGATTCAATGATTAATTTAATTCGACTTTATGCCGAGTTATAGGTATAATAATCTGTCATCCCGTCATTAGGAGAATTCTAATCGAGATTTACCTTCCGTGAAATTGCGACGACGGTTTTTTATCAGTAATCTGATGATCTTGGGTGTTTACACGATTGGGCAGATAAAGGTCACGGCAGGGATACAAGTCTTAAAGAGAAGATTTAAAAAAATACAACGCTCTTTAAAACTTGTTTACCTGCCGTGACCTTTATCTGTCCAGCCGTGTAAACACCCAAGATCGTACTCCTTCACAGCGTACCGGCGTGATGTTATGTTATGGACTGGTGTAAACAATAAACAGACATGCAATTTCAACAATCGGGGGAGATTTGCTATCATATTTTGAAGAGTTCCGTTGCCTATCTCCGAAGTTCTTTATCAGATTGAAATGGGACCGGTCCGGGAAAATGCTCTTCCATACAATAAAACCGTACCTACAAGTGCGAGTCAGACTCGCGCCGAGGGTTCCGATCGAGTCTTTATTTTTTCCGAGTATACATACCTACTGTATAAATAATAAAATTAAAGCAGGGAAGATGGAAGGACAAAATTAACTTTGCTGTGAAAAATGTTGTTGTACATCAATGTACGTCAGGGTCAATTCTTCAACCGAAAATACATATAAGTTTGTAATCGGAAAAAATGAACTAAACTAAACTTTCCTATACTTGTACTGTAAGATCTATCTTCTTGCCAAATTTTATGACTCTGGATTAACGGGAAGTACCCTATAGGCTTTAATTCCCTTACGAGCGTCAAAACATGCGCCATAAACGGCTTACGGTACGGCTTTGGCGGATGGGGGCTAGGCGTAAAAAAGTGTAAGATTTTTCCGTCACGAATTTCCGTCACGTTATCAATAATATAATACGTTTATCAATAATAATATACTACGATAGGAAATTCGTTCCAACCGAGTATTCCACGACACTCACGCATTTTTTTATTATTTTTTTTATGGATGGGAAATCATCAAATGACTCCATCCGCTCTGGGCGGAGCGGAAAGGGGCTAAAACCCATCCGTGTTCCACTTAATGCCCTTTGCGTTCCTGGGCCGCGGTGACTCTTTCGAACAAATTTCGCAACCCTAGCAGGCACTGGCCCTAGTGGGCCCCGTCTCCTATGCTGACATCACTTTGAGGCGCGCGAGTAACAATGAGCCATCGGCCCGAGCCTGTTTCTGATCGGACGGCGAGCCACTCAACGCTCGCCGTCCGCAGGCCCGTGCCTATGGTGGCCGGGAATCGCCCTACGACTCCCGACGCCCGGGTCGTCTCCTTCTGTTGCGGCGGCTGGGGCGTGAGATTAGCCACTCCCTCATGCGGTCCGACTCCTCCTTCACTAGCATTACTGCTCCGGAGAAGGAGGTGACCGCTATCCATGCCAGGGAACCAGAGCCGGACGCGAGAGGTCGCCGCCGCCGATCGCCTCGACGAGGACATGGCGATGCTCCGCCCAAGCAGGGTACACCTCAACCGTTTGCTCCACCGTTTCTAGGGCTCCCCTAATAAACGGTTAGGTTATTTTAGAGCTGTCACTAAAACAGCGCAGTAGTCTTAAAACTGGAAAGCCGAACAGGCCAGCTAATTTAACCGGGTTTTTAGGTAAAATTTAATAAAAAGGCTGGACAAATTATCCTATTCACGATTGTGTCTTTAAAACGATTGTGATTGTGAATTTAGTATCATTGTTTTCACTAAATGTAGGCTTTGTGACTCGTTACGATGAAAATTGGATGAATCAATCTTCTTTGGAATGCAATTTTTAGCGAAAATTTGGTAAAATATATAAAAGTCTTACAAAAGCCAAATAAACACATATCGTAAAAGCTTGATAAAGTCCAGCTTAATCCGGACGCCTATCAACCCTAGCTACATCCATACGTCGGATACGAGACGCATAGAACCGGTTAATTTGGCGATACGGGGCAGGCCTATGTCCAGCAGTGGACATCTATCGGCTGAAATGATGATGGTGATGGTTGAGCTGGACTGCACCCCTGGTCTAGTTCTTCACAGCAGCGGCTAGCAGCCCTGGGCCTGGAATTCTGATCACGATAAGATACCTAGGCGTCAGAGAGAGCAACAACTGCAAACATTTCATTGATTAAATTGATAATGAACTAAATAACAACTTTTAAAGTAAATTATCGAAAAAGTAATCAATAAAATTAAACTGACTTCAAAACTGTATTAATTAAAAACAACCGTTAGCTGGCAGAGGACACACCCACACACACTTGACTCTAACAAAAATTTGCGCTTTAAAGCTTAATATTTCGTAAACGGATCCTTGGATGGAAAAATCTTCTGAGTGGGGCTCCGTCGTCGAGGTTAGAATATTGAAATTGTATATTCCACAATTTCTTGGAATGACTTCGAGAGACTATCACATTTTTATGCGTCTCACGTAAAATATCACGACACACGCAATTTACATACTCGCAACGCCATCTAAAGACTAAAAATAGAACTGTTGACAGTTGAACTCCATGATCGTTAGATGGCGCTGTGCATGAACTGATTGTCGTCGCCCATGTTTCCAAACAGATTTGAGTTAGGTAGCGTGTTTGAGAATTCTAAATTGTGTCGTAAAATTGGTCTTGATTATTTGATTGGTTCTATCGTTCAAAATTTGTCGAAAAAAGTTGTTTTGTTTGGGTAAATTGGTGTTGGTTCGGTCTTTGGTTTGAAGTACAAAGTAAATTATAAATTACAAGGTAAAGTCAAGATTGTACTTGAATTTGGATCAAGTAGTGTTCTTTATAGTTTGAACTGTGTAATTCGTTCGAAAGTTTGTCTTTGGTTTGCAGTACGAAGTACAGATTTATGGGGAAGGGTATAATAATAATAATAATAAATATACATATTTTTATATTATTTCATATCTTTGTATTTTAATATTTAAAAATGTAATTCATGTGTTTATACAATGTATAAAGGAAATAATAATAATCATTTATTTCAATCCATTTGATCATATGATGGTACATTTAAAACAAAATTAAAAAAAATACAATTAAAATTGGACCCAATATAAATATTTATATAAAATTAATTAATTAAAATAAATAACATTACAAAATTAAATTAAAATAAAAACGATTAACAATACGCCTGCCTCTGAGTCATTTGTTTGTTTGTCATTATGTTTTATTTGTGTGTCGCTGTGAAACCCTTCCGAGGAATCCGATACAGCGCTGTCCAGCGAAGTAAGAGTGTGAGGAGGATGGCTTCACCAAAGTTCAGAAGAAGAAGAAGTAGCCTACTTGTCGCAATCAATGCGGTGCTGGACTGGCAGGACCAAATATGCTGCTACGTCCAGCGATACACCTTCGACTTTGCTGTATGTGTCCCGACTGCATCACTCCACGAAGGTTGAGGAGATCGTGGAGTACATGAAGGTCAAAACCAACTGCAACAACACCAACTTAAAGTCGTTTGTGGTGCGGGTTCCGACACAAAATCTCGACACCTGAAGGAAGAGTTTTGGCCGAAGGGTGTAGTTTACCGACGTTTTCGCGGCAGGCTATGCGACACCGCGCAGCGTAAATCGACGCCGTCGCTTCGTGTGTCTTAGTTTATAAGTTATATTTTAAGCAAGATTAATATGTATTAGTTTATTTTTATTTATTTTTTGTATGTTTCATTTGTGTATTTTATCGATGGACCTTAGTTGCCTGATAATAAAGAATTATTATTATTATTACATAATCATACATATAACAATGGTTAATGTACTGACAATCAAACCTGTTAGCAAATACGTTCAAGATGGTGTTGGAGGAGGTTCGGAGCCTGAGCCCCAGAGATATGCACTGCTTTCGCATCGTCGTGTAGAAACAGTCGACACGGGAGTCGGCGAACATCCCCGACGCGCTGCAGTGTCGAGGCAGCCCCAACATCACCCTGAACGCATTATTGTACTGGACACGGAGAGCGTTGTATTGCTTCATGGTATATGACACTCACAGGCTGGCCGTGTACACGAACAGGGAGGTGCAAAACCTCCCTGTACACGGAGAAAAAGATTCGTGATCATATCATAGTCATGATGTTATTTATATTTGAATTGAATACTAATTGTTTCAGCTTGTGTCTTAGATGAATAATTAATAATTTATGTAAGAGTAATTTTAAGCTTTAATTGGAATCATAAAATTTGAATTGAATAGAACAATGCATTTTAAATTACATACAGCAGATAACAGTAATGAGTATATCAGTGTCAAACACAGTGAATAATAAATACATCAACAAAAACATAGGTAAGTATTTCTACTTTATTTACCTATTATGGGATGATACAGTCGACCGCACACTTATGTAGGTGGGTAAGACGTTGAGCTGGTCGGTCGTAGTAAAGAAAAAGTTTCTGTAAAATAAGACCTTGGCGGGAAGTCTGGACATAGTTATCGATCGCCTACCGACCGAATTCGGTCTATAAACCCTAAGGCCGCCCGTACACAGTCAATCTTGATCGCTATCCACGAATCAGATCATTGATTCTGATCGTTGATCGCGTTCGAAATTTAGGTGTGTGTGCTAGTACTTACTTAGTTATCACTGACGTACGGCGTGGGCTACCTTAATTTTTTTGTTTTCAGGGTACATTTGGGGGAAAAGACCACGGAGTGTGGGATATTTACCTCACTTAAACCACCCCTGTGGTCACCACCAGTCCCCGAAAACGCCCGTCTCACAAGGCGCATCACTCTAGGGCGAGTGTTGCTCTCCCTGAAGCAGATTAGTTAGCTGATTAGTGCCAGCCGCGCAGTACATTATCGAGTGTGCATCAGTGAGGTCTTCGCAGTCACCAAAATAATTTGAAAACTGCGAATCCAGAGCAGCTACCAGCGCCCTATTTTTGTTATGCATGAGCAAACGATGTGAGCATGGTCTAAGTTCAGGCGGCATGTAGCGATATTCCCGAAAAGCACTCCTCCATTCCTCATTGCACTGGGTACTTACGTTTGTAACCCTATCATTATTCTCCTCGTCAGCGTGGCTGGGAATTTGGGTTGACTGTGGTGGTGCCACAGCCTGCGACGGAGGAGTAATGACACGGTTACTCATTTCAGTTCGGAGGCGATCGAATCCTCCTCGGTTGTGGCTTTGGTAGGTTGAAGTTGATGGTATATCGGATCCATATATGATCCGAACATGTTGGTTCGTTAGACACATGCCCGTTTTGGATGGAGTTGGAGATACCTATAGTTGCTAAAGTTAGGTCTATTACTGTTTGTGATCGTGCGTCAATGAGAGTTGGTTGTGTACCTGTTGTAGCCACCACTCATCATAGCACGTTTTGACATCACCGTAAAGAAACAAAGAAGCAAACAGTTCTGAAAAGAACTCTTTATCTCGTTCCGACTTTCTGTCTACAAGAAACAGTACAGTTCTCAAAAGAACTCTGTTAGAGAAATAGGACAGGCACTGCTAAAGACACGCCGCTGTTGAGTAATACAAGATTTTTGCTAAAAATAAAGTCAAACATTACCTCACTATGGTTGTTGGTTTTGACCCCAGAGAGAGTGACGCGCGTTGGAATCAGTTGCGATGATTAGTTCCAGTTTCTCCCTTTCACAGTACTCCACCAGTGAGGCGAGCTCTGGTAGAGACACGTACTCGTCGCTTGGCAGGTAGGCCGGGCGAGAACGATGTCCGGGAGATCCTATTATGTTTTGGCAAGCCTTGTTGCTGTCAGGTTTTTTAAACAAAATTCGTTTATTAATAGGTTAGGTACATGTTTTGGGATAAAGATGCAGGTTCGTGGGTCACTTAGGGAGGGGTCTAGCAGTAACTGATTTCCCATCCTTAAAAAACAGGGGTGACAAATGAATATTTCGTAAATTAAACATTAAAACGTCGCATTTCAAGTTTGTATTAATTTTTGTTTGTGGTCAGATTTACTTGAAACATGATCTAAATGCTCTTTTATATTACTAACCTAAAACCGTTTTCGACATTTTCTGAAAACAATTGAATGACAAATTAGGATACAGACCATGTCCTGGAATAGGGCATAGGGTACGTTTTATTACGGGAATATGTTCCCTTCGGATATTATTCGAATTTCACGCGGGCATAGGTACTGGCAGAAGCTAGTATTGTTAAACGTAACTGACACGAGAAGCTTGTTAAACTTTGTAGATTTGAAACGATTTTACGAGCGTTTAAGATATCATTAAAGTTCCAATTAGAAAACGGTGTAACTCTAGAAATGAGTAAAATTAACAATATGAAATGAAAAATGAAATGAAATTGTTTTATTGCCAGATTAACATCCAAATATTACATATAAATAAGAGTAGGTAAATAATAAAAAATAATGGTACAATACTACATACAATTAGTATGAAATAAAACCCGCGAGTCGGACTTGCATGCAAAGGGTTCCGAACGAATCTCATTTTTGTAACATATTTCTTTAAACTATAGACTTGTTATAAGTTTTCCTGTAAACTATAGTTAAACTATCTGCATTTTTCCAAAATGTTGGTTTCAGTTGTTTCGGAGATAAGGCGGGACAAATGGTCATTTTTCACATAGTTTCTTGAATAATTTCGAAACCATTTATTTTAAAATTATGAAAATAAATATTTGAAACCCTAACCATAAAACCCTTTCATTTGATATGCACAGTTGGAAAAACCTTTTTCTTAATTTAGCTATCTACCCCCCAAACGTGTCCCCAAAATCAAATCAAAATTTATTTATTAATGTAACTCGTTCGTGTTTGGGTCATAGAAGTATATGTGTACCAGATTTTTATAGAAAATTGGCTGTGACTGACGGACGGATAGACAGACACACAAGTGATCCTATAAGGGTTCCGTTTTTTACGGATGGTACCACAACCAACTCAAAAAAAAAAAAAAAAAAAAAA
>NDFZ01005244.1:48986-92580 GCA_002192655.3 Mamestra configurata
AAAAAAAAAAAAAAAAAAACAATGTGATTTTTATCACCTTCGTAAATTTTACCAGAGCCTGGAAAGTTCTTGTATATGTGAGGAACTGTGAGGTTTTGCTGTAATTTGACCGAGTTGCACCTAAACATATCCACATTCTTCAATCTTAATCAAGCAGTCGTTTTTTAAATTAACCATTGTAGTATTGCAGTCACGAACCATTACCGGTAAAAATAAATTATTTGGCGTGCGTTGACAAAACTATAGATGATACATAAAAATAATGTACTATATGATTAAAGTACTTACTATAAAAAAGTCCACGAGGGTATATGTCTTAACTATTATGGTCAACTCATAATGACCTTTTGATCAAATTATTCCATCAAGACCCGGGTGAAATGGAAAAGTGGTGATTTTCATATCATGATAATAATCCTTATCCATTTAAGGTTAGGTTACATGTAAATAACACTTTAAATTATTAAATTTGGACATTTCCTTTAAAAGTAACGACGGTTACAAAAATGCTGTTTGAGCGAACTGGAGAGAATCTTAATGCTTGGTACGATGTAGTTTAAACACGGCACTAATGCTTTAATAAGAATAACAAATCTTTGGATTTATCGAAAATGAACACCTAAAGGGGCGAAAACGGGAGATGAAGTTTTTATGGGAGGACATTAGTGCTTACCTGATTTTACGTCGAAATTGGTATGAACAAACTAAATGTGGGATAATTAAAACAGATCTAACAATATTTGCTTAACCAACCCCTGACGGGGTGAACGGGGTGAACAGTTGCGCTGCTCCTGAGACACAATCAGCTGCAGAAATGGCCGTGTTATTAATGAAAATCGATTTACTTAATTTTCCAAAACTAATCTTTAAAAGGGGGTAGAGGGCGCATTCAAGTTTGTAGAGTACCTACTATAATTCGCGCGGACAAATTCGCAGGCGAAGTGCTAGTAAATAAAAATGAATCGCCAAAAGGGTATGTATGTGCATAACTTGAGAACGACTTCATTTTTTGTGTGTTTGTAATTGTCATGGCGAGGATGTATGAAAGCAAATTAAAAAAGAAAGAAACATCCGGGCGAAGCTTATGCGGGCCAATAGTAGAAGATAATATTTGAGACGCGCATAAACCGACTATTATTTTTTCCTCAAATTTGACATGTTACCGTTTCTCAGTAGGACGCCGACTATACTAATGAAACTTTAAAAGAGTCGACTTGTGGTCGCCGGCTTCATTACGTATTTATCTTTTGGTGCAACGGTTGTGGTCCTTAGTGTTGTGTTTAAAGTGAGTAATTATTTTGTTAATAATAAAAAACTTAATTTACAAAAAAATACAACCGACTTTAATTTCGGAAGTTGATGTCGGAAGAAACATAAAAAACGACTTGCGAAATGAAAGTTATTTTATACTTTGTAGTGTTTTTAGCGTTCCTTACCTCAAAAGGAAAAACGGAACCCTTATAGGATCACTTTGTTGTTGGTCTATCTGTCCGTCCGTCCGTCCGTCTGTCTGTCTAGACCCTTTATTTCGGGAACGCGTGGCGGTATCGAGTTGAAATTAAAACCATATAGTAACCATAAGTCTACACTCCCTTGAAGCTGTGAAAAAATCAAATCTCTAAGTTAACGTAAAAAAATACGGCCGTTTATGCCGCAAAAAACGTATATTTCGACACTCTCAAGGGAATCAAAATTTATAGAGTACTGCGTTGACCTAGATTCATGAAATTTGGCAAGAAGATAGATCTTGGAGTACAAGTACAGGAAAAGTCTGAAAATTGGGAATTTATAGTTTTTTCTTGTGAAAAAAACATTTTTTACGATTACAAACTTATATTTTCGGTTGAAGAATTGACCGTGATGTACATTAATGTATGGGAGAATATTTTTTTATTTTACCTGCTATATTTTGCTTTCATAGTTTATAAACTTTCGTAGGTAATATACTCGGAAAAAATCAAGACTCGATCGGAACCCTCGGTGCGCGAGTCTGACTTGCACTTGTCCGGTTTTTATTTGGAAGTCGGTTGTATTTATCTGTAAAAAAGTTTTTTTTTGTGAAGTACCGTCAAGTGTCAAGAAAGGTGTGTATGCATGTTTTAAGTATTTTTGTATAGACCATGAATTCGTGATGGCCGATAAGCCGTGATTGTTATGACCTATAGCGGAAAATTATTGAAACACGGCTAACGCAGTCCCAACGGCAGTGGCAGTGCGTACTGGCACTCTTGGGTACGCAACCTTAAAAGGAAATAAACTTCATTTTCTCTTTATAATATTGTAATTTTTTCGAATGGTAATTATTTAGCCACTAAGATGGTAGTGGCACAAAAATACCTGCACGGTTTGATCTTCGAGGTTAAGCAAGCAAAAGTTGCCGAGGTTAGGAGACTCCTCCGTGCCTTGGAAGCATGTTAGCCGTGTACAAATGACAGCCGGTCGTCATTTGTGGAACTTTGACAGTCGATATGGATAGTCAACTAGTCAGCCAGAATATTTTGACACCAGTTCTGCCAAGGGGTGCCGTACTAACGATTTTCTGGGCTGTTGAAGTCAGATAGGAAGTACAAGTTTCTGCGTAAGGAACTTCCTTTTCAGGTACATATAAACTACTGGTGCTGAGCTGTACAAGTTTAGGCTGGAAATTACCCCAACATACTCGGAGTTGGCTAGGCAAATGTATTTTGTATCGAATGGTTTCCGATTTCTACAAAGTCAGTGCCGGTGGCAATAAATAGCAAGTTTGAATAAAATCCCAAGTAAGTGTAATTAACTGTGCTTGAGTCGGATATTAAACATTGAATAGACATGGTCAATTTGCGCATTTTCGGTAAAGCGGTCAACGAGTCGAACTAGAATTATTTGCATTCTCGCTTTTTAAATAAGTCAGGATCATTAAAGTTGCGGAGACTAACCCACTTTCAATTTTAAGTAAATCTTAATCATATAAAACAAAGTCAAGAACGGCTGGTCCGATTATTGATCTCTGATTTGATGGATTCGTCTCCGCCGCAAATAGCAAATTCATTAATAGCAGATTTAATTGAAATATCGGAAAAAAATCACGGAAAAAAATGTAAGACTGAAGAGGAAGTTGACATTGAGAGCCGCTGCTGGTGCTCAGTGCTGATGATTTATAAGTACAAGGAGACCAGAAACTTGTCGAAGTATTTTCGGGGCAGGAATAGATATTTTGCAAACAATATGATCCTTAGGAGCTTTAATTTCTCACTGGAGCCAGTTCTAAATTTCACGCAGACGAAGTCGCGGACAGAAACTAGTATTAAATATTGTCATCAATCATAAATTGCGCAAATGCACAAGGAGGCCCGACCCCAGAGAAGCTGAGAGTAGGGCAGGAGGGGGGAGAAGAAAAATGTACTTAACAGTACGCCTGTTTTCCGGAAAGGCCAAGCAGAGCTGTACCTATAGTAAACCCATATTTCGCCAGTTATGTTTTAGTCCCACGTAATAGGGAAGCAAGTAATTTTGTTTTGCTAATATTTTGTTTGCTTTGCTTTTAAGGGTTTCGTACCTAAAGGCCAACGGGGCCCTATCACTAAACCTCCGCTGTCCGTCCAACCATCTGTCCGCCAGCGGCCTGTATCTCATGAACCGTAATAAGTAGTCGTATCGGACCGTAGGACATGGTGGAGCATACGGTGGAGGTTTACCGTGCTTGGGCGGAGCACCGCCATGTCATCGTCGAGGCGATCAGCGGCGGCGACCTCTCGCTTCCGGCCCTGGTTAAATCCATGGTCCGGAGCGACGAGGCTTGGGAAGCGGTCACCTCCTTCTGCAAAGCAGTAATGTTAGCGAAGGAGGAGGCAGGCCGCTCGAGGGAGAGACAAGGCCTTACCCCAACCGCCGCTACAGAAGAAGACGCTCTGGGCGTCGGGAGTCGCAGGGCGATCCCCGGCCACCATAGGCCCGGGTCGATGGCGCGTTGTGTTCCACGCGCGCTTCAGAGAGATGTCAGCATAGGAGACGGGGCCCGCTAGGGCCAGAGCTTGCCAGAGTTGCGGAACTTGTTCGAAAGGGTCACTGCGGCCCCGGGACGCAAAGGGCTTTAGAAGGAACACGGATGGGTTTTATTCAGTAAGAGTCTGACATGCCCTTCCGCTCCACCCAGAAAGGAAGAAGTCATTTAATGGTATCTTAATAATATTGGTCAGGCAGGAGGCCCTTCCATAGGGCTAGATAATCCAAAGTGCATACGGGTTTATCATGTGCTTATGGCTCATCTATAGCATCTCAATTAAATATTGACAATTGGCTTCAATCCCTCGAAGTCCTCCTCGAAGGATTTTTACAGAAAAAATACTAAGAATATATTTCACCATCATCTGCTTTTTCCTGAATAGTTGATACAATAAATTATTTTTTTTTTCCAAAAATGGGCGAAAAAATAAGTTGAATACGGAACAAATCCAAACAAAGTGATCCTTTAAGGGTTCAGTTTTTCTATGCAAAGCTTCGAAACTCTAAAATTATAAAGTACTGAACCCATCACGCGGGAGTCCGACTCACACTTGGGCGTTTTTTTTATTCTTATCAGAATAAACAGATTCTGAATCGTTATTATCAGGTAATAACGATAACCTCAACCAAATCGACTCAGTAGAGAAATTTTGAGATAATCCCGGGCATCTAAAGTTTTTTTTTGTCTTTTTATGTTAACATAACTTTTACACACGATGTCTACATCTCTTTTATTCGACTCTCCTTTCGCAGGTATGCTGGAAGATATTTCTTTAGAAATAAGCATCACCTTTGTACCTATTTTTCTGTTCCCTTCTTCTTATCTATTTGTTAAATGTGTGTACATAAACTGTTAAATAAATAAATATACATACGAGGCGAATACAGATTCTCCTTTAAAACGGAACCCTTATAGGATCACTTCGTTCTCCATCTGCCTATCTGTCAACACCCTTTTTCTCAAGAACGCATGGTAATATAATTAAATAAAAAAAAAATAAAAAAAACGGTTATTTATGCATCACTTTTGCAACATACTTGACACTCGTAAGAAAATCAAAACCTTACAAGGTCTTACAAGCAAAGGAAAATCCCATCAAAAACATAAATGTGAAAATGGAAGCCAAGTTTAATGATATTAATAGGTATGTGTGATTGTCGACTTCAGCGACAAGAGAGTTGAGATCTAAATTCCATAATGCTGAAATACAAGATTTGACTACATTATTGACTTGAAACATGGGCAATATTTTATTTTCGAAAAAAATAGAGAAACCTACGAAAATCGCAATATGCAATATGTAACCCAAAGTTTACTACTTTGGGTTACATATTGCATATTGCGATTTTATATATATCATAATTTTGCCCAATAAATTCATTTTTTGGCGTGCGCTGCGGAAACTATTGATGATACATAAAAATGACCTACATTATTTTTATGTATCATCTTACACAACTCACATACATACCAACGGTGCAAGTTAAATAAAACTTGTAAAAAGAACGTGTAAGAAAAACAACGAAATGTTAGTATACTTAGGTAAGTACCACAAACACAAAATAATGGAATGTTCTTATAACAACAAGCAAACTTTTCACTTAGTACATTGCCGAGTGCATTGCAATAGGCGCAAAAACTCAATAAAAAAACGAAGTCGCGAGCAATCTCGTTCTCCTAAATACCCTTAAAAATTTACTACTTTGGGTTACATTATTGCAATTTTCGTAGGGATCTCTATTTTTTTTCGAAAATTTAATATAGCCTGTGTTTTAAGTTAATAATGACGCTTTCTAATGACGCTTTATAAAATCGGTTGAGTAGGTCTTGAGCCAAATCGTAATAAACAAACAAACAAGTAAATCTTTCTACATAATAATATTAAAAGTTTAGAAAACATTTTCGAAGTCGTTTCAGGTTGCACAAAAAAAAAACAATAAAAAAACTCTATCATACTATTACTTCAAATGTGAACTACAAAAGTCATTGTCACCAGTATTTACGGAGCTAATGTATTTATAATGTGTTGTTGTTCGTTTCAATATCGTTGAGGCCAGAGATAACACTGAGATTATTGATAACTGAATGATGCCCGCAACTTCGTTCGTGTTGATGTCAGTTATCGCGGTAAAAAATCCACCCTTCCCTTAAACTTGAAATTTCAAAAAAAATACTTTAAATTAACTTATATTCCAAATTTCAGTCTAGACTTAGAAGTTTTGGTTGTGCGCTGATGGATATATAAACTTAGCTATATAAATAAAAATACAACCGACTTCCAAATACTTAAAAACACTATAAGTATAAAATAACTTTAATTTTGGAAGTCGGTGTCAAGAAGAAACAAAACAAAAACACCGACTTCCTAAATTAAAGTTATTTTTGTTTTTTTTTTTATTGTTTTTTTTTTGTTTTAAATACTTTGTAGTGATTTGAAATCGGTTGTATTTTAATAAAAAAAACTTGAGAGGTGTCAAGGGATGGAACGAAGTTCCTTTCTAAGAGTGTGTATATATATATATATATATATATTATATACTCTCTCGACTTCGTAAACACAACAGTGTGACATAATTTTAAATCCTATAGTGAACTCCCAAAGATGGCGGGAAAATTAAATTATTTTTATAGGGTTTGGTGAGAGTTAGGCGAATATTTTAAAAACTTGTTTATTTAAATGTTTTTAGAGTTCCGTACCCGAAGGGTAAAACGGGACCCTATTACTAAGACTCCGCTGTCCGTTTGTCCGTCTGTCTGTCCGTCTGTCTGTCCGTCTGTCCGTCTGTCTGTCCGTCTTTCTGGCCGTCTGTCTGTCCGTCTGTCTGTCTATCCGTCCGTCTGTCTGTACGTCTGTCTGTCCGTCTGTCTGTCCGTCTGTCTGTCCGTCTGTCTGTCCGTCTGTCTGTCCGTCTGTCTGTCCGTCTGTCTGTCCGTCTGTCTGTCCGTCTGTCTGTCCGTCTGTCTGTCCGTCTGTCTGTCCGTCTGTCTGTCCGTCTGTCTGTCCGTCTGTCTGTCCGTCTGTCTGTCCGTCTGTCTGTCCGTCTGTCTGTCCGTCTGTCTGTCCGTCTGTCTGTCCGTCTGTCTGTCCGTCTGTCTGTCCGTCTGTCTGTCCGTCTGTCTGTCCGTCTGTCTGTCCGTCTGTCTGTCCGTCTGTCTGTCCGTCTGTCTGTCCGTCTGTCTGTCCGTCTGTCTGTCCGTCTGTCTGTCCGTCTGTCTGTCCGTCTGTCTGTCCGTCTGTCTGTCCGTCTGTCTGTCCGTCTGTCTGTCCGTCTGTCTGTCCGTCTGTCTGTCCGTCTGTCTGTCCGTCTGTCTGTCCGTCTGTCTGTCCGTCTGTCTGTCCGTCTGTCTGTCCGTCTGTCTGTCCGTCTGTCTGTCCGTCTGTCTGTCCGTCTGTCTGTCCGTCTGTCTGTCCGTCTGTCTGTCCGTCTGTCTGTCCGTCTGTCTGTCCGTCTGTCTGTCCGTCTGTCTGTCCGTCTGTCTGTCCGTCTGTCTGTCCGTCTGTCTGTCCGTCTGTCTGTCCGTCTGTCTGTCCGTCTGTCTGTCCGTCTGTCTGTCCGTCTGTCTGTCCGTCTGTCTGTCCGTCTGTCTGTCCGTCTGTCTGTCCGTCTGTCTGTCCGTCTGTCTGTCCGTCTGTCTGTCCGTCTGTCTGTCCGTCTGTCTGTCCGTCTGTCTGTCCGTCTGTCTGTCCGTCTGTCTGTCCGTCTGTCTGTCCGTCTGTCTGTCCGTCTGTCTGTCCGTCTGTCTGTCCGTCTGTCTGTCCGTCTGTCTGTCCGTCTGTCTGTCCGTCTGTCTGTCCGTCTGTCTGTCCGTCTGTCTGTCCGTCTGTCTGTCCGTCTGTCTGTCCGTCTGTCTGTCCGTCTGTCTGTCCGTCTGTCTGTCCGTCTGTCTGTCCGTCTGTCTGTCCGTCTGTCTGTCCGTCTGTCTGTCCGTCTGTCTGTCCGTCTGTCTGTCCGTCTGTCTGTCCGTCTGTCTGTCCGTCTGTCTGTCCGTCTGTCTGTCCGTCTGTCTGTCCGTCTGTCTGTCCGTCTGTCTGTCCGTCTGTCTGTCCGTCTGTCTGTCCGTCTGTCTGTCCGTCTGTCTGTCCGTCTGTCTGTCCGTCTGTCTGTCCGTCTGTCTGTCCGTCTGTCTGTCCGTCTGTCTGTCCGTCTGTCTGTCCGTCTGTCTGTCCGTCTGTCTGTCCGTCTGTCTGTCCGTCTGTCTGTCCGTCTGTCTGTCCGTCTGTCTGTCCGTCTGTCTGTCCGTCTGTCTGTCCGTCTGTCTGTCCGTCTGTCTGTCCGTCTGTCTGTCCGTCTGTCTGTCCGTCTGTCTGTCCGTCTGTCTGTCCGTCTGTCTGTCCGTCTGTCTGTCCGTCTGTCTNATTGTCAGCTTGTCAGTGGAACATTGTATTGAACTGTCCTGTGTTGAGCTGGATAAGCATGTTATAGTGTGCGTGTACAGACCCCCAAACCCTCAAAACTTTACTTTATTTGAGTCAACTATGGAAGATATCCTTGCGAAACTTGCAGCAGGTAACAAATCCGCGATTATTTGCGGAGATTTTAATATTAATATTTTAGAAAATAATTTAAATAGCAGCAGATTTTTAAGCCTTTTTAAATCATTTAATTTGTCTAATGTTTTTACTGAACCTACTAGGGTAACACCAACTTCTTCAACCTGTATCGATAATGTATTCTGCGATTGTGATTATTTAGATAAAGCCATAGTTAATTACCTTCCGTCGGATCATAGCGGACAATTGGTAACATTTAAGTTTAAAGCAGCCTTGCAAAAAATTCAAATACAATATAGGCCAATTACAACAGGCAAACTAGCTAGATTCAATGTTACCTTACAAAATAAGTTGAATGTTCTAGGCCATAATATTGAGGACGCAAATAAGTTTTATGATAATTTCTTTTCAGTAGTACTAAAGGAATTCAATACAACTTTTGAAAAGAAGTCTAAAAATACTTCCCCTAAGTTTATATTTAGTGACTGGGCGACTAAAGGTATTAGGATAAGTAGGGAAAGACTATATGAGTTATATGGCCTTAAGCCTTTCATTAACACAGAAACCTTTAGTATGTATGTAAACAAATATTCTAAAGTTTTCAGAAATACTTGCAAAGTAGCTAAAGCCCTGTACATTAGCAATAAGATCAAATCGGCAGATAATAAAATTAAGACAGTTTGGAAAGTTATCAATAATGAAACTAGTAGGAATAAAGTACGAAACACTGATTTTTTACTGGAGACTGCACATGGTGCCATAAGCTCTAATTTAGAAGTAGCTCAAGAATTTGTAAATTTTTTCACCGAAATACCATCAAGAACTACTGAAGCTTTAAATTCTTCACCCGAGGTCTCATTTAATTTATTAAGAGCAAACGTTCCAGGTTGTACGGTTGAATTCTAATTCAAACATATCAGCCCTATGACGGTTATAAAAGCTTTCCGGCAAATCAAAATCAAATTGACCGAAGCCCCGGGGAATATCTATCAAAGTGTGCACGCCCATAATTGAGACCATAACATCACACTAGGCTTTAATATTCAATTTATGTGGAGACCAAGTAGTATTTCCGGATATAATGAAATACAGTAAGGTTATCCCACTTTTCAAATCGGGTGACAGTAAAGACGCCAATAATTATGGACCTGTATCTGTATTGCCGGTATTCAGGAAAATGTTTGAAAACGTAATGCTCATTCAATTTAACATCATTAAAATCTTACACGATCAACAGTATGGTTTTACCAAAGGTCGTTTTACGACTAACGCTGGTGTCACGTTGTTAAAACACATTTATACAGCGTGGGAAGAGGCGCAAGATGCCATAGGTATCTTTTGTGACCTCTCCAAGACATTTGATTGCGTAAATCACGAAACCTTGCTCCTAAAACTAGAACATTACGGACTAGGTAAACTTGCACTCAATTTGGTGAAGTCTTACTTAAATGACAGACAGCAGCAAGTTCAAATAAACGGTGTAAATTTAAGGGGTTTTAAAGTCAAAATGGGGGTACCGCAAGGCTCAATATTGGGTCCTTTCCTCTTTTTAGTATAAGTTAATGAACTACTCCATCTTTAAAAAATCAACCACAAATGATGCTGACAATTCGTCCTTAATTTTTAAGATAGACGTTTTACAAATCTTGACGACGTAAATAACGCGCTATTTCAGGTCCAAAATTGTTTCACTGCTAATAATTTAGTACTAAATGGGAAAAAATATAAGTGTATCAGATTTGCTTTACCGAATATCAAAAGTAATAATTGCGACATAGTATTGAACAAAGAGAAACTTGAATTCGTCGAAGACATGGTTTTCCTAGAGATCACGCTTGACTGAAAGGCTACAATTTCAGCAGCATACGCTGTCAGAAAAATCCGTCAAATTACCGCGAGGCTGGTTTATTGTAGTTACTTTCATATAAAATGTCTTACGGTATCTTATTATGGGGACGAGCTGTAGACATCGAGTCTATATTTAATCTGCAGAAAAAAGCCATCAGAGCCATATACCACCCTGGTCGGCGCGATTCCCTAAGGGAACTGTTTAAGGATATTAACATCATGACGGTACCTTGTCAATACATATATGAAAACATTATGTATGTTCGGAAAAATCATTCATCTCTTTAGTAAGATTAGTGATAGGCATAATTTTAATACTAGAAACAGGAACAAATTAGATCAATCCCGATTCATATTGGCTAAAGTACACACTTCTTTTATGAGATATTGCGTTAAATTTTACAATAAAATACCATTTGAGATTCTCGAACTGAATGAGAAAAAATTTAAAACATATTATAAACTGGAAGATTATATCCTTGATAAAAGTGCTTGGCTAAATGCCGATCCTGCTCCACAGCCTCAGCCGCTTGGTTCCACTAGCTGGGTTTTATATTTGGAAGAAATGCTCACCCTCTTTTATTTCTAATAATAATATTATTCCACATAATCTTATATTATGTTTGGAATAAACTGTTCTTTTTCTGTCTTTTCAAATTGATATTCATAGTTTTATATAAAGTAGATTTTTTTTTTCAAGTTCTGTAAATATGAGGATCATGGGCCATTATGTTAATAGATAATATTAAAATGAGCCAGTGGCAACAAACCAGTCTCCACTGACGGCTCCCGTTCAGGAACATGATACGTCCATCAGCACCATTCAGCTCAACCATTTTGAAGGGCACTGAATGATCCGATACACGTGCCACCCTCAACTTCTGGCGTGCTAAGGAAAACCAGTCTCCACTGGCTCATTTTAATATTTGATACTGTAAATTGTTTTTCTTTCTTTACATTGTTCTCATATATAGAAGCAAAAAGGTTTATGTAACCAAGATTTTTGTAAACATAAAATATTTAAAAGAGTGTCCGTGGAGTTTCTTGCACGTTCTTCTCCATAGAGATCTACGCTGTGAAACGTGAAAATAGCGTCATATTCTTGACGGACTGACTTTGACAATTCAAAAGTATCTGTTTATGGTTTATTTGAAACTAGTGGTCGCGACGAACTTTTTGTTTTTGTCATATGTGTCAGAAATAGGCGTTGTATTCTAAAATGATTTCTGTAATTTTTTTTCTTTAGTTTTTTCCAATGGTTTAATAGTTATTCTGCTATTCGGGGAAAAGACAAACCCAACAAACTGAAGATCTTTAAAATCGGTCCAGCCGTTCTCGAATTATAAATGGTGTAACTAACCCGACTTTGCTTTTTATAGCTATTTTATCTTGATAATTTTTCGTTTTTGTGTTTGTTGAGTTTTGTGATAAAACAGGATAAAAAGTATATGTCCGTCTCCTGGTTCTAAGCTACCTCCCCACCAATTTTCAGCCAAATCGGTTCAGCCGTTCTTGAGTGATAAATAGTTTAACTAACATGACTTTCTTTTATATATATATAGACTAGTGGCCCGCCCCGGCTTCGCCCGGATGTATTTATTTATTTATTTAACAGTTTATGTACACATATTTAAAAAATAGATAAGAAGAAGGGAACAGAAATATAGGTACAAAGGTGATGCTTATTTCTAAAGAAATCTCTTCCAGCATACCTGCGAAAGGAGAGTCGAATAAAAGAGATGTAGACATCGTGTGTAAAAATTATGTTAACATAAAAAGACAAAAAAAAAAACTTTAAATATAACATACTATAATTAATATCATACTAATACATACTACTTAAATAATACTATAAGAATAATAATAATATATACTTTAAATATGCAACTATGATGGTACCGAAAGGTTAAAATCTGGAAGAGTTTTGCATTCCCTAATGTCAGGCGGCAGTGCATTCCACAACCGTACCGCTTGCACAGTAAATTAATAGGAATAAAAATCGATAGAGTGGGGAGGGGATTTAAGGAGATTTCTAAGATGCGACCTGCAAGGCGCATCAGAAGGACGGGAATAGGAGAAGCGTTCACCCAAATAGGAAGGAGTTTTAGGGTTGTGAAGGATGTTAAATAGCAAACACAATATCCGAGAGTTCCTGCGAAGTCGGATAGGGAGCCACTTGAGTACCTTGCGAAATCCTGAAACATGATCGTATTTTTTGAGGTTGAAAACAAAACGAATACAAATATTTTGCAAACGCTCAAGTTTATTTAAAAGCTCCTCGGTGGCATCCAAATAACAGGCACCAGCGTAGTCTATGATGGGCCGAATGAGCGTTTGGACAAGGGAAATTTTGGTGTTCAAGGGCAAAAAGCTCTGGAGGCATTTTAGCGAGTGAAATGTGTAGTGCACCTTGCGACTGACTTCAGCGATATGGTTAGTCCACGATAAATAGGAGTCTATGATCACCCCCAGGTTTTTAGCCGACTTTGCGTATTCAATCTGAACACCATTCAACAAGAGTGGAGACAGCGCCGCAATATCCAGCCTGTTCCGCATATATCTGCCGCCGACAACCAAGGCCTGAGACTTCTTAGGGTTGATTTGCAGCCCAAAGCACCGCGACCACTCCCCAATTAACATCAGATCACGGTTCACGGCGGCTATAGCGGCTTCTGCATCTTGCCTCAGAAAGTGATGGTAAAGCTGCAGGTCGTCGGCATAGAGATGGAAGTTAGAGGAGATAACTTTAGTAATAGAGTTAATAAAAATAGAAAAGAGAAGAGGAGAGAGAACGCCACCTTGGGGCACACCCGCAGTAAGGGAGCACCAATCCGAAGAAGATTCATCAAGGCGCACCCGCTGCGAGCGGCCTCGAAGATAGGAGTTGAACCAACATATATGGGAAGAAGAGAAATTGAAAGATTTAAGGATCCCAAGAAGGATATCGAAGTCAACAGAGTTGAAGGCGCTACTGAAATCCAGAAGTACAAGTAATGTCAAAGATTTGTGGTCCATAGCCCAGCGAATGTCATCAGTTACCTTTAAAAGAGCTGTGACAGTGCTGTGACCAGGCCGAAAGCCGGATTGGAAAGGACTAAGGAGATCATTGCTAGAAAGAAACAGAGAAAGTTGCTGATGGACAATATGCTCAAGAACTTTAGAGAGATAAGGAAGGATGGAAATTGGTCTGAAATCGGTCAGAGAGACCGGTTTAGGGATTTTAGGTAACGGGATGATAGGGGCTTGTTTCCAAGCATCAGGAACTGTGCAAGAAAACAAGGAAAAGTTAAAAATGTGGGTCAAAACGGGAAGTATAGTAGGGAGAATAGGAGAGATCATTCTTGAGCATAGATTATCATTGCCAACAGCGGAAGAGGATATAGCGCAAATAGATTTTTTGACATCAATTTCACTCACAGGACTGAAATCGAAAGAGGAACACTGCGGCAATGGCAAGCGGGAAAGCTTGTATATTTGTTTAAAAAAATCTTTCATAAGACCCTTCTCCTGACAATAGTAAACACAAAAAAAGAATTAGCGAAAAAGGTCCAGCCGTTCACGCGTGATGCCGTGACCAAGGGGAATAGGGATTCATTTTTATATTTATGGATGATAAGATAAATGCCTTGACTATAACTTTCGAAACATGTTTACAGGCTTCGTAAATGCATTTTTTGAGCAAATGTGGTGAAAAAAATTAAATGCTGATCGTTGGCAAGCGCATCAGTTGAGAATTGCTGGACTGATTTCTTTTCTTTTTTTGAATGCTTGGTTTCTGAATTGAAGTAGCAAGCTAAGGTGGGTGCAAACAGGTGTAGTCCCTATCCTAGTAAGCAACTAAATAAAATTACACTGTGTAAAACACTCATACAGTGTTATAGATTCGAAAATTAAATCAATTTCAATACAAAACTGTACATTTTACAGTTTCGTCGTCGTCTCATGGTCAAATATTTAATTTTATAATACAAAATATTTACTTCAAAAAATATTTGAAGTAAAAAAAAAAATTTTGGCCTGTTTGCACACAGACAAAATGCAAATTACAGGACTGGTTCTATACACAATTATACTTAAGCCAAAAGTAGCTATTCGCAAACAATACAAACAGCACAGCAAGAATTTTAGTTACGTTTGGACAATCGCGAATTGAACAACCATCCCTGTGACACATACTTAGTGTTTTGTGCAGTTGTTTCGCGGATCGCAAAGAGGCTTTGCTAGTGCGACAATACCATTAAAAAATTGCAAGTAAAATCTGCTACTAATAAATATACACAACTAGGGGTCCCGGCGAACTTCGTACCGCCTCAAAATAATTTTTGCCGTGTTTTGTTTTTGTTAGAAATGTCGTTGTATTCGATAATGATTTTTTTACATATTTTTTTTTCCTATTGTATTGTAATAGTTATTCTGCTATTCGGGGCAAATACAAATTCAACAAACCAAAGATCTTCATAATCGGTCCAGCCGTTCTTGAGTTACAAATGGTATAACAAACCTGACTTTGTTTTATGTATAAGATTGTGCACATGTTAACAAAAAAAATAATAACATGCTAATTAAACGTTTTTCTGCAATCTTAACATCTATAATAAACATTGAGAAGTATCTATTTATAAAGGGGAGGGCGGGGTGGTCAATTTTCATCAACTTTCTGCAATAACTTTAGAATAGAATATTTTATAATTACGATTAGCCCTGTCATTTCATACATCACACGACAAAGTTGATTGTTTTAAACTTTTAATTTGCTCCCCAAAAAGAGACCCCATTTTCAAAATCTATTTCAACGTCAAAGTCAAAACGTTTATTTCAATTAGGCCATTAAACGGCATTTTTGAAAGTCATCATTTACAGTTCAGTAAAATAATAATATTACATTAATAAAGTGACTCTACTGTCCATTCGGAAAGGTAGAGTTATTTATTTTCGTTTCAATTCCTTGGTTGGGTTCTCAGAAGTTTGTGTACCAAATTTCAAGTGAATCGGTCCTGTCAATTCGGAGAAAATTAACTGTGCCAGACAGACAGACAGCCCAACATACACACGAGTGATCCTATTAGGTGTCCAATTTTTAGGGTTCCGTAGTCAACATGGAACCCTTAAAGTTCCGTCATGTTCGTCTGTCCGTCTGTTTGGAATGGGTATGCATATTAATCATGCCGACAAAGTGGTAAAATAAAATCTTGAAAAAAGAATTTACACGTTAGATAGGTAATTATAAATATTGAGGGTGTGCTAAAACTATATTTCCATCCAAGGATCCGTTTGCGAAATATTAAGCTTTAAAGCGCTAATTTTTGTTACGTTATTGGCAAGTACCCTTCTGCCAGCTAAACGGTTGTTTTTGGAGACGTGAAAAAGTTCATGGTAGTAGCATATCGAACTTAGAAGGAAAACTATCACCGCTACCTAGGCTCAACGAGTTAATGGGTTATAGTCGACAACTTATAAAATGGATCTGGGTAAGTAAGAAAATCCTAATAGTTCCATTAAAAAGCGGCCAAGTGCGAGTCGGACTCGCCCATGAAGGGTTCCGTAGCAGCAAGTAACATAATATAAAAGTAGTAGTAAAAATGTTTTAATTTTACTTAGGCACCTATTACAGAAGAAAATAATGGTTCACGTTTTATGCATATAGGTTTATGTTTATAAAATTAAATGTTTTATTTTTATTTTTATATTTGAGTTGATTGAAAGGTAAATTGCGGATTACGTATTAAAAAAAAAAATACTTACTAGATCTCGTTCAAACCAATTTTCGGTGGAAGTTTGCATGGTAATGTGCATCATATATTTTTTTTAGTTTTATCATTCTCTTATTTTAGAAGTTACAGGGAGACGCATATTTTACCACTTTGGAAGTGTCTCTCGCGCAAACTGTTCAGTTTAGAAAAAAATGATATTAAAAACCTCAATATCATTTTTGAAGACCTATCCATAGATATCCCACACGTTGATAAAAAAAAAATTGAGTTTCAGTTCCAAGTATAGGGAACCCCCAAAATTTATTGTTTCTTTTTACATCTACTTACCAAGTTTCAACAGTATAGTTCTTAGTTTCGGCTAAAAGTGGCTGTGACATATGGACGGACAGACAGACAGACATGACGAATCCATAAGGGTTCCGTTTTTTGCCAATTGGCTACGGAACCCTAAAAATGATTTAAAACCAAGTGCATTTATAACTTTGAAATCTAATAATAGTTAGTATAATAGTAGTAAATTTTACTATTTTTCTTGCATGGTTTAGGAGACGAATTACGGAACTCTACACTGCGTGGTCCGACACGCACTTGGCCGGTTTTAAAGTAAGACTACTCGATCAACGCACTGCTGAAATCACTGGGTCCCATTTAAATGACGTAAAGGTGCACTTAGAAGAGGTTTTAGGAAATTAATCCCAAAAAGGGTTCAAGTGAGGGTTTAAAGTTTGTATGAAAAATATTATTCCTGGATATAATATACTTGATACTTGGCACGAATACTGACCAAAGTAAATAATTAAGGTTGACATAATTATTTTTCCACAACTAACCCAAAAACACGATATAAGGGATGTCAAAGTTTGTATGAAAGAATCTTATTCCTTGGGTTTATGAACTTGAAAAATGTCACGAATACTGACCTAAATAAATAATAAATTATGGCATTATTAGTTTTTCAAATTACCCCCAGTGGGGGATTAAGGGGTGTTACAGTTTAAATGGGAGAATAAACGACCCATGAACTAGATTTTGATAAAAAAATAAGAAATATGTATATTTGGGATTTTCGAAAATTGAAAATCTTAGGACAGGATTACTTTTATAAGCAAACTAGCTTTTGCCCGCGACTTCGTGCGCTCATATCCCGTTTTTTCCCTTTCCCGTATAGGCTTCCTCATGCATGAATGTGGCATCATTAATACAAAAAGAATTTTCCAAATCCGACTGGTAGGTAGTTCTAGAGATTAGCGCGTTCAAACAAACAAACTCTTCAGCTTTATTATTAGTATAGATAATAAATGTTGTAATAAATAAATATCCTAAAATTACCTTTCAAAGAGGCGGAGGGGTTTTGAATTTATGTAAATGGAAAAACGAATGACGTTCACGAATTCATGATTGAACACACCTATTACGATTTCATTATGATCGCTATAACCGCTGGGTCTAGAAACATCAAGTTTTGCATATTTTTTTCTTAAATGACGCGAGTATGCGCTGAGAAGGGATTTTTGGAAATCTATCCCCTAAGGGGTTAAAGTGGAGGTTGAAAGTTTGTAAGGAAGTAAATACTTCTACACTCTCTTTGCGGCACAGATTTTTATTTTCAGAGTAAAACCAATATTATTATTTATTATTATTATTATTTCCTTTATTCATATTTTTTTAAAACTTATTTTATACATTTTTAAATATTTCTTAAAAAAACACAAAAATAAAAAAAACATTTAAAAATATAAAAATAGTAGCCCACCGGTATCGGGAACAGGCTCCAAGCTACCGGCGGTCAGGGCTCAAGAGAGAGGAACCTCCTCCTAAATACGAGTCGTGTCCAGAAGTACCGCTTTCTGAATCAGGCCCTTGATCCAGCTGCCTAACGAGAGCCTCCTGAGGTGCTGGTCGAGGCTCGTGGCTATTAAGCCATTGGCTGACACAACTATCGGTACAATGATTGCTGAGTCCACATCCCACATGTCGACAACCTCGCGAGCCAAGTCAATATATTTGATTTGCTTATCTTTCTCGGCTTTCACGAGGTTCTCGTCATTCGGAACGGTTATGTCTATTCGGTCCACCACCACTATATCAGGCTTATTGGCAACAATAGTCGCGGACGCTAATTGATCTACGTCGGGCCCATGTAGGGCCCGGAAATAGCGTCCGTGAAGTTCCTTACTTTGCCATACCGCCCTGCGATCGTTAGTGTCTAGCACCGCAGGTTTGCGCCAGTTCTCATTTGCCAAAGAGAACTGCCAATTATTATTATTATTATTATATATTTTTGTGTATTCTTACTTACTTAGGGTTTGTTATAAGTACTTTTGTCGGTTTTTCATATGTGGGTTGACGGGGGGGGTCAGATATGGGGTGGTTACTGTGGGTGACCACTGTGAAGAAAATAGCTACATACAGTAAGATTTTTCTATTATTATTAAATATAGTTTTACACGTTTTTGTCAGATCTAGTAACAAAAATGCTTACATACTAAAAAATATATCAAATTACAACGGGAACTTCAGATTTTGATATGTACTTGTCTCGTAAGTCGGATGAAGAAGACCAGTAATCTCGGTAACTTGGGGTCTTTTTTATTTCTATCACCAAATTGAGAGCAATGAATACTTCCATTTCTTCTTCTGTGACAGGCTTATAAAATCCTCTTTTTGTTCAGCATATAAGTTAGTCTGAAATGTGATAAGTTGAACAAGCTCTTCTGTCCAGAACAACTGAAAAAAATGCTAAGTGGAGATAGTTTTCTGTGAGCAGCCAGACATGACAAGTCCGTAGGTATGTGATGTGTGGACGGGTCATAATCGCCAGAAGGTAAAATTGAGATCGATTTTTTCTATTTTGGAACCTATTTTTCAACCCGCCCAGTAGACGGTCCGATTTGTGGCGCTGGTGCTAATGATGGAGGTAACGGCTGGAAAGACGATGTCATCTTCGAATTCAAATTCAGAGTTAGGTAGATTAGTACCCTGGAAGTCTTCTCCGAGGAAAATTTCTCCCGTTGTCGTACTTCAACCTTCAACGATGAGCTCATCTTCGATATCCGAACCATCGCCACCCGCAAACTGTCATCATCAGAAGGTATATCGACATATTCCGGATAAAGCATTCTCTATGTCCCAGGTTGATAAACCTCTTCTTTTCATTATCTACATAAATAAAACCAATATAAAATATTCTACTTGTTATTGAAAAATTATGCCTTTACAGTACGGTGGTTACCGCTGCTAACCGTCAAACTGTCAAGAACCTCTTATGTTTTTTGTTGCTTATTATACGTTATTAATCATATTTCAACAAATTGAGCATATAAATAATTCATATGTGTAAATAATAACTTACCAATTAAATATAATAAAATTTGAAAGTTTAGTTCCCCTTCAGACCGTCAATGCACTGACAATTGACGCTGTTCAAATGTTACACGTTAATGTCGTACATTATCACATACATATATAAAAAATATATATGCTAAAATAAAAAACTAATAAATGTGACATATAATGATCATACCGATTAAGAGAATTCATAATAATCATGACGAAGAACATTTAAGAATGACAAGCGTTTCAGTAGTGTTTTCGGATTTTACACTTAGAGGAAAATTTTGACTCAGCCTTCTTAGCATATTCCAGAGTTTAATGGTAGAAATTAGATAAAAACCCGGTGCGGTGAGAAGGGATGTAAAGAAGTAAGTTTTGGATGCTCGAAGGTTGAGACTGTGACTTTACCTCGGACAGAGGAAACAACGTGGCAATGCCGAAAGTCTTTAGGGCTATCTTTAAGTCGACAGTGACGCGAACGATTTGTTAGACGATGACGTCAAAAAATTCGTCCGTGTCACTGTCGACTACATAATAAAACAAAACTACAATCTAAAATTTGAATTTTAGTTTGGAGTACTTATTTTAATTATATAGGTACAGTATTTAAAATCTCGTTTTCTTTTAATAAATAAAAATATCTTCAAAAAACATGAATACATTTGATAAGACTTTCGGGTGTAATGATGGTGATGAAAATGATCCTGATCATAACCTATGCCTAGGGGGCTGGGTTGCGGATGAATTTTGATAAGTCGATCGGGGCATTGCCTTTAGATAAAAACCGGTCAAGTTCCAGACTGACTCGCGCATGAAGGGTTCCGTACCATCGTACAAGATTTAATACGTACGTAGTATGTACTTCGAAAAACTCCAAAATCCTCGTCCGATGATCCGTAAGAAACGGAACCCTTGTATGATCACTCGGGTGTCTGTCTGTCCGTCTGTCACAGACAATTTTCTCTAAACCTACTGAACTGATTCTGTTCAAATTTGGTACACATATGAACTTTTGGAAAGTCAAAGTCAAAGTCAAAGTCAAAACGTTTATTTCAATTAGGCCATTAAACGGCACTTTTGAACGTCATCGTTTACAGTTCAGTAAAATAACAATTTTACATTAATAAAGTGACTCTGCTGTCCATTCGGAAAGGTAGATTCTTATGGAGAAGAACGGACAAGAAACTCCATAGTTACTCTTTTCAAATGGAAGTCGGTTGTATTTGTTTTGTAACAGAGTTTTTTATTTTTAACTTTTTAGTGGTACTCCACACCTAACGACAGTACTGGAAAGTCACAGGCATAGTAAAGTAAAATTTAAAACCAAACTGCTGAACCGATTTTTATGAAATTTCTATGAGGCCAACCAAAAACACACACACATAACACTCACTCAAAAAACACATCACATCTCATTTCACTTAAAAACAGAATTTTCAAATCGGTCATAAATGACGGCGCTATGAGGTAACAAACACACAAGATTAACACAACCGAATTAAAAGAAAGCCCAGCGGACGCTTACATAGTTAATAAGGTTTCGTTGGTAAACCTTTGGGTACGGAACCCTAAAATGAAATGTTCAAGGCTTATTTTGATGACTTTTTTTTTAAATACGAATAGCTGAAAATAAATTACATAATTATACAATTAAGAATGATAAATTGTTCTTATAAATAAAATGTATGTAATTTTATGTATTAAAACATAAGTGTTTTATGAACATGCGTCATTATTTGTATTCGTCATCTATTTAGACACCAGAAATGACCATTTATTCTGCGTATTTTGATAAAGAATTGTAAATTATATTACTGTCGAGGTCATCTCTATTTGTTTATAAGTAGATAAATACTCAGGTATATGCCGCAAATTTTAAGTAAGTCTCCTACCTACTTAGTCACTAGTGCGATGTGGGTTCCTTGAGGCCGTAGCAAAACCTAAAGCGCGGTCACCATCCGACTGCATAGGAAAGAAATAATCATTTATAAAAAAATGTTGTGTACACATATTCGTAAAGAAAATATCTAGCATACATCGTTTAAAAAAAAAAACTCTTGTACAAAACCAATCGGCAGTCCAAGCGGCCGCTCCAAAACAAGGGCGTGACAGTTCAAGATCACGCGCGACATAAGGCGCTGTCACGATAAAGATTCGCTTCCAACTATTATAGGTCTAGACGAAAATATGACCAGAAAGCTAATTTAGTATAGGATATTAATCTTCTTCTAATATCTTCCCCCTTCTACCATCGGACATCTAGACGCACTGCAAGTTACCATCCCTACCTTGTTGCTATTCCACCAATTCGCACTAAACGTTTCCAAACGTCTTTTATAATGCGCATAGCAAAGGAGTGGAACTCTCTGCCTGCGTCTGTATTTCCGAACGCATACAACCCTAATCTCTTCAAAATTAGAGTGAACAGGCTTCTTCTGGGTAAGCTTGCTCCATCGTCGACTTTGTCTCTGACCTGACCTAGACTAGAGTCAAGAGCAAACCCATATTAAAAAAAAATATAAAAAAAAGCCTCATAAAAATTGTTCCGCGGCGGAGCGTTAGGCGCATGTTTTCAAAACTGTGTGAGTAAAGCCTCGTATCCCCTAGGCAACATTTGACGCTCAACACGTGATGCTCAACCTGTTTGGTAACGTTGCACAACAGCGCCAGCTGGCGCACAATGTGAAAACGATACTTAATAAGGGTTGCTTTTTGCCGTTAAACATGATGAGCAACATGTTGTGCATCATGTCGCGCGTCAAATGTTGCCAAGTGGATACGCGGCTTAAAGCCTCTTATCCACTGGGAAACATTTGACGCGCAATACGTGACGTTCATCACGTTCAGCAACGTTTCAAAACAACGCGCAACGTTGCCAGCAGGCGCGCAACAACGACATTAATAAATAAAAGTACCTCGTTGTCGTTCAATATGATGAGCAACATGTTGTGCATCATGTCGCGCGTCAAATGTTGCCTAGTGGATACGAAGCTTCAAATGTTCTATCAGCAATTCGAAGAAATATCATGTTTTGTACGGCATTTGAAGTAGTGCCATTTAGGGCACACAACATCGATCTGGAAATATTAAGATCTAAATTATTATTTTGAGTTTGACGACAGTCTGTTAATTAAACAACACGTTAGTAACGATATCAATGACGTCAGTATTGAGTCGTTACCGTATCAACAAGTTCACGTAATCTCATTAAAAACAAGTTCCCAGTATTTTTTGCGAATGTTAATCTTACCCAATGTATATCGTAAATAGTAATAAAAAAAGTCAATTTTGTTGAATTAAAAAGATCTTCGACTCATTTTTGCAACTTTCTGTTTCTTGTTTGACTTTAGGCACGAGGTCGCCATGATGAATGATATAAGCCGCAGTTTTTAGGTAGTTTAAAAAGTGACCATAGTTATACGTGTTAATTAAGTTGCTCCCTCAAATGCTGACTTTTATTGAATCTTTTAGCTGTTCTACGGGGTTATCCACTTTACAGGTAAATTTTATTAATATAATTTAGTCCTTGCTCTTGGTTTTGGAGTTGGCTCATGTAAATGAATCGCCCGTTAACCTGCAAATACATATTTTTAAACGACTTCAAAAAAAGGAGGAGGTTCTCAATTCTGTTGTATGTTTTTTCTTTTTTGTATGTTTGTTACCTCATAGCTCCATCATTTATGACCGATTTGTTTTTTTTTGTGAAGAATATACTTTCCGATTGGTCCCATAGAAATTTCATCAACATCGGTTCAGTAGTTTAGTTTTTAAATCAAAATAGCTGGAAAAAATATGTCATCCAAATAAACGAAATTGGAAAGCAAAATACTTTTCAGTGGTGTTTTAACGTGTTTTTTTTTAATACAACCGACTTCCACAAAAAAGAAACCCTACGAAGTATAAAGTAACTTTAATTTTAGAAGTCGGTGTTCTCAGTTTTGTTTCTTCGAAATTAAAGTTATTTTAGACTTTGTAGTGTTTTTATTTGGAAGTCGGTTGTATTTTTTTGTTAAAAAGGTTTTTTTTTCACTTTTTAGTGGTGATACTCCAGAAGGGAATTGACATCACACCCATAATGAACCAGTCTACACGACTACTTCGATTTTATTGTTTTGAATTTGAGGAGGTCACTGGTATATCTTCGAAGTAGGTACAACGTCCAATATAGCTATAACTAAACCCAACGCAAAAAGGAAAAAAATATTCGATGTCATTTTGCTTACTTGGACGACGTTATTACATCATCCAAGTAAGCAACGAATAAGAAAATGCTCATAAAATAAAAACTGCTGAGCCAAACTGTTTTTTATTTTTTTACGGAACCAAATGGCAAGTATACGACACCGAACGAGAAGTCACACAAATCGGATCAGGAATCTCGGAGTAATCGGTGTACATACCATCATCTGCCTAGCCTTTTCCCAATTACATTGGGGTCGGCTTCCAGTCAAACCGGATTCAGCTGAATATCAGTATTTTACGTGTAATCGGAGTACATACATAAAAAAAAACATACCCACCGAATTGTGAACCTCCTCCTTTTTTGGAATTCGGTTAAAAAAATATAAACGACTTCAACATAAAAATGTGTGACTATGCGAATAGACATACAGACGTTGAATAAAGGCTAATTAATACACGCGCACTACAACCACGACTTATCACAGCGAAAAGAGTGTTCAAGCAGTAGTTACGTGTGTATAGTGTCGCTACCACTTTTTGCAGTTGCGTTGTGGTAACTATAACATGTCGTGTGATTGCATTGCCGCTAGTATTTGCGATGCGGTTACGTTGGCTAGCGTTAGTAGACAGACAGATCGGCCCAGTGGCACTACTATGACGTGCTAATGCAATCCGATTCCGATAATGTAAAAGGGATAGTGCTCGTTCTATGTATAGCTCCGTCTTTCTCTTAGAGTGGAATATTGATCGTTTTAAGACTTCATAGTAGGGCTCCAGGCGAGTGGTGTCGTGGCGATGTTGTGTTAGCGAGGAGGTCGGCCGGCTGACTAAAACCCACTCATTTCCCTCCAAATGCCCTTTGCGTTCCAGAGCCGTTTTAACTCTATCGAACAGATTCCGCAAAACTGGCAATTTTTATTAACTTACAACTAAATCTAGAACAACTGTCAAAGATCTTCAAAGGACAGCCGAGACCTGCGGCTTAACGTGCTTTCTGAGGCACGGAGGAGTCTCGGTGTGTTGTAATGGATGGTCACCCATCGACGCACCGACCTCGGCAAGCATCGCTTAACCTCGACGATCGACCCGTGCGGCGTTATTTAGGTATGAGAATGTCGTCCTCGGTTTTGGTTCGGTTTTTGCGCCTGTTGCAATGTACTCTGCAATGTACTAAGTGAAAAGTTTTCTTGTTAAAGTGAAAACTTCTTTAGCGGCGTTGTGCACTTTTTGGGATGGGTGAAAAATGTTAAACTCGCGTCAGGACACGTGACCTGATCGAAAATTCGTAAGACGGAGGGAAAGTTTAGAAGTGTTAAATTTTTAATGTAATATAAATTGTCATGTTCGTGTACGATACCGCAATAAATGAATATTGTATTTTACCACATAAATGATAGTACTTTTATACTGATAATTAAAGCAATTCGTGCGAAATTATTCCTTAACCATTCCAAAATATCAAAAATGCACAACGTCGATGTTCATGTTTTCACTTCTGCCGGCACTCCCGGAGTGCAACCCGTTGTTTTTTCTTTTAAGAATCTTCCATGAAATTTTGTGTTTGTGGCACCTAAGCACTTATACTAAGCTTTTCATGATGTTTTTCTTATATTACAAAATTTGCAACCTAACAGTTGCCGGCTAAATGTGGTGGTGTATGAATTAAACTATTCATTGTCATATAAATATGTGCCCGACCACGTGGCGTGGTTGTGATTGTGGTACGTGTGAATTACACGTACTCTCTCGAATTAATACAGAGATTAGACATACATTTAGATATACTTAGTAATCGAGGTATTTCCCTAATTAGCCCAGAGTCCCCAAATTACACTACAGTAGGTACTTATTGACACCTTTATCTAAACCCACGTATTTTGTTGCAGTAGTGCAAAATGGATCAAAGCGTACGGACTACAACAATTTTAAGAGGCAAGGAAGAACCAACATTGACTTGGCTGGTACCTCAAGCATCACCGAGGAAGTACCAAATAGTGTACCCGAACCTTTTCACATTTGGGTACTGGCATATAGCTGGTCTTTACGGACTCTACCTGTGCTTTACTTCTGCTAAATGGCAAACAATGATATTCAGTAAGTAGATTTGTGTATCTATTTTTCTACAAAAAAGAAAATGCTACAGGACTTCGTTTATTCAGTTTCTGAGGTCAAAATCCTAACTCCGCAACTTATGAATTAAAAATTTAAAGTTGAGTATTTCTCAAACTCCAATTCAGCCAGACAACCTGTTAAAGTTTGTCATCAAAGTAGGGTTTTACAGGTTCTTAACTGGAAATTCTCAATTCAGAGACCCATCTGGTTAATCACTTTTTGACAGATGGAACTAGTAATTGCGGCAACGTAACGTTTCGTTAATCGACTCTTTAAATGTAGTATCGATTAATCCATTATTATTTGCTGTCGAATAAAAATGAAGTTAACTTTGTGCGCGAGTACAACTTTAGCATTCGCCGATTCAAAGTTCACAGATTGTCAGATTCTGTAAATGAATGATGATTTACACGAACCATTTCGAGCTACTTTTGACCGCTACACAACTCGAAACCTATTTAACCTACATACATGAACTTTGGCACATTCATTAAAACCCCTTAGCTTGTTTAGAATCCATAAATGTAGGTCAAACAGTTATTGATATATAAACGTTTAGAAACCGGCATTTTATAACTAACTGACCCAGTCACTCATTGACTTATAGATCAAAAACCTTACCTATTTCCAGATGACCTAGAAAGTTCAAATTTGGCATCCAGCTAGGTAATTATGTTTCAACAAAGGAGTAAATCCGAAAACCGGGAAATAATTGTAACATTTGTGTTATATGAGAAAAACACATTATTTTACAATCTTCCTACTAATAATTCGAAATAGGCACACGGTGCGGGTGGGCAACACGATAGGGGCGTGCGCGGGAACGTAAGGGCACGTGTTGAAAGATGAATAAAAATAATTTCTTTACAAAAGATAGTGATATTCCATCAAAAGCATAAATGTGAAAATGGGAGCCAACTTCAATGTTAATAATTAATCAATATAGGTGATTGTCGACTTCAGCGAGTACAAAATTAAGATCTAAATAGGTGCCAAATTCTGTAGATAATCCTGAAATACGAGACATTAACGCTCAAGATTTGATTTAGCTAGTTACCAGCAAACCACATTTTTAGAAGAGTAAGATGATGATGTCTCTCTTGCGTATGATGATAAAGATGATAAATTAAGCCAAATATAAGATAACATGTAAATGTGAAAAAAACTTTTTTACAAAAAAATCTATTTCAAATATCAAGCCTGGCAACGACCTCAAAAAAAATAAGTGGCTTATTTATTTAAGATTTTATAAAAGATAAAACTTTTTATTTCTCCCTTTTTTGCCATGTCTGTCCGTCCGTCTGTTTGTCTGTCTGTCTGTCTGTCCCTCCGCAGTTTGGCTCAGAGACACTTAGCGCTAGAAAGTTGAAATTTTGTATGGGTATACAATATACATATTAATCACGCTTACAAAGTGGTAAAATAAAATCTTGAAATACTGTTTTTACATGTAAAGTGGCGATAATTTTGTTTTTATCGCCTACTCCATGGTGTGGGGAGTCGGTGGATTGGTCGTTTAAAAATATTGAGGGTTAGCGAAAACCATATTTGAGTCCAATTATGTTAGAGTCAAGTATCGCACCCCTCTGCCAGCTAAACGGTTGTTTTTGGAGACGTGTTAATTTTCATGGTAGTAGCATATATTACGAATTTAAAAGGAAAACTATCACCGCTACCTAGACTTAACGAGTTAATGAGTAGACCAACTTATGAAATGGAACTAGATAAGTAAAAAAATCCAAATAATTCCATAGAAAATGACTTAAAACCAACTGCATTTGTAACTTTGTAATCTAATAATAGTTAAGTACATTTTACTATTTTTCTGGCACGGTTTATTAGACGGGAAACTACGGAACCCTGCACTGTGCGTGGTCCGACACGCACTTGGCCGGAACTCTTTCTTCTTTTGATTCTTCAAATCAATAATTTGTAACTATACTCAAAGTCCAGTTCATGTTTTCATAATCCCGGGTTTTAATTGTCATGATTTCATTTATGATTCCGGGATTTTACAGGAGGTATTATCAACTCTACGTTACTTACTTCCACGAAAATTAGGTACCTAAATATAGTCTACCTATTCCGATCTCTGGTAATAAGTTATAAAATTAAATATCATATCATAGCCAGTTGACATATTTATTTTACAACGCCTTTGAAGTTAACTTTTACGTTCTCTAGATCAGAGGGCTAAGCCCTCTGATCTAGAGTACGAATATTTTTGGCGTAGTAACGTAACGTTAAATTAAATACTCGTTTCACACATTATATTATATTATAGCGTCAAACGTTAATATAAGTACTTCAAAACATTCGTGCTAGGCCTTCAGAGGGCCTGCCAGGGTTGCGGAATTTGTTCGAAAGAGTCACCGCGGCCCCGGAACGCAAAGGGCTTTAGAAGGAACACGGATGGGTTTTAGTCAGTTAGAGTCTGACACGCCCTTCGAACCACCCACGAAGAAGTTATTTGATGATTTCCCATCCTTAAAAAGAGAGGCCTTCAGAGGGCCTTTTTTTAATTACCTAACGTGTTTCGAATAATACAAAATAAATTATTTAAAAAAGTATTTTTTAATAAAAAAAAATATTTAATTATTATTAAATTTCTTTTGGTTTTGATTTTCTTTGTCATCGTCTCTCTCTTGTTTCAGGTTTCATCCTATTTGTGTTGGCAGAAATAGGAGTCACAGCTGGTGCTCACAGGCTATGGGCACACAAAACGTACAAAGCGAAATTACCCTTACAAATTCTTTTGATGATATTGAACTCTATTGCCTTCCAAAACTCCGCGATTGATTGGGTGAGGGATCATCGTCTCCATCATAAGTTCAGTGACACGGATGCCGACCCTCATAATGCAGCTCGAGGTTTCTTCTATTCCCATGTTGGATGGCTGCTCGTGAGAAAACATCCTGAAGTCAAGAGGCGTGGAAAAGAACTTGACATGTCTGATATTTACAACAATCCTGTGCTGAGGTTTCAAAAAAAGTAAGTAGTACATTGCAATAAAGGAATTTAAGAATATGTTCCAGCTAAGCTAATAAATTTTTAATAGGTAATTATATCTACAAACTTATCTAATAAAGAGTAGAATCCGCAAAAGTACCTACTTCCAATTTCCACAATGATTTCTTAGTCGTTAGCAAGAAATATTAATTGAGTTATGGCCACCAACCTCCTATGAGCTTTGAAGGGAACGGGGATGAAATGATTACCAGGTTGACCATTATCGGCCTATTTGCCTGCGTTCAGCTAAACACCCAAATCAAATGCGATCTTTAATTAGGGTTCAGAACCTCTGTATGGAAAAACGGAACCGGATCACTCAGTTGTCTGTTTGTCTGTCCATCTGTAAAAGCCGATTTTTTCCGAATCAACGAGACCGATTCAGTTGAAATTAGGTACACATAATAAAACCTTTTGTGACCCAACCCCAAACGCATAAAGAAATTAAATACAATTTGAAAATGGGGTCCTTTTAAGGAGGAAATTAGGAAATAAACGAAAAAACGTTCTTCTAACTGTACCGCGTGACATATCAAATCAAAGGATTTATTTTAAGGGTTTTTTATTATTTTAAAATATTCCATTCTAAAAATGGATTAATATTGACTATTCCCCCTATTATCTCTGAAATCACTGAGTCAAAAATTTAAAAAACATACTGAAAGTAGCTCTTTATCTATACATTACAAGAAAACCTATAACATAAGAAGTCTATGATTTTCAAGTAACATTAAAACAAATATTATTCGTTCGGAACTCTTTGCACGCGAACCTAACTCGAACTTGACGGTTTTTTTATGAGTTGCCTGTGGTAGCTTTATAAAGTAGTAGGCTTTAAAAACTACAAACAAATGTGATCTTTAAGATATTTCTTTTTTTTATAGCTACGCGATACCCTTCATCGGGGCAGTGTGCTTCGGATTACCAACTCTCATACCTGTCTACTGTTGGGGAGAAACCTGGTCTACTGCTTGGCATATCACCATGTTTCGATATGTAATGAACCTCAATGTAACTTTCCTGGTTAACAGCGCAGCCCATATTTGGGGAAAAAAGCCGTATGACAAGAAAATCTTACCTGCCCAGAATATTGCAGTTTCCATTGCAACCTGTGGTGAAGGTTTCCATAACTATCACCACGTGTTCCCGTGGGATTATCGTGCAGCGGAACTTGGAAACAATAGTCTCAATGTAACGACCAAGTTTATTGATTTTTTCGCGTGGATCGGATGGGCTTATGACCTCAAGACTGTGTCACAGGATATGATAAAACTCAGAGCGCTAAGAACTGGTGATGGGTCTAATCTTTGGGGATTAGAAGACAAATATGTTTGTGAAAAAAACGAAGGAAAAGACGAATGAAGTGGTTTGAAGAATTAACAGTGATGATTAATGTGATATTTATAGTTTGTTATGAAATTTTATTGTAGTTGTTGACACACTGGTTTATTTTAGCTTTTTTAATTTGCTTTATGATATTAGATAAATTTTTAAAAGTATTGTTCGAATAGCTGTACTTAATGTTAAAACTAATAAACCAATTAATTTGATAATGAGTTTTAGGTAAATCACTTGACTCTGATATAAAATTTGACCTCGTTACCTCGATCATTATGTTCCAATATTAGGTATCTTTATGCTGGGTTACTTAATTGCCTAACAATAATTATTATACTAAGCAGGTTACTAGACCCAATTTCGTTTGTGTTTAAATTGGGTACATTGGTAGAGATTTCTTATCCTTGTTTCTATCTTCTATTCTATACATAAATGTATAATAAAATCGTAGATTTGCCGTGCCTGTACATTGAATAATTTTGAATAAAAATAACCCTTAATAAGACGAAAGTCGGTGTTAAAGTAACTACAATTTTTTTTCATAATACCCCGTGCCTGTTAAGGTTATGTACATTTACCGTACTTTCGTTGTTATTCTTATACAAGTGCTTGTTCGTGGCTTCGGTCGTTATATTTTCATTTGATATTTTTTTGATAAGTATGACGGCACGGGGTCAGACATATTGTAAAATAAAACAGGTTCTTCAACAGTAAATTTTTTTATTTGTAATAACTTATTTCATGAATTAGTTTTATAGGAAACTATACTAAATCAGCCTCTTTATATGAAAAGCGTCTTATGAGAGAATTAACTCAACACCCTACAATAATAACAATGACACCCAGTAACACAGTAACAATAATAAAGAGTAATACAACCTGTGCACCGGGCAACGCCTGAAGTCAGAATGCCATTTTGCTCTGCTTTTTTTTTTGAGTGGTGTGTCGCAGTTCGACCTATGAGGTTGTTGACTGCTTAGCCTGTAATGGCCTTAATATGAATATGAAAGCCTCCAGCCAGGGCTTATAAAAACGACTAGACGCTAAGGGCGCCCCCTGGTGAAGGACAGCTAGGGATGGGCTGGATCGAATTAGGATTGTTAATTGGGGACGAATTTAAAACTACAGGCTCAGCGGCGCGAGCTGGCTCGGGCAAGGGTCGGGGGCGGACATTGACGGGGACGTCGCGACGGGCCTCGGCGACGAGGGCGGAAGGACGGTGGTCGAGGTTTGCGTAGAGTGCTGGTCTCTTTACGGCTCTGTTGGAGGAGAGTGGTGGAGTCATCTTGCGTGACGAGGGTATGCTTCGGTCAGCGTACCTTGGAGATGCGGGAGGGTTTGTACCGGGCGGCCGATGCGATAAGGGTGTTACGGTGTTTTACAGTAGTGTCGAAGAAATGTTTGAGTCTACATGTAGAGATTAATTGCGGACATAGTAGAGGAAACGGTTTTGAAGCATCTGCATCCTGTGTAGGTGACGAGACTGCGTGAGCAAAGACGGCGCATGCGTACGTCATGATGGGACGGATAACGGCGGTGAAGAGTCAGAATTTGCACAATCGTGACAAAGTGCAGCCTTCCCTGAGCGAAGGCAGCGCGAGAACGGGCCCGCCTTATGTGCTCAGCGAAGGTGAGGTGGCTGTTCAGGATGACCTCTAGGTATTTGGCTTGCTTCTCCCAGGGGATCGGCTTTCCATACATGGTGATCGGACGTGGACGAGGGGGTTTATGCCGCGTTTTCATAACGAGAACCGCTTGGCTCTTATCGGGGTTAACCTCGATTCTCCATTTCCTGAACCACCTGCCCGAGATGTTTGCAGAAGTTTGGAGAGTGCGAGCGATAGAGTCAGGGTCGCGACCAGTGTAGTAAATGGCAGTGTCGTCGGCAAATAGGGCCAACTGCGCTTTTTTACTTTTGGGGATATCGCTGGTGAACAGCGTGGAGACTAGGGGGGATAGCACTGACCCCTGGGGGACTCCTGCTCGGATGAGGTGAGGGGACGAGAGTGCACCCTCGATGCAGTAGCAAAAGGTGCGGTTCGACAAAAAATCTCGCAAGATGAGCACGAGACGGTCTGGCACGCTGAGTTGGTAGAGCTTGTAAATTTAGCCATTGTGCCAGACTTTGTCGAATGCTTTCGCTATTTCGAAGAACAAGGCGCCCGTCATCGAGCCACGCTGGAAACCAGCGCTTAGGTGCTCGATGATGCGGTGGACTTGTTCTAAACTGCTCGTCGGGGATAAGACTCTTTGCTTCGGCATAATATTTGAGCCGCTTGTAAATAAGCCTCTCGTGGATTTCACCGAGAACGTTGAGTAGACTGATGGGACGGTAACTGGCGGGATCAGACTTGAGCTCGCCTGGTTTGGGGATACCGATAACGGTGGCTTGTTTCCATGCTTGGGGGAACATGTTGTTGCTTAATGCGCCATTGAAGATGGCAGTCATTAGCACTATGAGTTGGCCGGGAAAGAGTTTGAACACCTTGTTTGTGATCCCGAGCCAGGGGCTTTCCTAGGCTTAAGCCTTTTGATGATTTCCTGTACCTCGTCGGGCGTGATGGGGGCAGAGGATCATCAGGATCTTCGACTGGTGGGAGGGAAGCTCTACGTTTGACTTCAGCATCCACTATACCGACGTGAGCTTGGTCTACTAGTTGAGAGCTGGGAGAGCATTGGGACTCAACTCTAGAATCTACACTTTTATCCCTACTACTAATTAACCTATGTGTACTCAATCTACGTGGGTAAAAAATGTTGGATAAGATATATGGATTACCTACACACAAAAAGGAAAGCAAGCAACCACTATGAAAATTCAGCGGACTTACATGAACATTCTGGTTTTCGTTAAGAGGTATCAATATCTGGATCTCCGGCGTAGTCTCGTTGTTCAGGATCTCCCGGTGTGACGTTAAAAGTCTACCCGTAATTGCAAGAACAACCTGGGAATCTTACCAACTGCGCCAATTACGTAGGCTACTGCCGGAGGACTCCAAAAACCTAAATAATTACAAACTTATTTATTTTAATAAAAATTACAATAATTAGGAAATCAAATTGACTCGATCGATGTGGCTGCGAAGTGCGCACCGGTGTCTTTAGGCTTCGTGTTCTATGTCAGCAATTTGCCCTCGCAGTAACAGGGTCGACGATGCGCATGCGGCTTACCTCGTGCCTTTGTGTCAGCGCTTTCCTTAATAGTGGTGCGCGTAACAGCCGGTACGCTGTGAAGGGGTACGCAAATGTGTATAAGTCAACCATGTTTTTGAGGTTATATATTCGGGCATAACTTTATTCTTTATGAACCGGTCTTGATTATTCTTTTTGCGTTGAGTTTAGTTACAAATATTGAATTTGCATTGGACGTTGAACTTCAAAGATAGATTTTTTATTTGGAAGTCGGTTGTATTTTTTTTTATTCTGTCTGTTTAAGTCTGTATCGCTATAAAAGGTCTGGTTGCTTTTCACTGCAAACACGTATTCCTCGAGAGACCCATTTAACTTTTTTTTTACGGTTGTATAAAAACAAATTTATACGGAAAGCAAAGGTCATACAATAAACGGAAATTTTCCAAAAAAATCATCATATGCTATATTTACATCCTCTTTATTGTATATTCCGGAGAACGAAATGCAGCTAAGATGATTATTAAAAACTAGGTTTTCTAACGACAAATCTCGTTTTTGATTTGCCATGATTTTAATATATATGTTTTATTGAAAGGTTTTATTTACTTTAATTTGCAGAGTTTTTGCCGTGTGATCTTCACGTTTACTGTTTTGACGAGAATTGTGAGCTAATAATAAAACGCATTTGTTCTAGTCACACTCGTGTTATATTAGAACAATTCGTTCGTTACAAATGTTACATAACAGCGGTAGCTGAAATTATTGCTATTTGTTTGAATTATAAAATTAGTACAAGATCTTGTTATAAGCTGAAACCGGGCGCTTCAGTCTGGTCCAAGCATAGGCTGCCGCTTTAAGCACCAGTGTTGTCAGTTTACAAAAGTGGGAACCAAAGACATCTAAACTAATACTAATATCCTAATAATAGTATTATAAAGAGGTAATAATTGTATTTTTGTATGTAACGAATAAACTTAAAAACTGCTGGACCGATTTGAAAAATTCTTTGAGCAATTGATAGCTACATTATCAGCGAGTAACATAGACTACATTTTATCCTCGTACTCTCACAGGAACGGGAACTACGCGAGTGAAACCGCGTGACGTCCGCTAGTTAGTTATATTTTGGTTCACCACGACGTTTTCACGGGAGTAGTGCCAAGGGACAGGGTGCGTAAAAGTGATTTAATGGCTTTTGCACCTGATATCTGGAAATCGACCGTCGGCTCAAGCTAGCAGGTATGCGTATGTTAAAAATACATGCTGTGTGTGTGTGGTGACTCTATCCCACATATTTTAATAGTAAGAAAATGAGCGAGGTCTGGCAGCTTTGAGATCTTAGTCCATTTGCTCTATTGCTCCTCTCTAGTCTCTTATCTGTGTCAGTTCTGTCAGAAGTGTGGCAGTATTATTATTATTTTCAACGATATAATTTTTTCGATGAATATTTTTTCTAATCTTTAATTCCCATGAATCAGTGAAAGTCCAATTTTCATTTGACGCGAACTAATCGCAAAAAAACAATAAAGGTGATTTTCTGCAATTCTGTCTTCGTTATAATTCTGATATGTGCCTATATGGTTCTAAGTTCTGAAAATGTAAACAGAAAGGTATGTTTTAGTACTACTTTTTGTGTGTGGATGCTTTGAGGCCAAAAATAAAGTTAGTATCGCCTTTTGGCTATAATGTTCAAACAATAAATACATAATGAATAATTTCAACAGGTCTTGAATGGCCGACGCAGCAGATTGCGCACAAATTATGGTAAAGAAGTACGTCTAGGAGAATGGCCTCATAATGTAAGAATGCTAATCTTTTATACTATCCTAATAGTATCCTATCGCGGCTGTCTAAAGCGAGGTTGGTCCTGAAAAAAACTTATAAAAGGTACCTAGCAAGAACTAATTTGGTTTCTTTTCAAATAAATTCAACGAAATGACTACTGAGGGCCTACTATGAAGTCTTAAAACGATCTAAATTCCGCTCCAAAAGAGAGACGAAGCTATACATAGTGTATAGTACTATCCCTTTTACATCGTCGGAATTGGATGGCATTAACACGTCATAGTAGGGCACCTGGTCTTACCGAGAGGCACCTATCGCGTTAACCCGTAACTGGGTTCTGGGGTTAAAATATTCCGGTATCCAGTTGCTACCGGTTAGACTAGAAGCCGACGCCAAAATTGTCGATAAAAGGATAGATATTATTATAGCTAGCCCGTACTGTCCCGCAGCTGGCCAAAGATCGTGTCATTTTTAATTGCTCGGAAACTGCCGTAGAAGAAAATCGACTACGACTACTATATTTATACACCAACACCAGCAATATCCACAACTCAACAAGCACATACTTCATGCTCATTTGGGGTGTTCGATATTCGCTTTAACAATAAACTACCCCTTTGTTTTCTTGCCTTGCCTTTTAATGAATTTAAAACTAAAGTGAAATCTAACCTTTGTTCTAAGGCATACTATTCTATCAATGATTATTTAGACGATAAGAATAGTCGCTGTGTTGAACGCACTATAATTGTGATTCATAATATTCTTTCTATATAATTTACCTTATGACAGGCAATATTAGTTCATATGTATGTATGTATGTAACTCGGGCTGGTTTCCGCAACTCCACGACTAAGCGCGTATTTTGCGTGCAGTATTAGTTCATATAATGTATATTTGTTTTGTCTAACCGTATTGGTCAGTTTATCTTTTACTATTTTTTTTTCACTTTAAACGTCACGCCGGCTCGCGCCATTGGACTTTGATTTTTTACGTTTATTTGTAGGTACTTGTAACATGATCTTGGTGTATCATTCGTCAAATGAACTACTACTTGACCGGTTTAGTAATATTTTGGATGGGAACACCACTAGAATGAACGAAAAAAAATAAAATAAGTCCGTGGTTCAGTTACACGCGACGTCATCTTGTCGGAACTCATTACAAATAGTGCTGTTTTTGTGTGAATAAAAATATTCGGAAGAAATAAACCGCAGAGTAATCTCATAAGAATTTTAAATAGAATGACTGAGAAATAATTTTACTTTTCGTATTGAATGATAGTTTACCGAAAAGTGATAAATATGTCAGTTGTTGAGTCTCAGTGTAACCACACAACTGGTTTTTAATAATCTGTGCTTCATTGACTTATTGCTGTCTCTGATTGTCACTGCCCCTCTGTGAAGTATGGCGTTCTAGATGTTAGTTCGGCTTGTTAATATTCTCATTACACTAAAATATACTTTTACGTCTTCCTCCCAATACTGCGTTTTATTTAACTCTGCAAGACCTAACCTCATCAGGTTATGGGCCCAGGGCACGAGAAGAGGAGGCAGACAGACGTGTTGTGAAGAAAACAATTTGAACATGAAATTCGTTTCAAGATGGAATCGTCTGGAAATTTTAATTGCTCCGGCACGAGATTGGTAGACCAAAATTACGCAGTATGGAAGTACCAAATAAGCGTGGTATTGCGTTCAAAAGGGCTGTTGTCAATAGTGGATGGCACTCGTGGAAAACCGCTAGATGGGACGAAACATGATAGAAGATGAATTTTATGACGCAGTAGTAGAGGAAAGTAGTTTAGAACATACAAGACGATCTCGTAGACCACTAAGGAAACCTAGGTGGTTAGAAGATTATGATACAGTTTTCATGGCAAAACTTGAAGACCAGCTATCATTCAAAGAAGCCACAAGTGGTGAAGAAGCTAATCTGTGGTGTGAAGCTATAAATAAAGAGTTAGAAGTTAGAGTTAAAAGAACACCTGGAGTGAGACTGAATTACCAAAAGGAAAGAAACCAATAGAAACAAAATGGCTTTTTAAGATTAAGAAACTGGATAATGGAGAAAAACAATAAAAGGCACGTTTGGTAGTTTGTGGTTTTCAGCAAAACCATAATTTTAATCATGCAGAAATCACCTGTGGCTAAATTATCAACTTTTAGAGTTTTGATGGCTATAGTGGTCAAATACAAGTTATATGTGAATCAAATGGGTGTGAAGAGTGCTTTTCTTTATGGAAATATAGATGAAGAGGTTTATTTGATAAAATCAGAAGGCATAGAAAAAGATGAAAAAGCATTGAAACTTAATAAATCTCTTTATGGTTTGAAGAAAAGTCCAAGAAAGTGAAATGAAAAATGTAATAGTTTCTTACTCAGAGAGGGTTTTATCAGAAGTCAAAGTGATTTGTGTTTATACTATACAAAAGGAGTGAAGTTTTATATACTAGTGTATGTTGATGATATTTTATTGGTGGCTGAGAAACAAGAAGAAATTGATAGAATAAAGAGAATTTTGCAAAAGAAATTTAAAATGAAAGACTTTGAAGGAGCAACTAAATATCTTGGAATAAAAATCACAAAGAAAGATGACAGTGTTAACTGGATCAAAAGGAATATTGCAAACCAGTTAAACACCAATAAAATTGAGCCTAGATTGTAGATATCAGTAGTACCATCAGAAGACAAAAAAATTATAACTAGATGCAGTAGTTTGATTGGCTGCTTGATGTATGCCATGCTAGGTAGCAGGCTACACGAGAAGACGCCCCGGGCGTCGGGAGTCGCAGGGCGATCCCCGGCCACCGTAGGATCGGGCCTGCGGACGGCGAGCGTTGGGTGGCTCGTTGTCCAATCACCACCAGGCCCGGGTCGAAGGCGCGTTGTGTTTCACGCGCGCCTCAAAGAGATGTCAGCATAGAAGTCGGGGCCCGCTAGGGCCAGAGCCTGCCAGGGTTGCTGAATTTGTTCGAAAGAGTCACCGCGGCCCTGGAACGCAAAGGGCTTTAGAAGGATGGGTTTTAATCAGTAAGAGTCTGACACGCCGTTCCGCTCCACCCAGAGCGGAAGAAGTCATTCGATGATTTCCCATCCATAAAAAAAAAGGTAGCAGGCCTGATATTTGTTTTGCGTAAAAGTCGCTTTCAATCTAATGCAAATGAAGATTTGTGGAGAGCCCTAAAGAGAATTTTGAGATACTTTAAGGGACACTACACTTTAGATCTGAAATTAATTTTTAGAAGAACCGAAGAGGTGACATTGCTGGTTTATTTTGATTCAGACTGGGGTGGAGATTCTAAGGATTGAAAATCTACATCAGCTTATATAATTAAAGTTTTTGGCTGCACAGTTTCGTGGGCATGCGGTAAACAGCAGCGTGTATCACTTTCTTCCACAGAAGCAGAGTATGCTGCTTTAGCTAAAGGAGTGTCAGAGGGAATATGGCTTAGGAACTTGCTTAACGAAATTGGCTTACAGTGTAATGATGTATAAGTCCTAGAGGACAACCAGTCTGTCATTCATATTTGCAAAAAACCTGAGAACCACAAGAGGCTTAAACACATCGATCTAAAATATCATTTCATTAGAGATATGGTTGAACGTAAAATTTTAAAATTACAATTTATGTTTCAACTGATGATCAGTTACAGATATTCTATTTCACGAAGTCCGTTTGGCTCTGGTTGTAGTAGTGACGTGTAGTGATAGGCGCGCTAGTGTGTGTAAACGTAGGTAGCGTTAGGAAAGAAATCTGACACGCATTATATATTTATTTAATAAATTATATAGACAATTTAAGTAAATAATATTTAGCTATTAGAATGATAAGTTGCAGAGAAAAGAAACAACAGTTGAAAGTAAATAATATTTTTATTTATTACAGAGAAGAAACAAAAAAATCAGCACTTAATCACTATCAAATTCAATTTCTGATTCGCTTTCGTCAGAATCGTTCCCTAAGTTAATTATGAACTCAAAATCCAGGTCGACGTATTTTAAGTATTCTTTTTCAATTTTTTCAACATGAGCACAGGTTTTTTGCCATGTTTCACTGGTTACTCTATCCAAGCTTTCAAAGATCAGTCTTTCCATGTTCGTCATGTTTTGTTCGATATTCTTTGATGCGATATAATTTTTTACAATACCCCAAATATTTTCAATAGCATTTAATTCTGGGTGATAGGGGGGAAGACGTATGACATCAAAACCCTTGCTCTTAATAAAATCATCAATTTTATACGTTATGTGTTCATCTTTGTGTTTTTTTATAATATCGTACAATTCCAATTTAAGGAGAGATTGCTCAAATGCTATACCCTTATCCCTGAGCCATTGCTGCATGTCTGCTTTCTTTGTAGCCGACGTCGGTAGTTTTTCAGTCCGTGTGTTGTGATATGAAGCATTGTCTAAGACAATGACAGAGCGTGGGGATAAATTGGGTAAAAGTTTTTCGTTTAGCCATTTAACATAATTATCGTAGCTCATATTAGAATGGTAATCGCCAGCTGTTGAGTTGGCTTTATAAATCAATGAAGCATTTTCAATAAATCCATCCTTTGTACCCGCATGCACTAATATAAAGCGAGTGCCTGTGCTAATTTTTTTTAAGAATGGTGTACTCTCTTTCTTTTGTGCCCAGGTGTTGTTTCGCACGTGTGTTGAAAGGACATAACTTTCATCGGTGTACACAATTGGGCGACCTTGACTGCGATATTCTGACATCTTCTTCAAAAATTTTAAACGCCACATTTGTATATCATGACGCTCCGTCAAAACTTTACGGTTATTCTCTGTTTTACGCCACTTGTAACCTAACTTCAGTAACAATTGACGAACAGTTTCGATACAACCATCAAAACCAATTTTTTCATTTAATACAGTTTTTAACTTAGCCAACGTTGGAATTTCTTTATGGATGACATGGAAATTTTGTATAGTACTGCGAACAACATCGGCTGTAAAATTATCTATTTCTATCTTACTATCCCGCTTTCTTCTTTTCTTCATAGGAGAAGTGAAATTTGATGAGCAGGATGGCAATTCCTTCTCTTCTTTTAATATCCGTTGAACAGTTTTCATAGAAACACCTGTAGCCTCAGCTGTACGCCTTGTAATATCTCGTAAATGAGACAAATCACAGTTAGGTTCCGCAACTGATTTTGTGAATTCATACTCTTCTCGCAGGAAATGATAAACGCTAGCTATCATGCTTCGACCCTAGAACAAAACCAAATCGAAATACCTATTTAAGTAACAAGTTTCATAATATTAGATAGATAAACTCTTAATAGCACACAAAAAGTAGTAACAATAGTTAAAAAAAAATGTTACCTCACTGTGGACAACTTTTCTGCGTTTACTTGCCATGCTGACGTTACTCTTTGAATTTTTTAGCGCGGAAACAAAACACTAGTGACTCTGACCGCGTCGCGATCGTGACTGAGCGCTCCCGAGGTTACGCACACTAAAACAGTGTGCACGTACAGACCTTACAACATTCATAGTCAAACGGACTTCGTGAAATAGAATATCTATAACAGATATTTGTACTAAACCTTTAGTAAAATGTTTTTTATTATTACAAGTTAATTTGAAGTGTGTGTTTGTAAATGTGAAATGTTAACTTGAAGTAAGGGATAGAAAGAAAGAAAGAAAAAAGTATTTAATTGCCACAAAACGACATACCCACACTACCCACCCACATACATATTTATTATTTTTGTTGTTTTAAACATAAGTAAAAATAAAGTTGAGTTGTGTATGTGTTATATTTTGCGAGTTTGGTGTATTTATATTGAGGGAGAGTGTTGAGTACCAATGTAACCACACCACTATTTTTTAATACTCTGTACATTGACTTATTGCTGCCTCTGATTGTCACTGCCCCTCTGTGAAGTATGGCGTTCTAGATGTAAGCGTGTTAATATTTTCACTACACTAAAATATACTTTTACGTCTTCCTCCCAATACTGCGTTTTATTTAACCCTGCAAGACCTAACCTCATCATCATCAGTAAATAAGTAACTAAAGTTTTGTTTGCAATAATTTTGATCCTTGTGGCCGGCCGTATTTAGTTATGTTTTGATGATAAATATTCTTGAACAGCGTTTGAGATACACATACGTAGCTAGGTTATTAATCTATGGACATAAATTAGAATTATCGTCGTAATCGTATTTATAAAAGTATGGTTTTGTTAAATTCTCGGTCATTGACCCCGCGTCAAGTATGGCGCGGAAGACGCTCGCACGCCGCGTTCTTATCTTTATTAGTGCAGTGTAAACAAACAGTTTTTATGGTGTAGTTATTGTGTCTAAGTGGAATATAAATATGGTTTCTAAGTGGATTTATGCTGTCGTAATAAATTGCTTTTGTGGTGAATGTGCGGGTGATTTTGATATAGAGTATATAGTGAAAAAGTTTTGGGAGTATGCAAGAGAAAAAATGTCCAATTGGAAAATATGACATCATGGCAAAAAGGGTTTTCATTTTTTTTTAACTCTACCAACCTTTAGACAATTTTCTTAAAAAGCCAAGAAGGTATAATAAATAGTGGGTAAATGGCGGTATATTCATAAATTTTACATTGTACCGAAGGTCTACTCACAAAATTATCATTGCATGTCGTAATCACGACATTACGTAAAATTTGCCAAAGCAAACGGCGCCAACAGCTGACGGGAGAGACCTCGTGGCTGCGCGATTCTTTATCTTTCATCCGCGCAGCCATGGTTAATAAAACTTAAAACTTTCTGAATATTTGATCTACGAATTTGCGACTTTAATTGTTAGTGTTTTACGAATTCCTTCTTAATACCGACGTTGTCGTTTTTCTTCTACGACACTGCCGAGCAGTTAAAACGGACACCAAAGAACTCCCATCATTCTTTCCATTGTTCCCAGTCTTGCGTCACTTCTTTTAATTTTTTAATATAAGTAGACATCGAAGTGGTTCTGCTGTATCCTTCGTGGTCTGTCACGGCCCCCCGTCTTGCGGTTTTAGAGAGTCAATCTTTTGTGTATATAATTTTATATATTTTTCTTTTTACAAAGGTACTTATCTTTGAATTGGGTGCCAACAGTTCAACATATCGTGCCTTCTGCGCTGGAAGCATTATAGCAGAGAAGAAAGTACTGACTTCTGCCCACTGCTTTCTTAGTAATAGAAAAAAGTAAGCTTAAACTATTTTTAATCACGAAACGTTAGTAGAAATTATCCGATGGCATAAGCAATTTTTTGTTTTATGTTTACAATGGTTAAATATTTTATAGCCTATGTTTTCTCTAAAACACCTGTAGCTGAACTTGGCAAAAGCTTGTACCTATTTAGTTGGTTGGGTAAATCTAACACTTACATTAAGAATACAAAATCGAATCATCATTAGCGAAGTTATAATACAGAGGTAATCTTTGTAAGTTTGTTTGTAGGAAGTAATCTCTGGAACTTCTTAACCGATTTTGAAAATTCTTTCACTAGTAGAAAGCTACATTACCGAGTGACATAAGATTGTGGTTAAAATTGTTTGTCACCCAGCGAAGTGAGCACGGGTTAGCTAGTATTTTAATATAATATTTTATTCTGATTTTAGCCCAAAACACAAGTTCGAGCTGGTTAGGTTCGTGGCCGGCATTCTTACTACAGTTGCGAAACAATCTGATGAAGAAATAGATGATCACAGGAATAATAGTGAACAATGGCGATCAATGGACCATGTGTATTCCCAGAAATTCTTTAAATTTCCTGCGTTCAATCTTGCTATTGCGGTGAGACCACCATATCCTGCTTATCTAGATACGCGGCAGCGTGTCCAGCCAAGTTCAAAGAAAAAGTGCAATATTACACGAACCATTTCGAGCTACTTTTGACTCCTTCACAACTCGAAACCTATTTAACTTATAAACATTTAATTTGGCACATTTATTAAAGTCCCTCAGTTATTCTAGAACCCACAATTTCAAAAATGTAACTCAAACAGTTATTGCTATATTAACGTTTAAAAACCTGCATTTTTATAGATCAAAAACCTATCTCATTTCCACATGACCTAGAAACTTGATATTTGGCATTTAGGTAGACTTTTAGGCGTATACAAAGGAAAAATCTGAAAACTAAACATTATTGATAACTAGCTGCTGCCTGCGACTCCGCCCGCGTGAATGTCGAAAATTATCCTAAGGGAACATACTCACTAGATAAAAAGTAAATGTATTATTCTAGACTATAATCTACTTCTGTGCCAAATTTCATTAAGATCCGTTCAGCCGTTCTGACGTGATTGAGTAACTAACAAACATCCAAAATTTCGCGTTTATAATATTTTTTATAATAATAATATATAATATATCCTGGGACAACTCACACACGGTCATCCGATCCCAAACTAGGCAGAGCCTGTACTATCAAAGTCAAAGTCAAAGTCAAAACGTTTATTTCAATTAGGCCATTAAACGGCACTTTTGAACGTCATCGTTTACAGTTCAGTAAAATAATAATGTAACATTAATAAAGTGACTCTACTGTCCATTCGGAAAAGTAGATTCTTATGGAGAAGAACGGACAAGAAACTCCATAGTTACTCTTTTTAAATAATGATTTTACAAAATTTGGTATACAACAATTAATTTAATATTATGTGAGGACGATGCACCCAGAGTATGCTACTTAAA
>NDFZ01005244.1:93903-110042 GCA_002192655.3 Mamestra configurata
TGGGACAACTCACACACGGTCATCCGATCCCAAACTAGGCAGAGCCTGTACTATGGCAACCAGACAACTGATAAACATACTTATATATTTCTAAATACATACATATTATACACAAATTACACCCAGACACAGAACAAATGATCACGCTCATCACACAAAGATTTGTCCTGGGTGGGAATCGAACCCACGACCTCCGGTTAAGCAGTCAGGGTCACTAACCACTCGACCAACAGGCCAGTCGAAAAAATATCAGTATAGATTACTTATCAACAAACCAATAACTTTGATTTCGACCGGTATGTATGTTCATCTGTTCCTTCATAACTTCTAAATCACTTATCTTAATAAGTAAGGTATCGTTGGAAACGTCTAGAATTCCAGATCGTCCGCTGATTATAATAAGAATATCTATTTTAAAATGTTGAACAAAAAACACTACCAATAATACTATCACACACGTAAAATATAAAGTTGAATTGCTTATTATCTTTTAGGCTAGATCGTAATTAATTATTAAGAATTTTGTTCTTACTAATAAAGTATTAAATAAAATACCATCGTAGTTATAAGTTGAACGTATCGTCAATCGCTTGAAAAATATAGTCGAATACTATTTTGCCTTTCCACAAAACGCGATACTCGAAATTAAATTTAATAGATCCTAGCGATTTCCAATAGGAACCGTTAGCCTTTAAGTTTTATAATTTCAGGGCCAAGTACTGGTTTATAACGTAAACTAGAATACTTAACAATTGAAATTGCAGAACCAGTATCGATAAAAAGCACAAGGGCTTGTTATATTAATTAGTTTTAAATTACGGTGAGTCCCACTGGCCTTTATTGTGGGACGCTACTTGTGTCGATACTCTTGCGCCATCCTATTTTCCTAGCTAATAACCTAGTTGGCAATTATATTTTCGAGCTCATGCGTTATATAAAGAATTTGCTAAACGCTTAGTTGTTCGCTCTATCTAAGGGCTGGCTTTTACCTCAGACAGACGATAAGCGTGGCATGTACTTCTAAGATTTGATATTTTTCTAGAATCGTTTCTGTTATGTATCACTTGACCTCTGCTTTCCTCCTCGAAGAAGAATAAGTTCCATGATGAAAGGTAGGTTTTTATAGTTTTTAAAGATACTTACGAATTATTTATAAAACTAATAAGACCGATAATAACACAAACTGGTCCTGGCAGCGCCGGCTCAGCGGTCTGACATAATAGCGTATTGTAAAATTTGTGTAATAGGTACTAGAGAAATACACTCTTACACAAACTTGCTTCTTATTTTTTGCAATAGGCACACGATGCGGGGTGCGCGGGGCGGATAACACGCTGATGTCAACCATCACCCCCCTAATCTCCGTAACTACTGAGCCTAAAATTAAAAAAAAAATGAAAGTTATAGTTCTTTACCTATAAATTATAGGAAAATCTATAAGAAATTTAAGTATAGTGTTAAAGAACCATGTTCCAAAAGTGAGATTTGATCGGAACCCTTTGCACGCGAGGCCACGCTAGACTCGCACTTGGCCAGTTTTTGTTATAAAACGGCAATAGAAATACACATTGCGAAAATTTCAACAGTCTACCTACTATGGTTCTTGAGATACAGCCTGCTGACAGACGGACGGACAGCGGGGGTTTAGTAATAGGGTCCCGTTGGCTTTTGGGTATGGAACCCTAAAAACTACCGCACGGACTTTCATACGGATTTCACCATGGGCGGAGTGATTCATGAGGAATGTTTAGGTGTATGAATGTGATGATGTCTGTTACCCGTGGGAAGCCGGCGGAAAAAAAAGTGCGGAAATGTAAAAGTCCGTATATTTAGATGATTCGACGTTTGTATGTTTGTAAGTCAATCATGCCTCAGCGGCGAAAGGAATTTGGTACACGGTGGATATCTCTTAACTTATTCAAGTTACAATCCACAGAGAGTCTTTACCAAAGGGGAAAAACATGACGAGGACAACTAAACTTTGGAATGTAAAGCTATATTTTTTTTTCAGAGAATGACTCATCCCTGGGTATTTAACGAGTACGTCAGCAAAATACCTTACGCGAGTCGTGACATGGACTTTGACGGAGTTTGCACCGCTACTGCCGTCAGAGCAACCAGGGTGAGCTTTTATCGAGCCTTAACCGCTTCTCGTTAGCGACATTATTTTGAATAAATCGCTTAGTTTCATAAACTAAATAATTTAAGACTAGTGGCCCGCCCTGGCTTCGCCCGGATATTTTTTTCTAAATTTTCTTTCATAAGAGCCTTCTCCTGACAATAACAAACTCAACAAAAAAAGAATTATCGAAATTGGTCCAGCCGTTCACGCGTGATGCCGTGACCAAGGAAAAATGGGAATTCATTTTTATATAAATACTAGTGGCCCGCCCCGGCTTCGCCCGGATATAATACTTGTTTTTTAAATTTTCTTTCATAAGAACCTTCTCCTGACAAAAACAAACAACGAAAAAAAAATTTGCGAAATTCATATTAGAATAATATTAGAAAAGCGAAACACTTTCTCTAACGTTCGTTTAGTATATTTTCATTTAGTATAACGTTATTTTGGTCTAATCGACAGACGTTGTGACGAGTGGACGTGTGTCAACTATCGCAAAATTGTGTCGCTAAAATCTGTGATTGGCCGCGTAAATCTTTTTGCTATTCCTTGTCACTCTTTAACTGTTTTAACCCGGACTTTACACCCACTGGGTGGCCATTACCTACTGACCCTATGGTGGGGCAATCCGAGCCGTGCGCCTAACCGCCGCGCCATCGAGCAAATAGCAGCGAACGACGAAATACCGGTGTGCTACTCGAGGCTGACGTCATCTGGGCCCCTCTACGGCGGCGACTACGTGCGACCGGTGCTACGAGCGTGCTACGATTACAGCCACGGTTTTTGTATCGGCCACGACACCGAAGTAGTACACCTGGGCGAGAGGCATTTTGCGGCAAGTGTTATCAATTATATAAAATATCTAATATAATAAATTTTCAATTACGTTTTAACCGTCGTGGGTTGTTTAAAAAAAAATCTTTTCTAACTTTTCTCTGTTATTTTTATGCAAAAAATATTCAATGTAACATGGCAAGTCTACGATTTTATCATATGTATAGATTTTAATTTCTTGATTCGTTTTGATTACAATTAATCCTATCCCAATCCCTTTCCAATATATTCTGATTAAGAAAAATTTGTTAATAATTTTATGCGAAATTTTACAAACGGCGCCGTTTGCAATAACCCGGTGACACATATTAAAAAAAAACCCGACTTTGTTGTCTCAAGAACGGCTGAACTGATTTTATAATTTTCATTTGTCTCCGCCCCAAATAGCAGAATAATTTTTAAAACAAAGGAAAATTTCACGAAAAAGAATCGTTTTTTCTCACACATTTTGTATGGAACGGGTAAACGTTTACTGATTCTGAGGTGATATGAAGCTCGTCGGCCCAGTTAGTTATTTACATACTTGCAATGGCATTTCAAACTGATCTTTTAAATAGAAATGTATTTCAGAGCTGGTCATCAACTAAGTTCTTATACACCGAAGAGGTTGAGATGATGCAAAGAAAAGTTTGTGAAAAAACTTTGTATCGAAGTTGCAGACTTTTCATGTGCAGTGCATACGACAATCGCGAAAGAATTGTATTTTCTGTATGTATCCACTCATCAATATATCTAACATTTATTTAGTACTGTTTTCAGAATTCCGAACATCCGTAAAAATTGGAACCCTCATCGTCTGCCACAGTCAATTTTATCCGAATCTTCTGAACCAATTCTGTTGTAATTTGGTACACATATGTGTATATTTACGTAAGGGACTCAAGTACGGACGCATTACGTAAATAAATAAACAAACATTTATTTAGGGTCACTTTTGGGGGACATACTAGAAAATGTCAAACAAAAGTTTTTCAATCTATAGGTCCCGTGTTACATATCAATGAAATGACTTATTGTGTAAGCTTTAATTATATTTTTTTCATAACTTTAAAATAGTTAATTTTGAAGTTATTCAAAAATGTGGATAGAACCTTTGTGACATAGCACCCTGCTGCCACTTTGTTTTTTTTTTTAAAGTTGCAGATCGTTGCACGATCTAACATGCATATATGGGTAGAGGACACTTAAACAAACAAAAACTGTTAGAAATAATGGGGGGCTAACGTGTCACGTTGCCGAGATATTTTAAGATAAAGATCACCATTTGAATACGATGCAGCATTATTATTATTTCATAATCAAGATACAAAAGATTTATACTAACTATTAGGCACACAATTACAATACAAACATTAAAAAAAAACCCATTTACACTATTGGTCATAAAATTAGATAAACACAATAATTATAATTTTCTTACCAGTATGGAACAGCAACATGCCTGCCACAGCAATGCCGGCCATAAGGGCAGTCCAGCCTGTTGGCGATCTTTGCCAGGATAGCATTGGGGCTGGCCCGCACCCAGCGTACCAGGGACGCACACCACTTACGCATAGAAGCGTGGAAATAATCAGTGCGTGCCATCGCGAACATCCCTGATGCGCTACAGAAACGAGGCAGCCCCAACACCGCGTGGAACGCGTTGTTGTACTGGATACGGAGGGCACTGTATGTCCTTTCAGTATAGTCAACCCACAGGCTGCACGTGTACAGGGATATGCAGTACGCACTAAAAAGCGTGATCTTTACACCAGCAGTAAAACGCAAAAACGTGCGGGCTATCACGTTGGCTCGCACCGACAGCGCCTTCCGCTCCCTCTCCATGACAGCATGGTCTTTAAAGTACTCGGTGAGTAGATGCCCTAGATATTTAAATTGGTCCATTCGGGCTATTAGTACGCCATCGAGATCAACATTCGGAATGTTCGTAGGGCTCGACACACCGATGGCCTGAAAACCCATGCATTGGCTTTTCTTCCCATTATATTCCCTACACGTACTGAGTAGTCTCCTCAGCCCACAGATCGACGCGCTCAGCAGCACCATGTCGTCTGCATAACTCATATTGTTGACACAAACATTGTCGGATGCTATAGAGACGGGAGTCTATATAGCATCCGACATATTGACTGCTGAGCGATACGATCAGTTTGTTCAAGCGTACTTCATCTTCGACCATATCATCGCTTACTTTCAGGTGAGATAGAGGTCAAACGTGTGCCTATCAATAGTAAAAAAAAGCATTAAATTAATTTTTACATTGGGTTATTGTGAACGAATAAATGTATTTTTTTTGTTTAGGGAGTTATGCAATTTAACGCTATTAACATAGAATTAACGTTTGGAAATGGCTGTTCTATAGCGTTCCGATGGGAAAACGTTATGTCTTTGTCTACCAGTCGGCCGAAGGGACGTGCTGAGTGTTTGCGAAGAGTCGTCAGCAGCACATAAAGTTGCCTGACTGTGAGGTGAGCACTTTGCAGTCAGCATAAAGCTGCACAGTGGGATACCGTCGATGAAAAAGCATTATCTTCAAGACAGCTCTCTGCGCCCTCTCTAGACGAACGAAGACGTTTTAGTGGCACCTTCCCTAACAGGTAAACAGTGCGATAGGACGGACTGACACAGTAAAAAATATACTAATTTAAGGGTTTCACGGTCAGCAGAGTTTCAAAGCTTCTTAAAAACGTAGATCAGCTTTCGTATTTGAAACGTGATATTTTCTATTTGAGGTTGCCAGTTTAGATGTTGATCAATGAGAATGACATGGTGATCGTTATTTCCAAATACTTCGGCAACGTGACACTTTAGGCCCCCATATTGGTAACATTTTTGTTTGTATAAGTATCCTCTACTCATATATGCATGTTAGAAGGTTCGCCGCAACATTAAAAAAAAATAGCGGCGTGGGGCTATGCCACCTCCCATCAAAAAATGTTCGAAGCCCTTTAAATCGCCGAACTGATTTTGAAGAAATTTCGTTCAGAAACAGTTTAAACATAGGTTTCTTTAATGAGAGCGAAGCCGTGGGCAATAGCTAGTATTGTAATAAATAGTAGGTATTTTTTTAAGGAAACTGAAGGTGGTGGCTTAGTATGTTACGAAACTGGTGATCCTGCGGAGGTTGATAATAACCAAGGAGTGTTGGTCGGCGTGACATCAATCATCAACGTAGGCTTGCCAAGCCTACACATGCGGGTCGGTTTATTTCACGAGTGGGTAACAGATACCTGCTGCATCATGCCTAATAGCAAATTCTTGATTGTTATTTGTATTATTGTTTCTATTAAAACTACTGTTGCGTAATATTGTTTGTTTAATTCATCATAATTTCGTCTGTGTTGTCTATTGATTTGTCTTACGGAATTCGGACTTTCAACTATTTTATTATTTGCTCTAAAACATCATTATTATTTTATAAAGCCGTTTTCACAATTGGTGACGGATACAATGAGTACACAATAGCACCGAAATCCAAATCTTTCTTCATGCTTTGCACGCTTGCGAGACACCGTCGAGCAATCATCAGGAGATCTACATTTCATCTATCAGGGTGCATTTCGCGAATGGTTCCTTGAATTTGCAGGAGTCTATGTTGACTCTGGAAACAGCTGCTAATACGTGCCATAGATCAAACAGTACGATCAAACCGTCCGAATGAAATATCATATGCGTAGCCTTTTTCCCAACTATATCGGGGTGGACTTCCCGATTCAGCTGAATTAATTATTACGTGGAGCGGATATAGATGTAGATATAGATATAAATAAAGATAGATAGACGTAGTTGAACATAATTTTGCTACAAGCTACCGATATTATTGCGTATTATCGTCGTAATCGTATTTGCAAAAGTATAATTCGGCTAAATTCTCGGTCTTAAAGCGGGGTCAATCCCCGCGTCAAGACCGAGAATTTGGAATGAATGGTTTCTAAGTAGACTTAGGTATACTGTGCTGTCGTAATAAAGTGTTTGTACGGGTTGTAGTAGTTAACTCCGTACACTGATTTGTCGTGAAGGTTTGAAAGTTCAGTAAAGTATAGAGAAACACTTTCCACTAAGATCCAATAGTTAAGTTTATTAAGTTATGAATTAGTTACAGTATTAGAGTGGAAGGCGATTATTTCTCTCAGTTGTTGATAGCTACACAGTTATGAGTTCACTATATTTTAATTCATTAGTCATATTCTTTTATAATGCGAAATTATGACGCATATCATTAGGCTAGAGTAGGTTACAGAGTAAGCAGAAAAATGTACGGCGATGAGACCAACAGTGTTTTTTTCTTTGTGGTGAATATGTGGGTAATTTCAATAATTTTGTGTTAAAGTTTTGGGGGTAGGCGAGCAGAAAATTTCTAATTGGAAAATATCACATCGTGGCGAGAAAAGGTAATAATTTCATTTTTAGGGTTCCGTATGCAACAAGGAACCCCTTATAGTTTCGCAATGTCTGTCTGTCTGTCTGTCCGTCCGCGGTTTAACTAAGAGACGCTTAGTGCTAGAAAGTTGTAATTTGGTATGGGTATAGGTACATATTAATCACGTCAACAAAGTGGTAAAAAAAGATCTTGAAGTACATTTTTTTTAGGGTGTTATAATATTTATTATAATACGATTAAAGAGCATGGCCATGAGGTTTGCAACTTCCGCCGTATCATTGTGACCTGAACCCAATTGAACTCATATGAAGCTTGGCTTAAAGAAATATAGCCAGAAAAAAACTTAGGAATTCCAGGTAAAGAAAAGAAGAACCTTATAAAATAATGTTTTTAAAGTGTCACAGACAAAGACTGGAAAAATGCACAGATAACACTATTAATATAGAAAACGAATATAAAGTAAGGGACAGGATAACCGAAACGGAGTTGGAACCCTTCATCATTTCTGTGCCTAATGATGACACTGACAGTGATTTCTCTTATGAAGGCATTAAATTTTTAGATTCTAATTTTAGTTCTGATTGTGACTAGTATAAATAATATTGAAATGAACTTTTTTAATTCATCCCAAATAAATTTATTATCTACGAAAATTCAAGTATCAAACAAGTTTTCAGCGTACCTACTATATCAGTGTTGACACCTGTGAGATTTTTTATATTTCCGCCTTTTTCATGGGACATGACTCGCTTGACAGAATTTATAGATTCAGTTGTTATATCTTGTAAATATTAGAGATTTTGTAACTATCATATCTAATTATATTTAAAACAGCATTAATATTTATAATTATTATTTATTCATAATCAAGTAAAAAAAGACTCTTACTATTGATTAGGCACACAATATCAATAACAATACAAACATATAAGACATTCCATTAAATTTAACTTATTCATTCATATTTAGGTACATTACTGGTCAAACACAAATTATAAGTTTCTAACAGTCATTGGAACAGCAACATGCCTACCACAGCAATGCCTGACATAAGGGCAGTCCAGACTGTTGGCGATCATTTCTAAGATAGCATTGAGCTGACCCGCACCCGGCGTACCAGGGACGCACACCGCTTACGCATAAAAGCAAGGAAACAATCAGTGCGTGCCATCGCGAACAACCATGTTGCGCTACAGAAACGGGGCAGCCCCAATACCGCCCGGATCGCGTTGTTATACTGGACACAGAGGGGACCGTATCCCTTTCAGTTTAGTCACCCCACAGGCTGCACGTGTATAGGGATGTGCAGTATGCTCTAAAAAGCGTGACCTCCACACCAGTAGTACAACGCGAAAACCTGTGAGTGTTTCACCTGAAAGTGTCTCCTGAATGTGTGGGCTATCAACTTTGAATCACTTATACCACCGACACTCACAGGCAGGCTGACCCGACCCTAGCCCCTTTCCAGAACTTATGGAATTTCTTAGAGGAGTGCTATGAAGCCAGATTACTCATTTTAATTTGATCCTGGTAATTGTTACAGTATTTTAGGTGTGACTTAAAGAACTTACGACTCTCACACATTTTGTGATATAAAGGCCCACTCTCAGGTTTACCTGCAGAAATGTACAATAAATAGTCAGTCTAGCCTGCCTGTGTGCTTGTTACACATGTAAACTCAGATATTACCTTTTACAAAATACCTTTACAACCTTAGTCCCGAGAAATAGGACTTGACTATTTACTTGGCATCGAACACCTACACCGTGCGGGGGTTCACCTGTTTAGAGTTTTGGCAATGTTGTTTACTTGGCAACTACGTGCAACTGCAAGATGCACAGTTTGGGTTCCGACCTGGGTTGTCGACTGAGAGCGCAATACTATCTTTAAAGCACACTGTCCAATACTATGTTAAAAGAAAGACGCCTCTGTATGCATGTTTCTTGGACTTGTCCAAGGCGTTTGACAAGGTGATTGACCTTGATAAAACAAGCTATGGACAAAGCTAAGGGACTCTGATATTCCTGATGATCTTGCTAACATCTTCGCCAACTGGTACTGGTACCAGTCGAACTTAGTAAGGTGGGGAAGTGTATACTCTGACGAATATTCGTTAGAGTGTGGAGTAAAGCAAGGGGGACTGACGTCACTGCGGCTCCTTAATATAATATATGTATGTCAACTAGCTTAGATATCAGCATCATGTATGTCGGATTCCATATTAATGGCATATGAATTAACAATTTAAGCTATGCTTATGATATGGTGCTGCTGAGCCCTTGGATCGGGAAGTTACGGCAATTGTTAAAAGTTTATGAACGCTTTGCTGTGGAACACGGCCTGAAGTATAATGAAAAAAAGACTGAGTTCATGATATTTAAGTTTAATAAAGATCTCAACTTCATACCACCCTTATTGCTGAACAGAGTACCTTTAGGACGAGGGTCACAATTTAAATATCTCGGCCACATAGTAACCGAGAACTTATGCGATGATCTAGATATTGAAGCGTAGGGCACTATCGGTGCGTGTTAATATGCTGGCACTTACGGTTTATTATTCCGAGCTACACTCTTATTATCGTCATCTCTTCTTTAGCTTTGCAAAAGTGTTTGTATCGCTCTTGTTTGTTAAATTCTTCAGATGCTCCTTGGAGCTCTTTCAGGAAGGATCAAAATCTGACAGCTTGATCCCATCTGAGGGCGACAATGAATTCGTTTTCCAGGAAATGAATAGCAACGGCTTGATGAAAATAGCGACGGATGAATGGGATGGGATGGATGGTGATGGTGAATGTTTTCTTCTCACAAAGCAATATTGTGTAAACATTTTATTTTCTATATTGGATTGTCTGGTTTTAAAGCGTTAATCTCACATTTTATGTCAAGAAGCATGCATAAATGAATGTTTTCTTTTTAGGATTGAGATACGTCAAACATGAACGTGTGGTGTTTAAATTGTGAAAAAAAAGTGCGTTATGTACATTCAAGCTTCCTACCCCGACTTGTCTGCGTGGGTTTCAGAGGTTCATCAAGAAATAATTGAAAAATGTGTAATCTTAATCAATATCATGAGGCCCCAATTTTAATTTTTCATGATGCTGCTCCTCATCATTCCAGCCCTTCTTTATCACGTACCACAGACATATTTTAGTAAAATAAAATATTAACTAAGTTCAGTTTTATTTACAACGCCGTCATTTCAAAGCCTTATGTTCGTTAACTATATCCAAATGTTAGACAGTCATTGTCACATTTTCAACGCCTCATTAGCAGTAATCAGATAATCGGGTGCTAATATAGCTAAACTTCACTTTTATTCCCGCGAAAGTATAATACGGACATGCTTTTCAGAATCCTGGATCCTGGAATCGTTCGAAATTCCTGAGATTGCTAAAAATACCCGCATACTAAATATAGTTAGAACTGGGTGTGAACTCTCATTGTAATTTTTATTTTATTTTAAAAGCTGATTCTAATGGAACTTTTAATTTACAATGAAAGTTTTATGAGAACTAGTTTAGTAACAGGCCAGCAGCCTTGACTACTTAGTCAGTCTAGTCTAGTACTTGTTATAGTTGTTTTAACAAAATTGTTCAATCCCGGGAACCCGGGATTACTTACACATTCAGAAAGGAATGTCCACATTATTCTTTCACAGGAAGAAGTCTAGGTATAGAAGCACCCGATTATCCGATCACTGCTCATTAGATAATATCGCCTAAAACAGTATGTCAATCAATGGAGTCGATAGCCTTCTCGTAACGTCGGCGAAAAATATAAATGTAAGAGCAGGAGTAGGCGAGCGGTATATCGTCAGGGTTTGCAGTCCCCATTTTATTGCGGTAAACAAGAACATATAATCAATAACAAGGTTTTATAAAAAAATACACCCAATATAAACGATCATTAATAAATATACAGTAATTTGAACAGACCCTTAAAGGTCACAGTCCGTACAGCCGAAGCCACCCAAATACAAAGTATACCAGCAAGTCAATACAGCTTTGTATTGGCTGGCTATAAACCGACAGTTTTGTCGGGAGTAGGGCATACCGAGTCACACTCGTTTATAAAACGATGTCCCACTCGGCGACTCTGTCCGATGGCGCACGGAAGTGTGTCACGTATTTACTTGATACGACGCTCTAAAATTAGCTAAATCTAATAAGTCTTTTTTTTATTATTTTTTTTTTTTAAGGATGGGAAATCATCGAATGACTTCCTCCGCTCTCGGTGGAGCAGAAGGGCGTGTCAGACTCTTACTGACTAAAACCCATCCGTGTTCCTTCTAAAGCCCTTTGCGTTCCAGGGCCGCGGTGATTCTTTCGAACAAATTCCGCAACCCTGGCAGGCTCTGGCCCTAGCGGGCCCCGACTTCTATGCTGACATCTCTTTGAGGCGCGCGTGAAACACAACGCGCCATCGACCCGGGCCTGGTGGTGATCGGACAGCGAGCCACCCAACGCTCGCCGTCCGCAGGCCCGCGCCTACGGTGGCCGGGGATCGCCCTGCGACTCCCGACGCCCGGGGCGTCTTCTCCTGTTGCGGCGGTTGGGACGAAGGCCTTGCCTTTCCCTCGCGCGGTCCGCCTCCTCCTTCGCTAGCATTACTGCTTCGCAGAAGGAGGTGACCGCTTCCCAAGCCTCCTCGCTCCGGACCATGGATTCAACCAGGGCCGGACGCGAGAGGTTGCCGCCGCCGATCGCCTCGACGAGGACACGGCGGTGCTCCGCCCAAGCAGGGCAGACCTCCACCGAAATCTAATAAGTCTTACAATGTAAATTAATCCAATCGTACAAGAATAATTATCGTAAATAAACAATAGTGGTTTAAAAAACTATATCGTTTTGAAATCAAAATAAATGTCATCATTTATATTGAAGAGGACAAACGGTTACTATTATTGAAATAAGTTGCCCAAAATAAATTCGTGTGTACACCGAGTACTCAATAAATCATGTTTTTTTTTGTTCTACGAAAATAAATACAAAGATTTTCTAAATCATTCTAAGTGTTTTTCCATGATTTGGAAATGATTTGAAGTCTGAAAGATGTTCCTTGATGTAGATATTTGGGTGACAACCAGGATGAAGCAATTACTTAGAAAAAGACAAAACGTGCCTGAGGATGGTTACCCTTCGGCCCAGGATTTGGCGTGCCGCATACAACAGCGGCGACGTACCGCATACAATAGCAGCGGCGCGTTCCGCTTACCCTACCTACCTTAATATATAGCAGATGATTGATTCAAAAAGTTTTGAGAAAATTAATAACGTGGAGATTAGTCTGTAATTCCTAACATTTGCGCAATCGTCTTTTTTTGGAAATTGGAACAACATTAGCGTTTTTCCATTTGGATGAAAATTTAGAGGTTTCAAGGGATCTGTTGAAAATTAAGGTAAGCGGACATGCCAGATTATGAGCACATTTTTTTTATGTTCTCGTTAATAATTGGAGGAACAGATTCATAAAGTGAGATATCTACCATAAGATCTAACATTCGCACACGGTTCGAATTTCTTGACGTTATTCCGAGCATAAGATACGCCACCCGGGACGACAAACTCTCGATCCTCATCACATTGGACACAAGGGACCTGTGAACGATAAACCCGACACCACCATGGGACTTCTGATCACCCTCCCGAAGCAGCCGAGTAGATTACCGGATTTGAGGATTATCGTGTCCCTCCCCCTTTCTTCGGACTTCAATCCTCCATCGCAATCTGCTCGATCGTGCGTGCGCAGGCTCAGCTCCAGCCGCTCGCCCGCCAGCAGTTAGTATTTCTATGTTACTTTCTCATGTAAGTCAGCGATGTGCGAGAGCGCGCGGGACAGCGGCGCGTACGGGTCGGCGCCAGACAGCGCGGCGCACGCGTAGGCCTCCTCAAGTTCTTCTCGTCGGTCCAGGGTGTTCTTCTGTTCAGTGTTGCCACGTTCAGTCGTCGGTTTTTGTTGGGGTAGCCGGATCCACTCCGGGGATTCTTAGCACCCCTTGCCTCGCCGTGACCTTGACCGTTACCGGAGTCAAAGGTAGACGGGCTGCCAGGCACTAGGGGCCAATTTTCCGCTGTGCTCATCATATGGGGGGAGCTGAGCAGTGCGTGTTGCCAGTGATGATGACTTATGGAACCGAAACGTGGTTGCTCACTTTAAAAACCCTCGACTTAAAGAATTTATATAACAAGAATATCCGTCAGGGGCTGAAATCACTATTTTTTAAATTTCAACATAAATATAAATAAGCATAGCAATAAAACATCTCGAAGCAGCCCCGGACGTTTATAAATGATTTTATCAATCAATCAATCAAAATATTTTATTTGGTAGAATATTGTACAAAATGGTGTTATAGTAAATTTGTTTCAGCATATCCTGCCATAACATGGCGTGCAAATGCATTCACAATAATCGATGTCAATTAATTAATTTAACTTATAAATTGCAGACTCTATTGACTTGTCTTCTAAATAATCCTAGATGGTGTCATCTTTTAAATTATAATAATTTGAAATTTTTTGTGTTTTTTTAAACATTGTCAGCGGTAGGTCTTGAAAACTATTTGGTAGATGATAATAAATAATAAAATCGACATGCAGTATACATTTTTTTAATAATTTTAGTTTTATTGGTGGCAGCCGAAGACTATCTTTATGCCGAGTTTGGCTATTTGGCCTGTTAGTGATAGTTTCACATAAATTTACTACTTATGACGAAAACCAAATATCATAAACCTGTTTTATGGGGGGATGGGTACCCCCCCCCCCCCTATGCCAGTCAACGTGGTCGTAGTCGACGGCTGGTTCTTTTATTTTAAATAAAATAACCACGAAGGTGATGGCGGGGTCTGAAATACCCCGTCACCTAACCTGTCCGAGCCGGGGTGGCCTAAGTGACGATAGTGGACACATAACTTCGAGTTTTATTTTATTACTTTTACCGACGAGAGTAGTGAACATTGATAATAACTGCTAAAAGTGATAAATTTCAATTTATGTTCACATTTACCAAATCATGAGGTAATTATTAATATTTTTTCAATTAATCACATTTACTGTAACATATATAAATATGGATAAAGGGCAGTTAAACAAACAAAAAATATGAAAATATTTAAAATTGTTCGAACTTCTTGAGAATACCACAAAATAAGGTATTATATAAAAGCTTTTGAACTTTGCGTAAGTGATAGATTTCAAAGGAACAAGAGTAACAGAAGTAAATAAAACAAATCATAAAAGTACAAACAAGTAAAGGTACAAGTTCTATATATTAAAAACATTGTTAAAGCTACACATGATTGCATGTTATATTTGTACATGGGCATAGAAACTGAGTTTACGCTTTTAATGAAAGACTTGTGACTTGTTACTCTGGTAAAAATTGATACTGTACCAGGTAAAGTTCCGCTGACAATTCCAACTAACACTCCCTTGCCAGTGTCATTAGGATCGCTGGAATTCCCGCATACTAGAGGTCCACCAGAATCTCCCTGTTAAAATGAATACAGAAAGATCATGAGTCAGCCATAAAAGTCTAAGTATCATGGGAAGTTGTCCGATTAGCCTTTGCACAATATACCTACAGGTAGGTACATAATCAACTTTACACATATGATCTGTATTTCTTAACAAAACAAAATAATATATTAAACAAAGCTTTTGGCGAGTCCTGCCACGAATTTTTGGGGGTGTATTCTAATGACTGGGCCACAGCAACGTTTTTAATGAATAAATTTATTATTGATTTGTTTCGTTGACAGTGCTGACAACCACTTAAAAATCGAGAAAAATATTTAAATAAGAGATAAAAAAAATACTAACACTTCCAACGTCCGTGAAGATCACAGAGGTACAAACAAGTTTTTCCGCTGGCTTGCGGCGCACCCATTTGCAGACTTTAGTTGGTACCATGATTAAGTGGGCCATTAAAAGAACTGGACTACGATCCTACGAAAAATATTACATCGAATTTACACGGAGCAAAATTTTGCATCGAAGATGCTGTAAAATGATCCATAGGCAGTTATTACAGTCAATCTCGGTTTTAAATTGATCTGGATCATAATCATTAATTTTGGTTGCATTCGACATGAACTGTTTTTTGGGTGCCGAATAAATGACTAATGCCTAGTTTCTCAGATATTTTATCTTTCGTTAATCTGTCCGTTAGCGCTATTTGTCATAAAGCCATTGATTGGTTAGTGGTTATCAGACAGATAAATGACCGATAAAGTACCCCAGAAACTGGGCATTAGACGTGGGTAAATTCACAAAATAGGAAATAAGTAATGACAAAAAAGACTGCTCGAGGGCGTCGATTTTAAACAAAGCTATCACCGCGCGAATACTCGATAGACGCGTTCATTTGTTCGGCAAAACCGAAAGACGCTATAAGTCGGCGCGATGATGCGATTTAATTTATTTGATTCGGTACATAAAATATTCACTAAAATATTTCTCTTCCTTGTGTGGAGTGAGGGACCACAGTTTGGTCATTATATTTTTTTTATCTTTGATGCTTTATGTTATTTAGTAATTATCTTTACAAATTCTTTACTAAATGTCTGTAGTCACAACACCTTAATTTTTCAGTAACTTTCTGAGATCTGGCTGATGGTCTGTGAGGACTGATGGACCGCACTTTAAGGGCTGTATTTTTAATATATTTGTTTACATATTCCCAGTTTTGTCCTTCAATTGTTTTAAGTCTACTACTAAATTCTACGATGTTTGTTCTGCGAAATACCAGAGAGGTTCCACAGTTCACACGCACATGACATTTTTTTTTTTTTTTTTTA
>NDFZ01005244.1:120279-183610 GCA_002192655.3 Mamestra configurata
CGAAGGCCTTGCCTTTCCCTCGCGCGGCCCGCCTCCTCCTTCGCTAGCATTATTGCTTCGCAGAAGGAGGTGATCGCTTCCCCGCTCCGGACCATGGATTGAACCAGGGCCGGACGCGAGAGGTCACCGCCGCCGATCGCCTCGACGAGGACACGGCGGTGCTCAGCCCAAGCAGGGCAGACCTCCACCGTATGCTCCACCGTGTCCTCCGGGCGATCCTCACAGTGCTGACACCCGGGCGTGTCCTCCCGCTTAATCCGAAACAGGTACCTCCCGAAACAGCCGTGTCCGGTAAGTACCTGCGTCAGGCGGAAGGTGAAGACGCCGTGGCGCCTCTCCAGCCACTCCTCAAAGAGGGGCCTTACCGCCGCAATAGTGGCGTGCCCATGTAAACGGGCCCTACGATTTCAGGGTGCTAAACGAATTCAGATGGTTTAGTCGCTTACCAACAAGCCTGAAAAGCTGTGGAGCCTCAGCCAACAAACTCACAATCATGGCGGTCATGGTGCGATTTCATCGAGCAGTATTTTGGAAGTACCGGTCCAGTCTGCGAGTGGTGATGCGAGATCCTCCTCCATGTCGCTCGGCCACGCTGCCCATGATACGATAGTGTATCCACAGGCGGCTTATGACGCTCGTGTGTAGTTCCAAGAGCGACAGCCACAGTACGTTGCCTGGAACCAGCTAACAATATTCCGACGTTTTGTAAATACACTATGACACAATTTTATAGGAATCCTGATTGGCAGTTGATTTTCTATTTTAAATCAAAATTTAAGGAAAATAAATGTATTCAAATAGTGAAATTAACTCAAAAGAATCAATAACGATTCAAAAACGTTAAAATAATAATCCTTATTTGCGGCGCTACTCTAAAACGTACATGATTCCTGGACACTTTTGATGGGTGTACTTAATCTTTCTCTTCTTCAAATGATAAAATAATACGATTGGTCTCAATTCTGTCGGACTCTGGGTCAGAAATGGCGACGAACGCGTTTGACCACTTTTCATCTTTCTTATGTTTATCATCAGACCCTTGTTATCAACTAACCATAATACCTATCGGGAGAATTGAAATGAGCTCAAACATGACCGGCCATACTTGTGAAAATGGATGAAAAATTAAAAATAGAAAAACTTTTCGATACTTTGTCCGAAGGCGAAAAAAAAACGTATTCTTACTCTTCTGCAGATGACAAAACAACTACGATAGATTTCAATTCTGTCAGACTCTGGATCAGAAATAACCATTCTTCTTTTGAGAATGAGTATGGAAGTAATTTTATGCCTGTAGGTAAAAAGCTTTATCTTCTGTGTTGCAAAATCTATAGAGATTTCAAGTTACCACACGTTACCTACGTACATAAATGCGTAAGGTTCCAAATTTGTGGCGCTTTCGACGTTTAGTACTATTTTAGTACTATGGCTTCTAATTTTCTCACAGTATGTATGAAAAGTAGGGTATCCTCTTCGGGGATAAAGGTGTCGTTGCCTTGGGCTGGCTTAAATCCCTCACTACATTTAAGATTTTTGTAAACTCCCTCGTTTCGCACGTGAGTTAAAACTCCCGAATTCTTCATTGCGTTCGGGATTCAATATGACGTCCGTGACATAAGACACTGCTTTAAACCCTCGGTGCATAATCTACTAATATAATAAGTGAGTCAATTTTGTAATCTACTTTATATTCAATCAAATACGTCATGTAATATAACATTAAAGTAAACTTACAAACTTGTTTTCGTTTCGTCTACTGCTATATTAAATGAAGTAAAATAGTACTGTTTACATTTTGTTTCATTGTGTGGTCACACTACTCTGTCTATTTTCATAGGGTTAAAAAAGTAATATTATCTCAGATATGAGATAAGAAATACACAATTTTAGATACCTATTATTTAGTAGAAACTTTTTACTAAAAGTTAGGTACACTAGACTTTATGATATTCCTCTCGTCTAGCAGCTAGTACATGTACGTACATCAGTGGAGGTGATGATTGTGGTACCAGTTTTAATAATCGCTATCTTCAAATTGCGTCGATGATTTTTTAACTTCTTTTTTACAAAATGTTTTATGTCTCTTACTAAAACTTTATGTAGAAAACGAAAGATTTTATTTATTTGATTCGGTAATATTCACTAAAATAATTTTCTTTCTTGTCTGAAATGGGGGAACACACAGTTTAGTCATTATTATTTTTTTATCTTTGATGCTTAGTGGTCTTTTATTTAGTAATTATCTTTACAAATTCTTTACTAAATGTCTCAATACCTTAATTTTTCAGATACTTTCCGAGATCTGGATGATAGTCTGTGAGGACTGGGGGACCGCACTTTAAGGGTTGTAGTTTTTAATATGCTTGTTTACAAATTCCCAGTTTGTTCTACAATTGTTTAAAAGTCTTCTACTAAATCCTACGATTTTTATTTTGCGAAATACCAGTGTGCTCCCTCAGTTCACACGCACATTTAAATTAAATAATAGGATTATATTCAATTATTTACTACCTCATTGGATTTTCTTTCGATAACAAAATCGATAAACAACAAGACATCTCTTACAAGGCAAAGTTATCCTAGTCGGCAATAGAGGGCGTATCTTACAAAATTAGCAAATGATTTAGAACCATTTACAAAAATTATTGAATTATAATTGATTATTGAGTAAAAAGAAAAAGGTTTGACATACTGGAACACTGAAAAAAGGCTGACATACTGAAAAAAGGTTTGGTATATTTAATTAATGCATCTGCGCCTACAACCTACCGCCCTCGACCTCGTCTCCCACGCCTGGCGACCCCACCGTACTCACAAGCGACTTAACCCTCTTTGACTTCAGTAACTCCGTTACATTAGCGGGCGATCTCAATGCCAAGCATCTTGCGTGGAATTGTAATACAACCAATCCCAGAGGCAGGGTTGTGTTCAACCTAGGTGCAACCTTTAACTTCGACGTCATCGCTCCGATGACTCCGACACACTTCCCTCACGATCCTTACCACCGGCCCGATGTTCTCGATGTAGCGTTGCTAAAAAATGTTAACCTTCGTTTGTAATCTATAGAAACGGTACACGAGATCAATTCCGACTACCGCCCAGTGATCATGCACCTAGGCTCCCGCTCAGGGCAACTCGACCCCAACCAGCCTCCTCCGACCCAAGTGATCACCGACTGGAAGAAAGTAAGCGAAAGGCTGAAATCCACCACGTCGCCTAACCATGATACCATCCTCGACCACATCATCTCAGTCGCTGACACGACGGCGGCGATCGACTCGCTTACGGATCACGTACAATAATCCGTCCTGAACGATTGTTCAAGGGATATCCCAGTGGCGGAAAACCACCTCGGGAAACTCCCGGACGATGTACGGAAAACCGAGAAAAACGCAGCCATCGCCACTCTCATCCACCCCGACCTGAGTTTCACCTGCGACAATTTTGACAAAGCGGAATGTCTAGCCGACAGTCCAGAGTCCCAGTGTTCTCCTAGCTCTCAACCAGTAGACCAAACTCATCTCGTTATAGTCGAACGTAGAGCTGCCCTCCTCCACCAGTCGGAGATCCTGATGATCTTCTGCCCCCCATCACGCCCGACGAGGTACAGGAGATCATGAAAAGGCTTCAGCCTAGGAAAGCCTCTGGCTCCGACGGCATCACCAACAATGTCTTCCCCACCCAACTCATAGTGCTAATGACTGCCATTTTCAATGGCGCATTAAGCAACAACATGTTCCCCCAAGCATGGAACAGGCCATCGTTATCGGTATCTCCAAACGAGGCAAGCTCAAGTTTGATCCCGCCAGTTATTGTCCCATCAGTCTACTCAACGTTCTCGGTAAAATCTACGAGAGGCTTATTTACAAGCGGCTCAAGGATTATGCCGAAGCAAAGAGTCTTATCCCTGACGACCAGTTTGGTTTTCGAACCAAAACTCATGCATCCAACAAGTCCACCGCATCGTCGAACATCTAAGCGCTGGTTTCCAGCGTGGCTCGATGACGGGCACCTTGTTCTTCGACATAGCGAAAATATTCTACAAAGTCTGGCGCAATGGCTTCATTTACAAGCTCTACCGACTCGGCGTGCTAGACCAAAAAAAAATGACTATGTGTTAAAAGTTGTCACCGTAACACCTAAGAACATGCACCAATGAATCCTAAACCCATCACTGAAAACCGCATCAAAATCGGACTAGTAGTTTTGGTTTTGCACTAACAAATGTTTACTGCAGCGCCTCTGGTGAGTTGTCACCGTAACACCTATCTAAGAACATGTAACAATCAAACCCAAACCCATCACTGAAAATCGCATCAAAATCGGCATAGTAGTTTCAGAGATAAATGGCAACATTGGTTTGCACAAACAAACATACATCCTCTCACCCGAAACGCATGTACCGTCTCCGTACCGCCGCCGTGGGTAAAAAAGGATTCAAAGCTTTTATTTGCATTCTCTGTTTCGTAGATATAGAAAACATAATAATATTTTAAAATACATGTCCGCTTTACTGGAAATTTCATAAATTGTGCTGAGTGGTCTGACACACTTATTTCCAATATCTCACTTTCACATCCTCGTATATTTTAAAGAAAATTATTTAAACTTTATTAGGTACTTATTGAGATTTTTTAGATTTCTGCAAAATTTCAATGTTAAAATCACCGCAGATAAATAATTATTCTCTAATTTTTTTAAAGCAAAATTGTTGTAGTAAGAATGTCAAATTATTAAAGAAAATACTTATCTTATTATTGTTTTTCTTCACCAATCTTTTCTGTAACTTATATGGTGTACATAATAAACAATTTTCTATACTATTCCTTAACTTTATGGTCTGTTAATTCTACTGCGCAGTATTCAAAGACGTTCGGAATGTTGACACTCTTTAGTGATTCTATTTCTGAGAAATTAATGTGATTGTTTACTAGTATGCAAGAGCCTCCATTTCGCTTTTGTCGAGTAAAGTATGTGGCCAAAGTATAGTTGGGAATGTTTAAGAAATTAACGTCGCTCTGTGTCATATTGTAATCCGTAAAACAGAGAATATTAACACATTTCCCATTGCTTGCGAGAGTATCTAAATGTTCTATTACTAAATCACTCTTTACTAACAGTCCATTTATGTTTTGATGCAATATGCATAAGCTTTCATGGATGAAAAAAAAATTGATTGGTGACATTGGGACTGCATGAAAGGCGAATCATAAAATAAAGGATTTTCGTTCCGTACTGATACGAACGCTATGTCTCAATTTAATTTTTTTTAGTAAATTACCAGTTAAAGCTAGTTTTGAACCTTCGACCAAAAATAGGGGTTTTATAAGTTTGACCGCTATAATATGTGTCTGTCTGTGGAACCGATTTGATGCGTTTTTTTTTATTTGACAGGTAATTTAATTGAGAGTGTCTTAGCTATGTTTCAAAAAAATCGGTTCAGTCGTTTTTTAGATCATCAGCTCTTTTCTCGTTGATGAAGAAATGTGAGCAACTTCTATAGGTTTTATCAATGCGAAATTTGATATTCTGTTACTTCAGTGATATTGCAAGAACATCATTCAGTGTCCTGATGCTGCAGCATGACCTGAAGTCTGCAGGATACCCCACTCCTCACTTACTTACAGCAGAACTTTCGTGTTTGTACTCATTTAAATCGTCGCAATAAATCTACAAAAATGTTATAAAGAGGAAATATTTATTTGTTTGTTTATAAGTTATAATTTGGCTCAAAAACTACCCAATAAATTTTAAAAATTCTTCCGCCATTGGCAAGCTACATTATTAGCTTAATCATACTGTTTATGAAGAAACCACGTAAATACACACAAAAATGTACTGAACAGCTGATCGCAATTACAGTTATGGTCCCATAGTAAAAGTTATTTATAATGATGAGTACAATAACCCCTTTTTAACACGTTGTATAAAGTTTTGCATCAATACCATTAACCGTTAAAGAGTTGGGTTGTCTGGAGCCAACCTTAGATGGAGAATCAGGTCATTAATTACAATGTTTAAAAGTTCAACTCTGTGTTATAAAAGGAATATGTTCTAATTCCTAAAAGGTTGTAAAAATATTGCGGTTATAGCGAACCGGGGAGAATCTTAATTCTTGGTACGATGATGTTGAAGCATAACTGATTTCGAAAAAAAAAGAATAACAAATGTTTGGATTTTTCGACAATAAATCCCTAAAGGGTCGAGAAGAGCTAAAGTTTTTAGTGGAGTACATTATTGCTTGCTTCAATTTACGTGGAAATTGTGAGAAATAAAAGTGGGATAATTGAAACAGAACCCCTGACGGCGTGAACGGGGTGAGCAGTTGCGCTGATCCTGAGACCACTGTAGCAGCAGCAGAAATAGCTTAGTAATTAATAAAAAAAATTGTGTTTAATTTTCCAAAACTAACCTTTAAAGGGGGGTGGTAGAGGGGGCGTTGAAGTATGTGGAGTTCCTACTTAAGCAGCCAAAAGTCTGGGTAAAGGAAATAATGAATATCGTTGAGGATTATTTTCCAAAAGTACCCTTTGAAGTAGGCAGAGGGCCGTCGAATTTTGTGGAATATCTTCTTAATCCGCGCGGACGAAGTGCTAATAAATTCTGTATCATGAGTTTTTAGGAAAGACCCAAAACCTCGAAACGAACACCACTAAATTATTAGCAAATTAATGGATATTGAAAACTACTGTTATATATTTTTGTTATCTGCTAAATATTTTACTACGTAGGTATACTATCATCGTCTAAACCTTCTAGACGATGATAGTATTTGTCAGCATAAAAGACGGGGCCCGCTAGGGCCAGAGCCTGCCAGGGTTGCGGAATTTGTTCGAAAGAGTCACCGCGGCCTTGGAACGCAAAAGGCTTTAGAAGGAACACGGATGGGTTTTAGTCAGTAAGAGTCTGACACGCCCTTCCGCTCCCACCACCCAGAGCGGAAGAAGTCATTTGATGATTTCCCATCCTTAAAAAAAAAAAAAAAGACGACGATAGTATACCTAGGTACGTAGTTAAATATTCACGATGAAAAAAAAGGCCGTTTTTATTCATGAACCATGGCTTTCCGATTAATATGTTTAAAATGTTCACTAACCATAAATTTAATCATAAATTTACCCTGAAAACATAATACTCCTTTTTAAGCAGTCGTGTAAAAAAACATGCAGACTTAAATTACAAATTAATTTTATTAGCTAATCACATAAAGCTATCTTATCTTTATAAATTCTGTTATTAATTAACGTCCGTTTCAATAACCTACCACGAGATTGACCCGATCTCCTATCAGTGTTTAACTGACACATCCAATCTACCTGTTACAGCCGTCTCAATAACAAAATTCTTGCCTCGCCAACTCTAGTCGTACACAGATATGAACCCTCACCATTGTTTACCGTGTCCTTCCGAAGCGTTCTGTTTTTGCAATTTACCAAAAAGGCTTCTTGTATGAAATTTTCAAATAAAATATTATTTTTAATTCAGTGGTGTTAGTTTAAATGATATGGTACTCTTTTTATAATTATACGTAGATAGGTAATTTTAAAAATTAAATAACGTCAGGTTTTTATTACTTCGGGTTCTTGCAAACCTGAAGTAATAAAACACATTTTGATGTTTGACAGTATCATCATCGTCAGGACCAGGGTTGCTAACCAACATGTGGGGAATTCCCCAAACTACGAGGAATCTCAATTTTATGGGGATTTATAGGGGATTGCCATTATGCAGGGAAAATGTGGCGCTTTGAATACCTATCGGTAGAACGGGCCAAGTCAGACACTTCTTCAAGAAATCTTATACTTATTTTGTTAGGTCACTTATGGATATCAAATGACTCCCTTTTTTAATTAATTAATACATTTAATTTTCTCATTTATTTCGGCATCTTCATTCCGTCACCAATAGTAAAATAAATATGTGTACCTTTCATTAATGCTTTTGCATTTTTTATTGAAAGATATTGCAAATAAATACTGCCTATTTTTTAATGTTAAATGATTTTCGGTTCACATTCGTTTTTTTTTTGGTCGTTGGTCGCAGACAATAAACTTGAAAGTGATGGTCGAAAAAAACAGAGAACCGAAATCGAATACAGATACCTTTTAATGACATCATGGGAATTTTCGGGGAATTTGATAAATTGGTGTCGGCAACCCTGGTTAGGATATTAGTGTTATTGTATTTGGTAGATTATTTAAAATACTGTAAACAATATACCGTGACGAAAAATTGGGATGAAGATTATTAGTACATTTTTCGCCGACCATGACCGAAGAAATCGCGAGAGAAGGAATTCTTTGATCTAAAAAGATGTTCTTAGATGAGAACAATGTTTTACTTTCACCTTTACCAACAGTTTGAGTCCACTGAAGATAAAATAGAGTTTCTTATAAATATTTAAGTACCAAAATATGTTATTTTTAAATTTCGTGTACCTAAGTGTGTAGAACAATTTTATTTATGTTCTGTTTTCCCACGCAACTTGGTACCTTTCGACTGCACAAACTACATTTACAACGCCACATTTACTTGCTGAAACACCAGAAAATATCCTCCAAATACAATATTAGATTATTAATTTTTATTATGTATTTTTAGATCACCAAGATAACTCTGTGAGAAACTACAAACTGGATTGGATTTAATTGGAAATAAATTATTGGGACCGTAACGCCAGAGAACCTCGCTTAGGTTGTTACTTATTAAGTTGGATTTGGATTTTTTTGTATATGACCGCCACATTCATGAAAAGAAATGGGATATGCGCACACAAAGTCGTGGGCAGAAGCTTGTTACCTTTATTAGAATTAAGAGATTTTTTATTTAAGGCATGTGCCTTAGATAGGAGCTAATACATGTCTGCTGTACAAAAACAATCTATATTATTTCAACCTATATTTTTACATTCCTCATTTAAATATTATTTATATTTTTACTAGACCCTTCGAGCAAGCAAGCTGTGGGAAGAAATTCATCTACCCCCACCCGACTACTTGAAACAAAGAACATCTGCCACCTAGACATGATCTACTTTGGCCTATATGGAAAGCACTTATCGGCTATGCACCCGAGCAGGCCGCTGCAGACACAACTAGGCAAAATGCCCCAAGTGCCCATACGAAGTGGTCAGATCATGTAAATTGGTACTCACATGATCTGACCACTTGTTGTAGGATAATGTCTGAGATGGTATTTTGAGAAAAGCACCAACCTTATTTTAGTGGACCTGTGTCGACAACGCAAATCCTACATATTATTTTGTCTTCAAGGATCTGATGTACAAATATGATTACGGGTATTTAATTGTGATTTCGAAAACTATTCATATATAGGATATATCCCAGTTATTGCACAAGATATATCAGACACAATTCTGTTAGCTGTAGCTTTTGAAACTCTAATGAAGTGTGAAGCAACAGATACCTACTAGCATTGTGACCAATGTATAGAATTTAAGCAACTACTGTTGTATTGGCGATATGTTCACGAAATAAATTTTATGACAATTTCCGAATTATACATCAAAGCTAACACAAACTATGACCATGTACCTATGTTAATTATTAGCGTTCCACAGATTCTGTAGTTTCAGCAGAATCAATACCCATACATCGCATTATCACTATCATCACAAAAACAATATTTGTTTTTAGTAAAATTATTTATCTATCTTCTGTCAAAGGAGATAATCGCCCGATATTGAGGGATGGTAAATTTTTGACAGATAGTATTTTAAACAATCCAGATCCACTGTTGCCTACACAACGATATTGAAACGCTCTACAGTTCTTTTCTATGGCTCTACCCATCTATTGTCAGTGCAAAGCCCTCACAAAGGTGGATCAAAAGTTAAGATTAAAAGTCCTATCTATCATGTGTTATTGAAACGTCATGACGTTCATGGTAGCTAATTTGACAGTTGGTCAAAGGTAGATACGTTATTGAGACCGGCCGTAAGTAGAAAATAAGTACTGACCTTTCTTGATAGAAGCATGTCTGAGGGAAATATTTTCAGGTAGATCCTCATTTATTGGCACCATTGCTTTAGAACTTGATCCTTAAAAGTAAATTGATACAATTAGAGCAAAATACATTAAGATATACGTACCTAATAGCATAACCTGATTCATTAAGGCAACTGGAATCAGCCGACTATTACTAGACAACTTCCTTAATCAAATGACATTTAATCTTCTTCCATAATATGGATAAGTACTGATATACTGGTGACCCTATAAATAAAGTAAATTATTACCTCGGGCAACAGTGGCTTCTGCACTATCAGATGTTTTATTTGGCAAATCCATTTCAGCAGGAGGTAGTTGATCAGATGCTGAATTAAAAAAATATATGTATAAAAATATATTACCTTTATATTTTTATCATCATCATCATCGTCATCAACATTCCTTTTTTCATCTACTACTGAGCATAGGCCTTTTCTATAGATTTCCACTTAGATTAGCTTTGTGGTGTTTGCATTCAAATTTAATGTCATGCTCAAGGAGAGCCTCTAAACTAAGCCTTTAAAATGTTACCAGTACTGAGAAACAGGCCTCCTCTCAGAGTGACGAAGTAGGCTGTGAACTACCATGCCAACCCAATGTCAGGTTGATTATGCGAGATTGCCTATCTACCTCTAATGGTGTAACAGATTGACTTGTTGGTGTCATTAATAATGTTGTATCATTCGAACTAGTCTGTGCTAGTGGTGCGTTGGTGCTGATGATGAAGGAAATTGCCAATATTCAATGTTAGAATAGCATGTTTCGTAAAGCGTCCACTGGCTGTTCGGTAAAACTTTTGAAAATGGTAATCGTATATACGTATGTTGTTATTTAATGTAATTATAACCCCTTTATCGATCTATTTCGAGTGAACACCATTTTCCACTGATCAATTTTTTCCGTATAAGGGAATTCATTTGGTGGGAAGTGGTGAACTGTTTCTGAAAGGCGATATCAACTTGTAAAACAGTTTATAAGTGAAAAATATATTGTTCTAAAATAATTAGGTAAGATGTAAATAATTATGTGAACCATACCTTTATAAGGAATACATCCGAACTAGCACTTAAAGGCAGACTTTCTCGGTGTTTTGAAAGTTTTGTCTAATCCAATTCAAAACGGCAATATCGAGGCTAAGTACGTATGTCTACGGAAAATGACAAACGCCATAAGATTGTAAAATATCGCGTGAACTTGTAAACATTTTTTTCTTAATAAGGCTAAAGGAAACTATTGACTTGAAATTGTATAGAATTTTTTTTTTTCATAATATGTCGAGAAATTATGATCTAATCAAGATTTATTACTAACTCACGGAGTCTGCATATTTCCGGTGACATATACATACACGGCGTTAGGTCAATCGCTTACATATCTTATCACAGTATCCAATGAAGAAGCAAGGTCAAACGTTTGAAAGAAATAAAGAAAAAAAAAAGAGTTTATTTGCGACAAGCATGACGTAATAGCAAAAGCGTCGCAAAAGAGCACAAAAGGACGTAGATAAGCAAAAAGGATCCAACCCACAACATGACCGAAAATGACTTAAGTATATCAAACTGCTCGTCAAGGTCTATATTTTCGATTAGCAAAAACAATCCAAGTAAAATACGAATATTTTGACATTAAAATGACACTGGTTACCAAGCCACATGTATGGCGAACCCCTATTTTAGTTTCATAAAAGCGATCCATTCTCCTTGGATCATATTGTAAAACGGTCAGTCTAAGAAACTGACAAAAAACTAAAATGTTAAAAAAAATCCAAAGCATGTGGATCCTTTTAGATTATAATATTTACTTCAAATTTATGCATAAGATAAATCACTAAAAAGATTCAGAAAGCATGAATCCTTTTCGTTAAACTAAATTTTTACTTACAAAATGTAATGTTTGATTAAATAAATAACAACAAAACTTAATCCAAAAGTCCAAAATTTGATTTTGTAGAGTGACTGCTGTGGGGGCCAAAACCGTAATATTAAAATTATACTCATGTTAAAGGCAATATTAAGTTCACACCAAACATTAAAAACGATTACACTCAAGTATCTTGAATCGGGTCACACATTTTTGCCCAATGATACCGATTTTTCTAAAATAGAAACACAGTTAAAATACCACGAAAGAATTTACACAGCTGACGAATATGTCGCAGTAATAAAAAAAAGTAAGAAGAAAAATCCTCTTCAAGTGCAGAGAATGGAAAAGAAAGACTTTTAGTACAAAAAAAAATGAGAAAAATATAGTTAATCGGAAAGTCTTCTTGGATAAGACCAAAGCTAACTGGCTACAAACAAAAGAAATATTACTGAAAAAAGAAGAAAAGTACATTATATATTTATGAAAACTCAAAACGAAGACCAGTTTCATGAATTAAATATAGAGAAAAAGATAAAAGGAAAATCTTTGGAGGTATCAGAAACCAATTTCACATTACTATGGCCAAATGGGAAAGAAATACCACAAGCAAAATTAGAGGATTTTTTGGAGTCAATCTTTGACTATATTCCTAAAGACTGCCTGGATTTCTATAAATCTTTAAGGGGTAATCCGAGTCTTTATGACGATATCGACGGGTTTGGCGGTGAACCGGACTTCACACAGGAAGAAGAGTAAATTTGATTGATGTTTTTTATAAAAATAATAAACAAAATTTTAGAAAGCTAGTTGTTTTATTAATGAAATGAACAATTTTTAACGATTTTAGTGGTAATTAGCTACTTTGAATCGTTTTTGCGAAATGAAAATGAGCTTAGCATAATTGAAAATAGCTTTTATCAAAAAGGATCCTAACACACATTTAGCTGAATATCTCAAGAAATAAGACTAAACTCAATAAAATTTATTTGTATGAATAAAATATACATTGACACGCATATATTATCTTAAGAACCAATAAACGCAAGCAAGTCTATTAATAAACAAACACAGGTTAAACTTCAATCTTCAATAACTCAAATGTAACATTTTGTGGGGTGGATCCTTTTTGTTTATCTACGTCTTTAAGAGATCACCAGGAGACTACAACGGCCCCGGAACGCAAAGTGATTCCAGAGCGGAAGAAGTTATTTGATGATTTCCCATCCTTAAAAAGAAAAAAAAGAAAAAGGAGACTACGACGCAACGAACAAAACAGAGAAAAGTTTCAAAAGAAAACGTACTTTTCCTGTCATTCATCATTTACGTTTCATTTCACTTATTACTGAATTGAATTGAACTTTAAAAAGTGTTAATTATTTTGCTACTTTTTTTGTAATAATAAAATATTAATAATAAAAATAACTATTTAATGTAGGAGACTGGTAGAAGCAGGAGTTCGGAGACAGTCTGAAATTTTAAGCTGCAAAGACTCACAAAATACTAGGAGCCTAAGAATCCTGAAGTATTTTCGGAGCTGAAAAAAATCATGAGTGGTAAAGACTCACGAGATCAGAATCATGGAATGGAATTTCCGGATGGAGCCGCTGGCAAGATAATATTTTTTTTTTCTAAGCCCAATTCTAAAGATCACTACTCAGGCGAAGTCGTGGGCATAAAAGGTTATATTGAATAATGACCCAATTTCAGGAAATGACCGCGAAAAAAAATTTATCGGTATTTACTTGTAAAATTTTAAATTCTTATATTAACGTCTGGTATGACTGTACTTTTCCCATTTTCTTGTTTTTAAGACGTTCTGCTAATACGACGTTTTGATACGGAGGCGTCGGTATTTACTTGAAAATTTTGAAATCTTATATTAATGTGGGGTATGACTGTACTTTTTTCCATTCGCTTCTTTTTAGGACGTTCTGCTTATATGACGATTAGCGAATAGCACGATTTTTTAATAGGGCGTTTTGCTAATAGGACGTTTGATACGGAGGCAGCACAATCAATGAATGTTTTGTTTTGTCAATTTATGGAAGTTTCACCCCCCTGATTATGCCATTGGCCGCCACGACTACAGGCACAATGACTAGCTGTGTTCACATCCCACATGTCTAATATTCCATTAGCAACTTCAACAACACAAACGATGGTCTAGTCAACAAGGCTTATTTGTTCAACTTTTTTCATCAGTCTCAGAAAAATATTAATAAGGTGTCATTCGATTAGGATTAAAATGTAGATGATATTTGAAAATGAAATAAGTATTTTTTTTTAAGTTAAACGGTTTTATTTATTTTTGTGTTTAGTATACTAAACACAAAAATATATATACAAAATATGCGTTGTTTTTAAGACAGTTGATATTTTTTTGAAGAAAAATATTTTATTGCTTTAAATTGTATTTCTAACTTATTATTTCCTGCCATTTATAATTAATATTAAGGAACCATTTAAAAAAAATAAACAAATTAATCTTGCTTTTCGACATTAAAAAAAATGTTTTATATTACTTTTTCATTGTTTATTTAAAAACAATTAAATTTTTACCTCATATTTTTTTCTTACTCTACTTAATGTAACTATACTTAACTTTTAAATAATAGGAGATAAAAAAATCATTCCCATGCACTTACCACTAAAAATATTCACAAAAAAGAAAGTTTTCAATGATTAATTAAAGTTTTTAATTTAACAACTACATAAGTTGTAAAAAAAAAAATGAAAAATATTCTTTTTTTTATATTTCCAATCTATTCTGAAATGTTTGATAAATAGCTCCATAAAAGGAAAAAATCTCAAATTTATAGTTTAACAATTATTACACTTGCAATGTTCTTGTTCAAGCAGCAAAACATTTTTTTTTTGCCGGCGGATATTTGTGCATTCGTCTATCCAGTACGTTACTGGTTTTTTTTAATTTTTATATTAATATGTTTAAATCAGTTTTATTGTTAAAGTGCACGAAGCGGGCATGGCTTGCGCCAGAGTACCTGTTTTCAGCCGTAACTTCACTCCTCTACAAAATTTAAAAAATAGGTCTTACTTCCTACTGGTAGTTCAAGAGTTACAACTTTTCATTTGGAAATTTCTTCTTCTTTTTTAATCTTTTTGTGGATTTCAAAAATCTTAATAAATTATTGAGATATTTGCAAAATACTAAAACCCTCTTTCTTTCATAAATAAATTGTTTATAACATTTACAATTTTTTCGAGCGGAGCTTCATTTATTTCAAAAAGCATCTACCGAATTGAATGACAGCTTATTCGTATTGTTCCGATACTGCTGAAAAAAATTGAACAAGCAAAGCACTAATTGTTGAACACGACAGTAAGATGTAGCCGCTTAAAAATAACAAAAAAAAACTAAAACAGTATTTGGACCATTCTTGAAACTTAAATAAATTAGATATAATAAAATAAAATTTAAAAAAATGCCACAGACAGACACACACAGACACGTGAAACTTATAACACTCCGTCGTTTTTGCGTCGAGGGTTAAAAACTAGGTCTAAACAAAAAATTAAAATTTTTAATTCAAGTTTTTGAAGAGACCCATCTAGTAGCAGAATAAGGAACTGGTTTTTGATTTCATTTGTTGTCGAACGGTTCGTTTTATAGTCAAAAACGTTGTAACCGGTTACCAACGTTTATTGTACACATAACTTTATGGAATCAATAGCTAGTGAGGGTTCAACTAGAAACTTCAAACACCGGGCATTAATGCCATAGGCATTCTTTACCAGCCAACATTTGGGTGATGCAGAGAATAGTGGTAGGTGCAATAGGCCGAATTAAAATTGATATGATTGATAACCTTATCTTTTTTTAAATGTTGTTTAACACTCTTAAGGCTATTTCAGGAAATAAGTAAGTGGTGGATAAGTAAAATGGCCTCAAACTTCTTAACAATTTCAATGTACTGATAACACATAACATAAAGAAAGAAGTACAATAATATTTATTTTAATACAAATATACTGCTTTGCTGATGAAGCAGAATTACTTCAAGAACACATTTTCCATTTTCACACGCCTAGCACAAGGAGTTAAGAAGTGATCAGATAATTTACTCATTTTATCACAATTCCTTCAAAGTCAGTTTAACTTTATCATTGTAAGGAATAAACGACGTAAGAGATTAATGATACTTTGAATTATAACGTTAAAAATACTGATGACTATAATTGATTTAAAAATATGACGATCTATTTTTACTGAAGTGTTTAAAATAAAATCATAAGATACCTGGAAATTACGACAAATATTATCTATGTATTAACTAAACGATTTTTCTTAAGCTGAAAGACACAGGGTAACATGAAACACCACGCACCTACCACATGCGTCCAGCAAATACAGACTAAAATCTTACAGTTCCAACCATTACCATGAATCGGGGGCCAGGGTTATAATAAAATTCACGCGTACCCCGACTGGTATCTCTCTCCTCCATTACAACACTATATCTCCATTACAAGCGGGCTCTACCTCTTAGTGTGGTCGATACAACGACCACGCATGGAACTGCGCACCACGTCTTTTTAACCTGGCTGGTCAGGCGACAACTGAGCCCCAAGTTCACTCGCAGGCACCTCCTTGTGGTGGCCGAAGATCGCTCCACTGATCGCTCGATAGATTCTCCTTCCGCCAGCGATAGAGGGACGCAAGAGGTTTCGCATCTCGATCCCATAGCGTTGAGCGTTGTTGCCTCGTTAGAGATCGTGCGATAACCCCGCATCACCCTGATAGCCATCGCTCTCTGCGGTATTCGTTGAATTGCGGCGTTGCGGGTCGTCAGGTTTTCTGCCCACACGGGTGCCCCATACAGGACTATGGACCACACGATCCCCACGTAGACCCTCGGGCAGGAGGCGTTGAACCCTCCCGAATTGAGCATAAGTCATGCAAGTGCAGCTGTAACGCTCATTAACTTGGGGCAAGAAGCTGCATGTGCGACTCGAAGTCCCATCCGCTGACTGCAGAACCTCGACGCGGTGCACCGTGGGTACAGGCGGTGATCTCTACTTCGAGTTGGAGATCGGGATTTCTGTCTGTATCGATCTTCTGGATAAGGGGGAGACCAGTAATAGGAGGCGACTTCCGAGTGCTTTCTTACCTGTTTGAGGACAAGAACAAAGGATTGTGTACAATGTGCATTAGTTATTTTTGACGTAAGGGTCTTCCCACATTCGCAAAGTAGTCATTTATATTATCCACTGAATCTAAAGGATCGGGAGTTATGGATAAAAGTTCAGTAGTAGAAGACTTGAAATTGATTTAATAAGGTTATATGTAGTCTTTTTTAGCTGATAATTAAAGCGGTCCTCCGACGCAATAACATTCAACACGTAGGGCCAAAATTTCAAGGTTATTTTTTTATTTTTCACGTTTATACCTTTTCTGTTCTATTTGTGGCTATTTTTTCATAGGTTTTTTTTAACTTTTTTTAGGCTTTTTACTTTCATACTATATTTATTATTTTGTGTCGGGGGTTTTTCAATTTTTTATTTTAATTGCAAGTCATGCATCCACGTCTACTCGGCGCGATGATGAAGGGGTTTTAGTTACATCAAATCTTAATTTGCAAAACAATCACTGGAGCATAGTCCGTTATAGTAAAATCAAAGACTAAGTTTATAACAGGTTTGTTTGATTTGATAACTACGTGGTCTAGACAGGCATTGTTAAGAGTGGGAACCAAATGTGCAGGAAGCATTGCATGGAATGCTACTGTGTTAAGATACGTGTCCGAATTTATATCATTTGTATTTTGAGAGATATTTATATTGATATCGCCAATTAATACAATATTCTTAAACGACATTAGCGAGTGCTGAGTTACATCCAGATATTCAATAAAGTTCTTGGTATTACGGAAGGACGGAGATCGGTATATTGCCAAAAGGACTATTCTGTTCCGATTTTTTTAAATCAAGCAGTTCGCATCCGTAAATACCGGTATTTCGACCGTAACTAATAGGTTTTGCTTAACATTGACAACAATATCGTCGTTTTCGTTCGCGTGATCGGACTGGAATGCTTCGAGTCCCGGTATAGTAGGAAGGTTAGAGCATTTGCGCAACCAACACTCCGATAAAACAATAGCATCAAAATGCACCTTAATTCTGTTAGGTAGGATTAGGAGATTATTAAAATTTTGTTAGTACTATTGCCTATACTTCTAATATTCAAATGAAATATATTAAGCAGTACCTGTAATTATTGCTGTTCACAAAATCTCGGCAGCCTTTTCATTCTGGGACGAAGGTTTTCTGAAATAAATATTGGCTTCACTGGCCCGCCAATTTGTAGATGTTCAGTTGACAGTCGACAGTCAATTATTATTGCCTTTGTTGAATTTTTTATACTTTTCAATCAATTCTAAGAGGATGAGGTTACGCAAGGTAACGTAAAACTAAGCGTACGTTTTATCTATGCGACACAACTTTTGACTACATCCACGCGAATGAAGTTGCGGGCACAGCTAGTTTATAATATTAGAATAGATGACTGGTAATTAAGTGCTTTCTTTCAAATGAGGTATTCTAAATCAAATTTGAAACGATTTTGATCCCGATAACTTGGGGTTCATACATCGATATAATGTACTACGTACTAGATGTCACGTTTCAAACGTGCATTATGTTCGACTGAAATGAAGATTTTACTCTACAAATAACTTTAGCGCGGCTTTGACATTTATGCGGTATACAGAGCGGCGCTAATGTAAATTTAAACTAAATATTATTAAGAAGAAAGAAATATTTGTTTGTTTCTTTGTTACGATTTGGCTCAAAAACTGCAGAATCGATTTTAAAAATTCTTTCGCCATTAGAAAGCAGCATTTTTAACTTAAAACATAGGCTATATTTTATCTACGAATAAAACAAAGATATCTATGAAAATTGCAATAATGTAACCCAAAGTAGCAAAAAAGCAAAATGTTGTCTAATAAATTAATTATTTGGCGTGTGCTGAGGATACTATTGATTAAAGTAAGTTGACCATTACCTGTAAAAAAGTCCGTGAGGTTATAAAGTTATATGGTTAGTCACAATGATGATGTTGCCTGGGTTAAAAAAAAATATGATCCTATATAGTCCGTCAGTTACATTTTCGAAAAATATTTGATACCTACGTATTTTTATTATATTCAATCAATAAAAAATTACGAAGATTAAACGCATCAAAGATAAGAAGTGGGGCTTGTAACGTAACTTTAAAGTAAAAAGTGTACTGGTAAGTGACGTCTTACGAGTTTTCAACGCAATGTATCGTCTTAATTTTTTGTTTACATGACAAAAAAAAATACGGCTCCAATATTTTTTGGAAATTTATGTGACGGACTGATAAGACTTTTGTAGTCAAATACCCTATTATCGCGTTTTGTTCAAATTAATCAATCAAAACCCGGGTGGAATGGAAGTAGTGATTTTGGTATCATGATATTAACCCTTTCCCATTTAAATGGTTTCATAATTAAGGTTGTTTATGTACTTACACGTAAATTATTCAAATCGGACCTTTCCTCTAAAAGTTACGACGGGTATAAAAATGTTCTAAGTAAGAAAAGTAGAAACACGAAATTAATGATTTCGATAGCAACAATAAGAATAACAAATGTTTGGATTTTTCGAAAATAAACGGTATGGGGCGAAAAGGAGTGATGAAGTTTTTAGTGGAGGACATTATTGCTTCAATTTACGTGGAAATTGTTACAAATAAACTAAAAGTGAGATAATAGACACAGATCCAAGAAATTTATGCAAATCAACTCCTGACGGGGTGAATGGTGTGCGGGCAAAATGCTATAATGACACTCCGTAAAAACTAGATGTCGCTGCCAGTCAGCAATATTGTTGGTGATGCAAAGATTCTAACTAGCGTCTCTAGTGTCAAATTGCGAAGCTGTACAAGAACGACGCTTTGACAGTTTTCATTCAGAGTTGCTAAAGTTGTGTGGAATTCCCCAAATTGAGAGGAATCTCAAGTTGATTGGCGATTGGTATTATGCGGGGATTTTGAATATCGAAAGTCCATGCCAAGTCAGTCACTTTGTCAAGAAAAGAAATACTAATTTTAACATTTTTGTTACGTTATTCATGGACACTTAACTCCCTTTTTCTAAATTTATTTTTATCGTTTGACCCATATGTATCGAAATCTATCTAGCCTATTTTGTCCCACTGCTGGGCACTGTCATTTGCTATGTCGGGCCAGTCCTTTCGGTAGGTATCGAACTCTTCTCGCCATCTTCGCCTTGGTCTATCGCATGTCTTTTGGCATTTAATGGAAGCCATTCGGTACTTCTTCAGTCGTTTGAAATATCTGGCGAAAATGTAGTGTTCTTCAAAAATTATATAAATAAAAACACTAATACTTTTTTAATGGCAACCAGGGAAGTAATTAAAAACTGTGTGGCAGTGTCAAGTCAAGAGAAAAAAGTTGGTAAAAAAATATGTAAGTGTGAAAATTTTTTTTGAAAAAAGAATAAATAAAAAAAAAAATTGAGGATATTTTGTGGGGAATCAGTAGATTTTTGTCCCCAAATTGGGGAAAATGACTTAGATTTTCGGGAAATTTGATAAATTTGTGTTGGCAACGCTGCAAGTGTCGTTCTTACGCCAATTCCTAAATTTCGCATCTCTTCATTCTTTACATCACCAATTTTGCAACGTCACACAGGGTCTGATGATGACGCGCAGAAAGGTGAAAAGCGGTCAAACGTGTCCGACAGAGTCCGACAGAATTGAGACCTATCGTATTTTTTGTTTTTTTAGTGTAATGTGTTTTTTTTAGATTTCGATGGCTAACGCATCGATATTTATTTATTTATTTAATTATTTATTTATTTATTTATTTATTTATTTACACTTTACGCACACAAATGTACAAAGGCGGACTTAATGCCATAGACATTCTCTACCAGTCAACCTTTGGGTGATGCAGAGAATGGTGGTAGGTGCAATATGGTGAATAAAAAGCGATTGATATTTAATTAATACATACAAACATTTAAATAAATAATACGAATATATAAACTATACATACAATATAAATATATAATAAATACTCAAATTAACAAGATAAATAGGTACACGAAATACTTAAACAATTACAACAAATAGGTAATTGGAAAACATTAGCGATGTGATGATACTACTGCCAACTTCTTACGAATATGTTCGCGAACTTTAACTTTGAAGGCTAATCGGTTGGTGACCATCCTAATTTCCTGGGGTAGCGAATTCCACAAAGAAATAGACTGAACAAAGAAGGAAGAGTGAATAAAGTCAGTACGGTGAGTGGGAAATTGAAGAAGACGGTTATGTGATGAGCGTAAATTCCGATTGTGGTTGGCGCAAATATATTGAAAGTGAGGGGCTAGATAACTGGGAGAGTTAGGAGAGTTGAGAAATGAAAACAAGGTAGTAAGAGCTCTTTGCTCCCTACGCTCGCGTATGGGCATCCACTTTAAAAGCGACCGATACGCGGAGACATGATCATATTTGCGCAGGTTGAAAACAAATCGAATGCAGTAATTTAGAAGGCGGTCAAGTTTGTTGAGGAGATCTGCATTCAGGTCATAGTAGCACACGTCACCATAATCTATGATAGGAAAAATTAAGGTCTGTACAAGCATCGTCTTCGTGCTTGATGGCAAAAAGTTTTTCAAACGGTACAGGGCCCGCAGCGTTCCAGTAACCTTCTGACTGACACTAGCGACTTGAGTACGCCAGTTTAGGGTACTGTCGATGTGCAAACCTAGACTTTTCACATCAGTGTTGAATGGGATGATTTTACTGTCGAACAAAACTGGTGGCAAAGCTGTTTCATCCACTTTAGCGATGCTTCGAGAACTCCCAATGATAATCGCCTGACACTTATCGGGGTTTACGGCAACACCAAATCTGTCCGACCAAGTTTTTATGGCTAATAAGTCCCTGTTTATTTTGTTGATAGCGTCAGGTAATTCGTCGACCCTCTCGTGATGGTACAACTGCAGGTCATCTGCATACAGATGATACGCACATTGAAGTTCGGAAATAATAAGATTAATAAAAATAGAAAACAGAAACTTGAGACAAAGTATAGAAAAGGAATTCTTCAATCACTATTACATTTTTATTATTCCTGTGGTGTCTTCGCTTATTTGAATTGTACTGATGGCTACCATTCACTGTAGTTGGTAACAAGGGTCTGATGAAGAAAAACATAAAGGTAAGTTAGTGGCTCTCTTAGTTGAATATTCTTATAGCCATCGTGTTTGGGCTCAAATGAATAGTACGGGTGGGTACTATTCATTGTAGCTTTTACAAAAAACAATGATTAGTCAGAAGGATTCAAATGAGCCCAAACACGATGTTTATACTAGAAGGAGTAGCCAACTAAAATCAAATCAAATCAATCATGAAATCAATCTTTCTGATATCCATCATCAGATCCTTGTTAGGCACTTGTCTCACCTGTCAACTATTTTCTCGCTGAAGAAACGGACAAAAGATATAGATCCTGTGTGAGTAAAAGAGACACATATATTTCTATTCGATAGCTGGCTGTTCACACTGCCGGCGAGAACTCTCTTACTACTAGTTTGTCGCAGTGACAAGAGCTCGCTCGCTTGGCGGTCAGAAATCACGCCGAGAGATCAACCAGCGGTCATTTCTATCTATAATGCAGATCTGCGTGCTAGCTAATATATATTATTATGAATTCAGCGCTTCGTAGCACGTGCAGGTTTGCGTAGGAATGTGCCTCTCGGCCGGCCGGAGCGATGGTGCGAGTGTTTACTCGCTTGTAGCCGAGCAACAAAACTATCGAAACTACACACTCGCTTATCGCTGCTCGCCAACTCGTATCTATTTTTTAGCTTAACTCGCTTATCGCTGCACGCCAACTCGTATCTATTTTTTAGCTTAACTCGCTTCTCGCTGACCGTCAGCGAAAAGACAAGCGCCTTATCAACAAAAAATATCAGAATTGGGTCGGTTAAAATGAGCCCAAACGCGATGGTTATGCTATCGTGAATGTATGAAAACTAGCTTTTCTATACTTCATTTGAACGAACACTCTAAACCGATACAAAGAAACGGTACGACGATCAATATGTGTGATTTCTGTCGGAGTTGTGTAAATTTTGTATGGGCCGTGACAATTCTTTTTGAACATTTCCCCCCCCCTTATCTCCGAAAGTACTGAGCCTACAATTTTAAAAAAGTACTGATAATAGGTATGTACCTACTTACCTATAAATTAAAGAAAAACCTAAAGGAAGTCTACGGTTTTACAGTAAGGATCCGCGCTAACGGGCTACCGACCACAGTCACCGGTGGCTGGCGACAAGCTGTTTACTTGATTTTTTAACACGTTTTGTATAAAATTGCCGCACACGTAAACGAGTGGCGTCTACTTGCGACTAAGTGTCCGCAACACGCCACCGATGGCGGCCACTCGTGACTCAGTGTCCGCAACATGTCACCCGTGGCGGCCACTCGCTACACTCGCGACTCATGCGCTGCCGCTGCACCCCCCTCTCGCTTACCCTGCAGTTATCCGCAGAGGCCGGAATTATTAGGAGCGCGATTAAACCTTCCGTCTCGAAATCCATCAAGAGACTGTACAGCAGGAGAGTGTTACAAATTGTAGCGGCCACCCACTACTACTGGCGGCCCCCGATCACTCGTGGCAGCCACCGTGCAGTGCACCGTGGCAGCTATCGTTTGTGCGGTACCAAAGGACGTGGCGCGCGTCAGCCGCCGGTGGCTGTGGTCGGTATCATGTTACAAAAACCAGCCAAGTGCGTATCGGACCACGTACAGAGTAGGGTTTCGCAATTACTCGTCTCCTAAACCATGCCAGAAAAATAGTAAAAAGTACTTAACTATTATTACATTACAAAGTTACAAATACATTTGGTTTTAAGTAATTTTCTGTGGAATTATTAGGATTTTTTTACTCACCTAGTTCCATTTTATAAGTAAGTCGACTATTAGGTACTCATTAACTCGTTAAGCGTAGGTAGCGGTGATAGTTTTCCTTTTAAATTCGTTACATATGTTACTGGGTACTATGAATTTTTTCATGTCTCCAAAACACACAATCAAGTGTCTCAATTTTATTTTACCATTTCATCGGCGTGATTAATATATGTGTGTACCCATACCAAATTTCAACTTTCTAGCGCTAAGCGTCTCTCAGCTAAACCGCGGACGGACAGACAGGGACATGGCGAAACTATAAGGGTTCCTTGTGGACTACGGAATTCTAAAAATGAGATTCGTTCGGAACCCTTTCCACGCGAGTCCGACTCGCTCTTGGCCGGTTTTTTTAGCCTTGTGCATAAAGTCCATGCGGACGAATTGGCGGGCAGAAGCTGGTTTGTCAATATTTAAATTACCATCATCTTTTAACTTTATTCAAGTACCTAGATAGGTACTAAGAAAGATTAGTGAGGGAATAACATTCATCATTTTGTCATAATAATATGGAGATCTTTGGCAGTCGTTACGGATTTTCAAAAGCCAGAAAATCTGACACCAGCCTTACAAAGAAATACCGTGTTACCTATTTAATGGGTTGTGGAGGTCTGGTAGGTAGCCGCTCCAGTCCACACACACACACACACACCACTAAAATCTGGAATTCAGCTGAATCCGGTTTGACTGGGAGCCGAACCCAATATATGTAGTCGGGAAAAGGCTAGGCAAATGTTGACGATGAGTGAGGCAATAACCTGTATCACGTACCTGATAAGGAACGTCCCCTAACTTTGCTGCCCAGCCATTAACTACACGAGGATTCCATTCTTCATATTTCGCAAACATTGATAATGTATCAGGATCATTTACAAAACTTTTATCATTCACAATTGCTGGAGGTACGACATTGCCAAGCAGAGGAAGGGTTTGCTACAATAATAAATTTCTAGTTGTACTCAAATTTTAACATTCAATAAAATGAAATACCTGCGTTATGAAAAAAACTTACTTTTGAAAGTATAAATAAACAAAACAAACACTTAAAAAACATTAGGATACAATCAATTTCAACTTTGGCAGAATGCGGTTATTATTCCTGTGGCTATTTCTAAAATGGCGTGACAGTAGCTTGTCAATAGGAAAGTAGTTTGTATTTACTTTTACATAAAAACTGGTTTTGGTAAGTTATACAATGGTGGATTGATGACTAGGGTAAATTTGTTCGAAAGAGTCACCGCGGCCTTAGAACGCAAAAGGAAGTCAAATCGGAAAGAGAAAAACAAACAAAATGGCGCTTCTGTTGGGAAGTTTTCCGCTTTTGTTGAGAGTTTCTATCTCACTTCCAAAATATTGTTCTTGTAATGATTTTATAATTACACATAAAGCGTTATTTATTTTTCATTCAAGTTATTACTGCCCTCATTCGTCCTCGTAATGTTTCGCGTCACATCGGTGAAGCGTATGACCCATGCGAGTTTTCTTGAAATATGATCTATGTTGCTATGTCGCTGTATGGGTTCTGTAATTATATTTGTACAACCATAGACATATATATTACTGTGTACAACAGATTGTTATAAAGCCTTTTGTATTATATATTTTAGATGGTTTTTCTTGTTCCTTTGCCATTGAGGTCCTTTTCATCACAGAGAAAAGCTGACCAACTTTGATGGCGATAGTCGTAGATAACGAAAACATAAAGAGTAACGAAAACCCCACCGACTGTGTATTTTGTTAGCCTTCATTGGCATTTTCACAGTTGTGTTGTTTGTGTGTAATGTTTCATAGTATTTGTCGTTCGTTGTAGATTTGTGTTCCGCAGTAATTTCTTCTACCTCCCAGAATTTTGTAATGCTGTCTAGCTCTATTACAGTAACAAGACAGTTGAACTGCTTTGTAGCCCCGCACAGTATCCAGCCCAACTTAGTCTGGTGCGCCACTGGCAACTTAAGGCTATCTTAGAGTCATCATCATCATACTAGCCGCAAGACGTCCAATGCTGGACATAGGCCACCCCCAGGGGGGGGGGAGGGGTTGCCATTATCGCCACGCTTGGCGACGATTGTAGTATAGCTGTTGTTTTGTACAGAAAATGCATACTCTGGTAAATCCCATAGTCGCCTCTTACGACACCCACGGGAAGAGATAGGAGGTTTGCGTACTCCTACTAACATAAGACGGGAGTAAATATCAGCTCCTGGTAGTAAATCGATGGGTCCAGAGATATTGAAGTCAGGATCAGTCAATTCGATGTTATCAAGATATTTCCATTTCTTCTTGTCTATAGTAGAATTCGGCAGATTGTCGATAAGTTTTTGCATTACTAAGGCTTCTGCTTGGAATATATAATCAGAATATATTGATTTGCATTCTAGCCTAATCATCATTTTACTCGTGCCAATTATAATATAATTGGCACGAGTAACGCCAGTGATAGCAGCGGTTAATTTGTTTCGGGGCAAGTTTAATCTTAGAGCAGGTTACTTGAGAACCTTGATCTAGTAACGCCCGAAGGATGATGTAATTTCCTTCTCTGTTTTTGAACTTGAATAATTCAAGTTCAAAAACAGAGATCAATAGATACTCTAAACGAGTCTTCAATTATTGAAGACTCGTTTAGAGTATCTATTGATCACCGTTCATGTTATTAGATGTTTGTTCAGTGGCCGTTGAGGTGGCTGGCGTTAATTGCTGACCTTTCAGATTGTCATCATGAAGAAGAGAATGATGTTTATAGTTACATGTGAGGTATCTTTACGTTGAATTGCATCTGTCACCGTCCGCCGTGACTAAACAAACAATTTTTGCAAACAAAGTCCATGTTCAAGAATGTCGGATATAGCCTTAGCCCGTTATCATTTTTGCAGAATGGACATTTTCGAAGTGAAGCATGGTAGGTTTTTGTGCGCTGGTAATTAGATGGCGAAGCTATAAATATGTTTTAACGGCGGACATCGAGTAAATGTACCGTCAAATCTTTATTCATATAGATCAACAATGTCTTCAAAAAAATGTTGAAGCATATTATAACGAATTTATTAGAAAACTAACTCAGCTACCTAGGCTTATATAACTTACCAAGAAAGGGTCTGGTTAAGTTAAAACTCTTATTAATGCAGCTTAAATATGTACCAGACTTATGGAAAGTTGCTGAAGTAATAAAGATAGCAAAGCTTGGGAAACCGGCTCACGAAACAACATCATATATACCTATTTCCCTGCGACCCATAATGTCAAACCTGTTTGAAAAGCTGCTACTCAAACGGCTTAAACCAAAGTTTGGTTTTCGAGAAAAGCACTCAATGATCGAACGCATTAGATAACAAGAAAGTTTTTTCTACTGTTTCTGTAGACATAGATCAAGCGTCTGATAAAATTTGGCACGAACGCCATAAACTGAAGAGCCTGCTACTTAAACAGTTTGCAGATATATACGAATCCTACATTCTAAACAGAGTCTTTAGAATAAGACAAGAAGACGCTCATTCAGAACTGAAACAAACTAAAGCTGGCGTACCGCAAGGAAGTGTGTTAGGTCCGGTCCTGTACCATCTACATACTTGCGATATTCCTGAATCAGAACACAATACTATTGGGACCTTTGCTGATGATACAACCATAAAGATAGTTGGAAACAGGAAGAAGTAGTAGGAAAGGTTCAAATGACTTTTGATCAAAAGTTTATAATGGACCAAAAAATGGAGGATAAAATTGAATGAATCCAAATCTGTACACATATACTTTACTAACAAAAAACAACAGTATTTTCCAGTTTTTATTAATAACAAACAAAATCACAATAATACCATAGAAAATGACTTCAAACCAAGTGCATTTATAACTTTGCAATCTAATCATAGTTAAGTACATTTCACAATATTTCTGGGATGGTTTAGGAGATGGTAACTACGGAAACCTACACTGTGCGTGGTCCAACACACACTTGGCTGGTTTTTTTTTGTGTATATAATGAAAAATAACACACGGACAACAAGCTTTAAAACGAGATCAGGTTCTATTATCGTTCGGCGCTTCATATTATGATTCATTTATTTACATTTTAATTTTGAATGATCGATAGCTTTTTTAAATGGAAGAACTTTTTTAGGTCCAAAACAAAAGATGAAGCTCTTTCAATATGCTTTTAGAAAATATAGGTTTCATTCACTGTCGCCACTTGGACCGGTTCTTTTACAGGTGTTTTAGTAAAATAACTAAGAAAATAATAAACACCAAGAAGAAACCAAAAAAAAATGGGTAAACATGTTAGTATATTCTCTGTTAAAATAATTCAGAAGGTTTTATTTTAATACATTCACAGTAATTGGTTTCCGATGTTAAACGCCCCGTACTATACGTATACGTATACGTACATAGAAACGTAATTACAGGTTTTTTTGTTTAATTTGGTGTTTATTTCTTATCAATTTATTTTGTTGAATTTTTAGCCTGAATTAATGAGTGTGAATTTAAGAATACCGAGGCATTCGTTCCTTTTACATGCAATCATTATTTTCGCGGATAAGGGTGCGGTATATAAAAAAATCATACGTGCTTACGTAAAAAAATAACTTTTGTATTATGAATTTAAAAGTTATTTTTTTCTTTTTATAGGGATTCACGTTTATACCTTTATTGTTCTATTTATGGCTATTTTTTCATAGTTTTTTTTTTAAATTGTTTTTTGGCATTTTACGTTCATACTATTTTTAATATTTTGTGCTGGCGGTTTTTTAATTTTTTTATTTAATTTATTATTTCATGCTTTATGTAGGGACTCCTTATTTTATTTTATTTCATTTGTTTTATTTCTCTAGTTCTTCCTTTTGTCATTCAACTTTCGTACAAGTATTTCATAGCTATTAGATATCTTGGGTACCTATTTGTAAAGGTCGAAAAATTAAAGGTAATGTACTAAAAGCTAAATAAAAAATAATTTGCTAGATACTTGTAATTACTCCACTTTCCTCATCAATCTAGGGTATTGATTAGACAAAAAAAAAACAAGTTTTTAGCTTTCATTTCGTTAGTCATTCCTCATTCCCTTTCAATTTAGTGTCTATTATTCTACTTGTGTACCTTTTCATTTGATACCCTTATTGAGTTGTGAAAAAAGTTCTAATTCCCCATTTTGTGGTGGCGGCCATCTTGGATTTGAAATTTATCATTATACTACTAATGAAGTCCTTTCATTTGATGCATATGCGCATCAAATGAAAGGACTTGAGGGAGATGTGAAAAAAAATGTAATGCGTCGGGGGTTAAAAAGAGAGACATTCGATATCCGTAATTAACCTTACAAATTTGTTAAAATAAGTTTTTATATTTCTTGAAGAAGCGTTCTGACCCGGGCCGGACCGGACCAAGATATTCAAAATCCCTGCATTTTCTCCGCATAGTTTCAATCCCCAATACTTAAATCCCCAATCAACTTGAGATTCCCCACAGTTTGGAGAATTCCCCACAAGTTGACAACCTGGGCTAGTAGTTTCTCGCTTGCGTCCATTGCTAGCACACATCCCTCGCACACATTCCTCGCACGCACCCCTCGCACACATCTCTTGCACACATTCCTCGCACACATTCCTCGCATACATCCCTCGCACACATCCCTCGCACCCATCCGTCGTTGTTTTGTTTTGTACAGACGCCAGCACATCAAGCTACAACAATCTGTGAAATATCTTTAATATATAACTTTATTAAGCATTAGGTTCAAAGTTGATTGGGAAAACTGGAAAATTTCGGTAAGCTTGATGTGGTGGCGTCTATACGTAAAAAACCTCGCGCCGCTAAGCCGTTTCCACCAGAGCTGCGTAGAGCGAGGCTAGGTTAATGAAGCGATTCTATTGGTTCTCACAAACGCATTCAACAGATTACTGGTGGAAACGCAGCCTAAATCGCTTTTAAGTTTTTGATCAAGTGATTGATTCTAAAAAAAGAAAATATATTATATAGTACAAATGTTTTATATATTAAAACAATTGTTATTGCTGTACATGATTCAATGTTATATTTATACATGGGTATAGATACCGAGTTTACGCTGTTAATGAAAGACTGGTATTTTGAGATCCTGGTAAACACAGATATTGAACCAGGTATGGTTGCGCTGACAATTCCAACTAACACTGCGTTATCCCTTTCATTAGGATCGCCTGTCTCCGCACATACTAGAGGTCCACCGGAATCGCCCTGTAACACGAATACACATAGATCATTTGTCAGCTTTGAAAAGTCGGCAAGTAAGTATTAAGGATAACAGATAGACAAACCACCTGGAAGTCATTACAGGTATCTAATCTATACTATCTTTATCTATACTTCTTTACTATTAATATTGTAATTGCGAAAGTTTGGATGTTTCGATGAATGTTTGTCATCTTCTTGATGAAATTTGGCACAGAGGTAGATTATAGTCTGGAATAATTCTCTTTATTCCGGGAATATGTTCCATTGGGATGATTTCCCTCAAAAAAAGAGCTGTACGAAGCAAGAACTAGAGCAAGATGCTAAAAGAGATATAGTTTCAACACATTTGCTCAAAAAATGCATTTACGACGCCTGTATAAATTGTTCGAAAGTTAAAAATTATGCACTTTTTAAAATTATGCAAGCCAGGATCTGATCCTGATGGGATAGGATCCTCGAGATCTGATGAAGAACATCGTAGCTAGGTTTCTGTCACGGCTCCGGTGAAGCGGTCCAACGCGAACTTATCGTCGCAGATAGTTTTAATTAATGCATACTGTTACGTGCCAGAATGAATGTCGGGTACATAAAGTTACTACTAGCGCCATCTAGTATCGAGTAGCAGAACTAGTAGAGTCAAGTACCTTCTAGACATTTCTTTGCCAGAACATTCTACACTTCTCGATATCTGGTCAGTCGGCAGCGGTGGAGTACTTTCCAGATGTTTCGAGAATGGAACTTTCTAGAATAAACTGACCTATATATAAGGAGCGCGTATTCCGCGACCGAGTCAGTATTGGATTTGCGATACAAGCGAAAACTTCGGAAGCGATCTTCAAGTGCGATTAAAATGATCAGTGGTGAAGTTGTGTTTTACAATTAGTGAGTTTAAAGTTGTAATTAGTGTTTTTAAATTAAAGTGTCATTTTGGTAATTTAATCGGCTGCAGATGCCGGAGGGCCAGCTGCCGATTATGGAGGCCGGTCCGTCCACAGCAGCTCCAGCATCGGCAGCACCAGACTTTGCTGCTCTGATGCTGATCCTGCAGGAATAGGCCCGCCGTCAAGAGGAGCAGGCCCGCCGTCAGGAGGAGCAGGCCCGCCGGTTGGAAGAACAGCTGCAGCGTGACAAAGAGGAACAGGCTCGCCGGCAGGAGGAACAGGCCCGTCGGATGGAAGAACACCTCCAGCGTGACAAGGAGGAGCAGATGCGCCGCCAGGAAGAACAGACGTTCCTCATGAAGGATCTGCTATAAAAATGCTTGGCTAAATCACCAACCGTCGTTTTGTCACCAAATAGTGTTATAGTAGGCCTGTAATGATAACCATTGTGACTGCCTGTACTATAAAAGTTTTTAACAAAGCGTTTTGATTCTATAAGATTAAGAGCATTTAAGTTCTATAATTTAGCTCTTAGAACGCTTACAGGACCATACAAAAGAATCTTTAAAGTTTTGCACTGTAAAAGATATGAGTAAAGTGATTATGGTACTATTTAGTACTATTGAAGACCTTACTGTCCCTTTCATGTATCTATTTTGCGCTAATAATGCGTCAAAATAACTTTTACAGTACTAGTTTTGTAGTAGTATCGAAAAAATTATTACAGGATCAATCTGCACTATAAAATCACCTTGCACAACTATTACGTAACCTTTTAGCTTCTTAAAAGCTCCCTCAATATCGCTAGTAGTTTTTTTAGGAACTCCGTACATAGTAAGAAGAAAGCGGATGCCGTTGGTGATAACTTTTTGTTGAGTTGAATCACTCTTTTTAAAAACTTCAACACATTGAACTAAACATTTTGAAAACTGCTGTTTTACCCCTCCTGTAAAATGCAGATGTCGTATCACAGCCAGTTATTGCGTGTAAAAATAGTACACTAGGGTACTTTTATGATAAAACTTGCCATTTTGCTGAAAATCGCGAAAAACTCATTTGTTGGACCTATGACCTCGAATTTTTTTTTTCCATACACGGGAATGATGGGGAACTTTTAAATTTTATTTATGTTCCGAACAATTTTACTGATTTTCAACTTGTTGGGACTTTATGCACCTTCGAATGTCTAAATTGACCGGGCAAGAAGTCAATGGTTGCAAATTAACGTGGTAAAAACATGATTCGGAAGCCGCGCTGCACCGACATGCAAGTAGCGGTTGTTTTTTGCTATTTGAATATAACACTGATTAGCGGTTCATAGAGTACACTTTATCCTATCGGCCTAAAGCCAATCATCTTCAAGTGAATTAGGTAAGGATGCTGTTAATATAAATGCGTTGTGATATTGTCCATATGAACTCTACTGTATGAATAGGTACTTACAACAACTGCAATATCATCTATCGGGAATTCGTATCTTTTTGGGAATTCTGCTTTTTCCAATTTTTTCCACTGTCCATCTGAGTTATACTTAGCAGTGTTTCTTAGAGTACCAGCGACCGCGACCACTTGACGTAGGTTGATACTGCTGGCTTTTCTATAAATATGAAGGCTGTATAATTTTGTCTTTTATTTTTGTTTTGCCACAAAGGCGAGATTGGCTTTAATATGTGTGGGGAATTATTTTAAATTTTTAACCGACTTAAAAAAAGGAGGAGGTTCTCAATTCGTCGGAACCTTTTTTTTTTCTTTTTTTTTCTTGCATGTTCCCCGATTACTCGAAGATGGCTGGACCGATTTGGATTTGTTTTTGTTTAAGACAGGTATTCTTCCCAGGTGGTCCCATGATTATCAAGTCAGGATCTGATGATGGGATCCTGGAGAAATAGAGAGAACTCTTCAAATTTTATAGGTACACTTGAAGCGAGTTGGGTAGTTTTTTGAAGAGTACTTTCACGGATTGGTCTCATTTCAATTTGATGAAGATCTGATGAAGAACTTCGGAGATAGGCAACGGAACTCTTCAATAAATGATAGCAAATGGACTGGGATTGCTGAAATCTCATGTCTGTCTATTGTTTACATCAGTTCATAACATAACATCACGCCGGTACGCTGTGGAGGGGTAAGCACATGTGAACCACAAAAAGTGAAAAAAAAACTTTTTACAACAAACAACAAGAAACAATGATTGCCGAATATAAAGTTATTTTATACTTTGTAGTGTTTTTTATTTTGGAAGTCGGTTGTATTTTTTTGCAAAAAGTTTTTTATTTATTAAGGTTAAAAACAACAGTTACACACTTACACATTATACATGGTTAATAATAGCATAAAATCAAGGTATATAAGTGCGTAACTAACTACGATATCAACATGTTACATATTCGTTTAGGCGCGGGAGTACGTCTAGTTTTTTAGGGTTCCGTAGTCAACAAGGAACCCTTATAGTTTCGCCATGACCGTCTGTCTGTTTTTCCGTCCGCGGTTTAGCTTAGATACGCTTAGCACTATAAAGTTGGAATTCGGTATGCATATTAATCACACCGACAAAGTGACAAAATAAAATCTCGAATTTAAACAAAAATTAGGATACCCCCCCTAAACGTAAAGTGGCGATGAATTTTTTTTACCGTCTGTCCTATGGTACGACTTGGATAGGTCGTTTAAAAATATTGGGGGTGTGCGAAAACCATTTTTCTATCCAAGGATTCGTTTGCGAAATATTAAGCTTTGAAGTGCCAATTTTGTTAGAGTCAAGTGCCACCCACAAAAAATCATGGTAGTAGCATATATAACGGATTTAAGAGGAAAACCATCACAACTATGTAGGCTTTACAAGCTAACGAGTAATATTCGACCAACTTATAAAATGTAACTGAATGGGAAAAATTTCGTAGTGATGACTTAAAACTAAGTGAATGTGTAACTTTGTAATGTCATAATAAAATTTGCTGTTTTCTGTCATGGCTTACGGGACGGGTAACCACGGAACCCTACACTGTACGTGGCCCGACACGCACTTGGCCGGTTTTATAATAAAACGCAGATATTCTAGTCACACGTGTAATATTAGAACAAATCGGCTGTAGTCGATTTGTTCTAATACCACTACATAACAGCGATAGCGAAAATTATTGCTATTTACTTTAATTATTACATAATTATAATACGTAGCAATAAGTGTAAATGGAACGAAGGAGCCACACACAGCTAGTTCATAACCTGGAATAAGGCATACGCTGTTTTTATCGCGGTAAATGACATGGCTTAGCGGAGATTAAGGAGGAGCTGGAGCTGGCTGGATGAACAGTAAAGATTCCACAGAGACCAAAAACATGTGGAAGTAATTCCGGGGCTGCAATTGAGCAGTAAAGGCTCACAAGGTACCAGAAGGTCCGAATCACGAATTGTGAAAGTTTTAATGTTCGTACGTTTGTGTAACAATCACACCAAAACGGTTGTATGCATTTTATGTAATTTTAGAAATACATAATGATAACCAAGATCACATAGGCTCCTTTTTATCCCGGTAAATGTAAAGGAGGAGTAAGCGGAAATTCGGTGGCAGGCTGGATCACCGGTTAAAACTTCCGAATTACCAGGAAACGAGATTCATGAAGAAGTATTTTCAGGGCTGTAATTATGAGTCGTAATGACGCATTAACTACCAGGATCCCAGAATTATAAAGATATGTTTTTTCCGAGGCTATAATAATTTTATTAACATCACGCAATAACCCTTAGGAGCTTAGCAAAAAGGTAACATGCATTAAGCGAAAACCAAGTAAGGGCGCGGGCGACTGAAACTACTTAAAAAAACATACAATTATTCATTTATGTACATTTATAATATTATCAGGGCGAGGGAAAGCTTTTCTCTTTGGATCCAATTCTAATATAATATAATAACTGTACGTACTTGATATGGAACATCTCCTAACTTTGCTTTCCAGCCATTTATTACACGAGGATTCCACTCTTGATATTTCGCAAACATTGATAATGAATCAGGATCATTTACAAAACTTTTATCATTAACTATTACTGGAGGTAGAACATTGCCAAGCAGGGGGATGGTTTGCTATAATGACAAAATACTACTTGTACTTACTTAGTTCGTATCATTCGATAAAATGGTACCGTAATAATAATATGATACTTTGTAATGTGAGAAATAGCTACTTACTTTTGATATTAAAATTATACATAACAAACACTTAAAAAACATAAGGTTAAAATTAATTTAGAATATAGCTCAGTTAGGTTATTCCTCCAATATGCTTGCGACAGTAAGTCCGTTTTTTTTTAATACCAGATAATAATTTGACGAGTGCAAATGTCAAACTGAAAAATATGCTGCCAGCAGCTGTTTGAATAAAATTATGTCATTGAGTTGTTTTTTTAAAACGCAATTTTTAATAATTCAACCATTGAGCAAAGTAGTTAAAGCCGTTTTCACCCATATCTGAAACTGAACACGATTTTGCCAAGCTGAAATCGGTTCAGGCCTTGATGAGTTCAAAATTCTCTTCATTTAATGTAAGTTTTGTTTTTCCTTTTACTTAAATAAATAAACCACCCTTTTAGGTAACTTTTAGAGTGGTGAATGGCAGTCTGGTAGCAAAGTTAGTACTTACTAATTACATGTTTTTAGTAAAATATGCCCTTTGTCAAAAAAAGTCACAATCTATACCATACCTACATTCTGTTAAAAAGTGTCAGGAATTGATCATTTGTTTATGGTTCCAAATTCAATTTATTACTTTTATTTTTGTTGCTCGTTTGGCACAACTGTTTTCCATTTTGACGAGGACTTCGAGTTGCATCTGTCATTTAGATTAAATACAGTGCCGATTTTTGTTGGATCATCTCTAGTGTGAGCTACGAATTTCATAATGAACAAAAACGTCGAACAAAGTCGTCTCAAATTTGCATCGCAAATGAAATTTCGTGTTTGGAGTCGCTCAAAATGTTACAGAAAGCTTACGGTGAATTGACTTTATCAAAAACACGTGCTTATGAGTGGTACAATGCGTTCAAAAGCGGTCGAGATATATGCACCCCTACTGGCGCTCCGTCGTTACCACTTGTACAGTGATTGGGACACGGAAGGATGGATGCTTAGCAAGGATATTTTCTGATGGTAAATGAGAAGGCCAGGGGAGCGATATGGGCTGCCCTATGTCCACCACTTGCCGAAAACTAAAACGATGATGTAAAGACAAAAACAAATAAATCGTAACTAAATACCGTTATAATTTTGTAATAAAATAAGGGTAATAACAACAAAATAATATTTACTACATTCTCCTTCACAGTGGTTTCTTGCTATATAATCTTTGTATGACGACAGCCTTACGAAGATTGAATGTTGGTCACCGATAGTTCCACTGGCGATCCCAATTAAAGTTTTGTGCTCTTTTTTAGGTAGGTCAGAGGCATGCTGTATGTACACTAGCGGTCCACCGGAATCACCCTTTAAAACAAAAAAGTTTTACATGGTTAACAGCCTCTCTGTCGTTAAAGCAACACCGTTTCTTTTTGCTCTGCAGTTTTCTTATCATAAACTTAGTTAAGTTATTGGTTCAATATGTGAGTTATACCTCTGTAAAGCTAAAGAAAAGGACTTTTAATTTCAAGTTATCTCAACTTATAGCTCCACGGAGATCGTGAGTAATTAGAGAATAATTTTCAAAATATTTGCATAACGCCTGTAATCCAACGGCAACCCGCGGTCGGTCGCCTCGCTGCTACGCACCCAGACGCACTGCTCACAGCACGTGCGAAGGGTAGGACTCGGGACGCAGGTGCGCGCATAGGTGTTCAGATAGTCCGGCGTAAGCTTCGCATGGAATACTATATTAGAATATTATTATTGTAATAACCGGTAGCTTACGCTAGACAAAAAAGCCACCTGGGGATGCTTTGAATGTTGCTGTGCAGCTAGAAAAGGTGTTCGTAATTATGAGCTGCCAATCTTAGTAAGCACGCCAATTATACTTAAGACTGGATTATTCGGGAATGTTGGCATTGAAAATGCTACCTCCGCCGGCGACCCCTCATGTTTAACACGACAATGATACACGATGACCTGCCGATAACCACCAACGCCCTCGCGAAAAATCTACGCCACGGTATAAAATATTTGCAGTTGATCTACTGACCTGTTTTGCTTTAGATACGATTATTCCTATGGAACCTTTTATCGGTAACACCTAGCGGCCAGCCTGGCTTTTCCCTGGTTGAATAATTAAAAATAGCCTATGGCCAAATTCGCACTCTCTAGTTATACTTATAAGATTTATAATGTGATTTATTCAATTAAATACACATGTAAACTACATTTTTGAATTTTTAAATTTAAAAAAAATACAACCGCCTTCCAAATAAAAAAACACTTAAAAGTATAAAATTACTTTAATTTCGGAAGTCAGTGTCAAAAAACGATGTTTTACATACTTATTTGGTTTTAAGTGATACTTTTGATGATATTAAAGTATACGTAACAACAAAAACATCATTGTCAAAAAAATATATGAAAATCTGCAAAACAATTTATATCCGCTGTGAAACATAGGTGTACACCGCATGTTTCTCACATGTTATTTGTACGATTTTCTTGATGTGCTTTAGCACACAGGACGCATCTTTATCGGTTGCCTGCCCTTTTTCATTACGTGTGTCGGCACCGACGACGTCTGACTGCGACTACTAAAATGTTGAATGCGCTTCTTCATTGACGTTGACGGTAGAAAATGTTTTCTTGAAGAAAATCCGCCAATCATAGCTCTTTAAGAGCAGGCACTCTAAAATAATTTCTACGCAAGCTCCGCCCCATGCACCCCCGCCACTCTCCGCGCTTCATTTCCCGTGAGCGAGCCGAACGTCGCGCGTCGCCCGAATATTGTAACTTTATTTTATTTTGATTTTAGAATAGCGAACATAGATGGAATAGAGACACCTTTATTTAGTTTTATGAAATAAAAAGTTTTCGCAATTACGAAATTTTTATTCAACACTAACTACACATACACAAAACATCGTCAAATTAATGGTTACTTTTTTTTTTATTTGATATAAACTAGTATTTGACTGCTTGAAATATGAGTCGAGAAATCTGCTTTTTTTTTAAATCGTATTTAGGGGTACATATTTGAATATGGAAGATTAAAATATCTACGCTTAAAATATCGATGTTCAGAATATCGAAAATTAAAATATCGATTGTAACAAAATATAAAAAAAAAATGTTACATCTACGCTTAAAACGTCGAAGATTAAAATGTCGACTGATTTAAATGTCGAATGATTCAAAATATCGAAAGACGTTATGTCGAAATTCAAAATATCAACGTTTAATACATCGCAGTTCATAATATCTAATTTCAAAATATCTACGTTAAAAATACCTACTAGTTGAACCTAACAAGGTAAGTCGACGGAGCCCCGCTTCGCGGGGCTCCTATTTCTGTTTGCAAGGTTTAAAGTAACCTAACACGAAGAAAGACCCCGCCATCCTCTTCTAACCTAACCTGTCCGAGTCGGGGTGCCCCAAGTCCCGAGCTCGCTTCGCTCACTCTTGCGTCCTTAGTCAAACTACTGATTACTACCCAACAAGGTAGCTGGACGGACTTCGGATGCAAGAGCGAGCGAAGCGAGCTCGGAACTTGGGGCACCCCGACTCGGACAGGTTAGGTTCCTCTTCGTGTTAGGTTACTTTAAACCTTGCAAACAGAAATAGGAGCCCTGCGAAGCGGGGCTCCGTCAACTTGCCTTGTTACGTTCGATATTTCGGACATTCGATAATCTGTACTTCGATATTTAGGACATTAGATAATCTGTATTTCGATATTTAGATCTTTCGATGTAACTTTTGTAGATATTTAGATTTTAGATATATTGGACGTAGATCATTTAATCATTCGATATTTTAAACTTTCGATATTTTAATTTCCGATTTTATGGTTATTCGATATTTTCATTTTCGATATTTTGAACATCGATATTTTAAGCGTAGATATTTTAATCTTCGATATTCAAATATGTACCCCGTATTTAGATATCGAGATCTTTCACGTCTGTTAAATTAACACAAAATAACTGTTTACTCTTTTAAATTATATTTCAACTACACTGCGGTTGATGACCCCAAAAAAAACCATCAAATTATTATTTTTTTGTTTATTATGTTTAGATATCTACACCGATTTAATTTGACATACATATTATACAGGTTCAAATTACTTTAGCAAGCGAAACTTCGCATTGATCACTTCATGATATGGCCAACTGAAACTGGCCAGATCGTTTTTAACGTTAAAGTTTGATGATATTGTAATCCCCGTTTGGCCAACTTTTTAGAGACCTTTTATTGTCATATAAATCCTACATCAATGATATAGACAAACGAGGTTTGAAATATCATCAAATGTTGTGATATAACATCTTCAACAATTTAATAATATACAAAGTGTAATTTTAATCACCGTTAATCTCTTAAGGGGTCATTGTACTCATCATTATGAACAACTTTTAGCACGGGCCCAAACCTGAAATCGCGAAAATAAAATCAGCTGTATCTTCAATTTTGACGAGTTATGCGAAAATAAATGTAGGGAACAATTGATTTTTACCATCTCTCTCCAACCTCATACAAGGTTAAGGGTGATTAAAATTATACCTTCTGTATATGTTAAAAAATATAAGCAAAAACAACACAATTGTTCTACTACTTATATATTATTATAATATTGTTACACAATATTTATTTATAATAATCAAATCGTCTCCATAGTTTCCTATGTTCTCACAATCTCCAACGCAACTGGCCTTGAACTCACGCGCTAGGTTGCAGGTGCATGCAATATTATTAGCAGTTGTTTTGATAAGAACGTCTTCAATAAAATCTTTATCAGATCATCATAGAGGTATCTAGAAGTCTTGTATGATGTCCATTGTGGTTTAGACCGAAACAGAACGGATACATTTTCGAGGAATTTAATGACTCCATTAAAAAAAGGGCCGTATTACCATAGCCTAAAGTACAAAATTGTATGAATATCGACATGACGGTGTCATACAATTTTATACTTTAGAATAGATGTTTCGTCAAAATAATATTTAAGTAGGTACCTACGTAGGTACATGATAAAAAAAATACTGCTTTGCTTCTCTCATGATTCTTGCAATATTTTTCAAACGTTCTACTTTCTTTCTCTTCTGAACAAATCTTTTATTATCTTTGTTTCCCATTGTTAAAAAAAAAACTCCAATCCAACTTCCAAAATAAAAACCTAATGGACGCGCCCGCGTGCGACACAGACCCTCTCTCGACGGCGCACAGCGCGGCACTGAGAGACCGGTAGACCGCTATGGTGCTAGACGCTATGCAAGCCGTAATAAAGTTGAATACCGCATGCGCTCTTTGATCGCGTTCGAGCTCGAAACTAAATGTCGTAAGTCTCAATTCTTATTTCGTTTATAACTGAAGTAATAATTGATCTAGAGAAAAAATATCTTGTGACTGGATAGTAAACTATATTTTCTTACTGTTAATATTTATTTTAGACATAAAGGCCAAGCAATCTTGAAAAAAAAAGGAATAATCTTTAAAAAAGACATGATTTTTGAATTAAAAATGAATCGAGTGAAAATGTTACAATTACGTAACTGTCTTGTACATGGAAAGAAAAAGATCCAATAAATCATATACTAAAGTTCCATTTTGATAGTATGTGTGACTGTTTCTGAATATGAATGCAAATTAACATAAAATTTAGGGAGCCTCCTCTTAATCTGCCGGTATTCTCATGAGGAAAGCAGACTGCCTGCAAAATCTGCGATATGCAGACGACACCGTTCTCCTCGCTATAACTTTTGACGACATGAGGGAGATACTGTATAAATTGGAGATGGAGAGTGACAACTTGGGGCTTGCAATAAATAGGCAGAAAACTAAGCTTATGGTGATAAATCTTGCGAGAAAACTAGCGGGCACCAATAACATCCAGGGCATCGATACCGTGGACAGTTTTATTAATCTGGGCTATTGCATAAATATGAAGGCAGCTGCGTCCCGGAAATAAAGCGACGGATAGTTATGGCTAAAGATGCTATGACGCGTCTCCAGAACATCTGGAAAAATTGCGGTATATGTTTCAAAACCAAGGCCCGTTTGGTCAGAGCACTGGTTTTCCCGATTTTCCTGTTTAGAGTTGAGACGTGGACAATCCGAGCAAGAGAAAGACAGAGGATAAACGCATTCGAAATGTGGTGCTGGAGGCGGATGCTCCGGATCCCATGGACAGCCAAACGTAAATGTGTCCCGATTGTCTACAGATTGCTTACAGCGTATTTTGACCTATTTTGGCCACAATGCGAAGGGGAGATAGCAGCCTTGAAAAGCTAATAATTGTTGGCAATACCGAAGGAAAGAGAGCACGAGGCCGGTCGCCAACACGATGGTTGGACCAAGTGAAAAAAGCTGGCAACTTTGGACTGGAATCGATGGAGAAAGATTGTCTGCTTAAAGGGGTCCAGTGACCACGATCCTTAGTAATGAGGAACCAACTGAAGACGAAGAAGAAGAAGAACTGTGCTTGTTTGCAGTTGTGGTCTGCAGTTAATTGGATGCGGTTTTCGGTTGTTTTGTTGTCGGTCTAACGTAAAATCTGGTACTCTTTCAACGCCACCAAGAAGCCAAGTTAGCTAGTAGGTAAGCGTAAATATGTATATTGGGGTGCTCCATTCACACTCTGAACTGCTTCTGAATAGAGAACACTTATAATTTAATCTATCTTATTCTTATGAAAGAAAGTCAGGTCAGACACACCATTTATAATTTAAAAAAAACATGTTCTCACACAACAATTCACATGAAACGTCATCTCCGATACATGACAGAAACAAAATACAGCAAAAAAACATCCAAGGCGGTACAAAGTTCGCCGGGGCAGCTTTATTTGCAGAATTATTTTAACAATAATCTTATTTTCTTTTTTACAGTTTGTAACTAAATCTTTCGAATTCAACGATTTAGTGAAACCTATAAAGATAGCACAGACATATCTGGATTATGATGGTATCAGCTTGGTGTCAGGATACGGTGAAATTTCATACACGGTAAGCGATTTGCGGATTCCAGATAGTTACTTTACCTAATTGGTATGGTGTCTGTACCTATATCTTTGGTTCGAACTCGCCATAATATTTCATGAGGTTTCCTTACCCTTCCAATATCAGTTCCAATTAGTGACGTGCATATCATCTTTGCCATATCTTTAGTTGGGTTCAGTTTTGAACAGTGGTCGTAAGGAAAAAGTAACAGTTGTGCTTTTAACAAGATGTTGGACCCTATCTGAAACAGAAATTTCTATAGTTACACACAAACATCACTATTCGTGTCTTTTCGTTGGTCTAGTAAGTCTTTGTAAACGACAAAATGGCGTTTGCAGTGGTTTATGGACTAAATGTGTGGTTTATGGAAAAAAAAAGCAATTTTTTTTTTTTAAATAGTTTTAACTTATATATGTGTTAAATCGACTATAAGTAGAAAGTTTTTAGTGTTATTCCATTCGTAATACACAATGATCCGTACTTATACAATTATTCTTACAATATATTATGTCCTCGAAAACACAGCAACGTTAAGAAGAAGCAGTCCTTATAATTCTGTAGGAATTCGAGAATATCACCCATACGTAGTAAGGGTATCGAGAATATGTTTCCTCTTCTTGGCACCAGAGGGCGTTGTAAGTACTATACCGCCAATTTAGCTGACATGTGAGGAATTTAAATCACATTACTGACTTGGCGGGTTATAATGAAATTCAGTACAAAATTATTGACCGGCTGTGCCCCCGGTCACTAATGACTCAGTAGTAAGATTAGCATGACGTATAATTTGACGTTTTCGATCAGGTGGTGTGAAAGTGTACCTGTTATACTAAATATTGGAGACACCATACCAATTAGGTAAAGTAACTATCTGGAATCCGCAAATCGCTTACCGTGTATGAAATTTCACCGTATCCTGACACCAAGCTGATACCATCATAATCCAGATATGTCTGTGCTATCTTTATAGGTTTCACTAAATCGTTGAATTCGAAAGATTTAGTTACAAACTGTAAAAAAGAAAATAAGATTATTGTTAAAATAATTCTGCAAATAAAGCTGCCCCGGCGAACTTTGTACCGCCTTGGATGTTTTTTTGCTGTATTTTGTTTCTGTCATGTATCGGAGATGACGTTTCATGTGAATTGTTGTGTGAGAACATGTTTTTTTTAAATTATAAATGGTGTGTCTGACCTGACTTTCTTTCATAAGAATAAGATAGATTAAATTATAAGTGTTCTCTATTCAGAAGCAGTTCAGAGTGTGAATGGAGCACCCCAATATACATATTTACGCTTACCTACTAGCTAACTTGGCTTCTTGGTGGCGTTGAAAGAGTACCAGATTTTACGTTAGACCGACAACAAAACAACCGAAAACCGCATCCAATTAACTGCAGACCACAACTGCAAACAAGCACAGTTCTTCTTCTTCTTCGTCTTCAGTTGGTTCCTCATTACTAAGGATCGTGGTCACTGGACCCCTTTAAGCAGACAATCTTTCTCCATCGATTCCAGTCCAAAGTTGCCAGCTTTTTTCACTTGGTCCAACCATCGTGTTGGCGACCGGCCTCGTGCTCTCTTTCCTTCGGTATTGCCAACAATTATTAGCTTTTCAAGGCTGCTATCTCCCCTTCGCATTGTGGCCAAAATAGGTCAAAATACGCTGTAAGCAATCTGTAGACAATCGGGACACATTTACGTTTGGCTGTCCATGGGATCCGGAGCATCCGCCTCCAGCACCACATTTCGAATGCGTTTATCCTCTGTCTTTCTCTTGCTCGGATTGTCCACGTCTCAACTCTAAACAGGAAAATCGGGAAAACCAGTGCTCTGACCAAACGGGCCTTGGTTTTGAAACATATACCGCAATTTTTCCAGATGTTCTGGAGACGCGTCATAGCATCTTTAGCCATAACTATCCGTCGCTTTATTTCCGGGACGCAGCTGCCTTCATATTTATGCAATAGCCCAGATTAATAAAACTGTCCACGGTATCGATGCCCTGGATGTTATTGGTGCCCGCTAGTTTTCTCGCAAGATTTATCACCATAAGCTTAGTTTTCTGCCTATTTATTGCAAGCCCCAAGTTGTCACTCACCATCTCCAATTTATACAGTATCTCCCTCATGTCGTCAAAAGTTATAGCGAGGAGAACGGTGTCGTCTGCATATCGCAGATTGGAAATGTGCTTTCCACCAACAACAAACCCCCTTTTCCCAGCCCTCAAGAGTTTTCCGGATTATATACTCTTCATTTACATTGAAGAGAGAGAGGATGCATTCCTGTCTCACGCCTTTCTTGATGGAGAACACATTCGAACAGTTGGTGTCTATTTTAATGACAGAGCGGTTGTTGATGTTTAGGCATCGGATTAGATCAATAATGTGTTGTCGCGTACCCATGTCTCCCAGAACCTCCCACAGCCTATCCCACTGCACACAATCAAAGGCCTTGCTATAGTCAATGAAACACAACAACACAGGGCTGTTAAAATCCCGGCTTTTCTCAATATTTTGGCGAACGTTCAGGATTTGTTCCCGCGTGTATTTGCCTTTAACAAACCCTGCTTGTTCTTCTGGAATTTGTAGACTGAGAAAGTGTTTTAGCCTGTTGTTTATGATATACACGAGTATCTTGCTGACATGTAGGATAAGTGCCAGGGCCCTGTAGTTGCTGCAGTCTTTGGTGGAGCCTTTTTTAAAAAGCGGAACAAACACTGGCTCTGTCCACTCTTCAGGCCATCTCCTGGTATTCCAGGTGGAGTTGCAAATATTTAGAATCTGCTTCACACCTTTGGTGTTTAGGTTTTGAGTATCGAGACAGGCCGAGGCAGGTATTCTATCTTTACCGGGAGATTTTCTAACCTTGAGACTTTCAAAGGCACGTTCGGGCTCTGACTGCAGAATTTCTGGTTCTTGTGGTGATACATCTGTCTGCGCGCCGCTTGTGACAGGTTGACGGGTGTCATAAAGTGTTGTGCAATACTGTTTCCAGCGTTCCAGAACCTGATCTTTTTCAGTGAGTCACCTGCTTCATCTGCGATCGTGCAGGTACTACGAGATTTAGCTCTCTAAACCTGCGGAAAAGATCTCTAGTCTCGTGTTTCGCAAAATTCTGTTCGAGATCAGCACAAATGTTGTTGATGTACTGGTCATAATCTTTGCGGCAACTTCTCTGGACCTCTATGCTGAGTTGATCATATAACCTTCTGTTTTCTTGTAAGGTCAAACCTTTTCTCCTTAATTCACGTCTTCGAAGAATTAGGTCAGCTGTTCCCGAAGATATAAAAGGCTTCATGGTAGGTTCAGGCAGCATATTTCCCTTGGCAGTTTGCATAATAATTTTTTTTAAGGCCTTCCAAGTAACGTCTGGGTGATCAGAGCCACAGTCCGCCCCTGGGTATGTCGTAGTATTCATGACAGACGATTTCCATCGGCTCTGGATGAGGATGTTGTCTATCTGGTTTCTAAAACAGTCGTCAGGAGAAATCCAAGTATACAATCGTCGGATATGTTGCTAAAAACAGGTGTTCGTCACCGAACTCGCCTCTCACAAGCACAGTTACACAATTAGATTTTCATAAAAAACATTTTTCACCTTTTCGCCCCAAGGGTTGATTAAGTTGAAGAAATCATGTGCTACGTTTCCAATATTACACTTTTAGATTGTTTATACATATCAAATTTAGAATTTTGACTTGAAAATTCAGATAAACCATGCTTTTTTATTTGGATGGGAAATCATCAAATGACACCTTTCGCTTTGGATTTAGCGGAAAGGAGTATCAGACTCTTACCGTCGAAAACCCACCCATATTCCTCCAAATGCATTTTACGTTCCAGGGCTGCGGTAACTATTTCGAACAAATTCCGCAACACATTCGACTACTACTCCTCGATCATTTGAGGACTCTTTTCTGCACAATTGCTCAAGCATACAGAAGGGTGTCTCGCGTAATATGGGTATGGTTTCGTATATTTTGTATATTAAATAGAAATGAGGGAAACGTCGGGCTATTTCTGGGTCCGTTTAATTTTTTCCCGTGTTAAAAGTGCGCAACTTATTTCTTCCACGTTTTGACTAACTCATAGATTTTGTAAAAAAATCAGTTAAAACCCCTTACCAATACAGCTAAATCATAATCAGGGAACTTGTAATTCTTAGGATAAGTTACACTCCTTAATGTTCTCCATTGCTCGTATTGTTCTTCTTTAAAATAAACAACATTCTTTGTAGTTGCGGCAACTGCATATTTGTCGTCTAAACTTCTTATGAACGTATAACGCCTGGAAAAATAAAAAGGGTTCGAATATCTTTAAGCTTTAAAAAACACAAGGTATATAGTCTGATTTTTATCACCACCAAAATTGTTCCAGGTATTAATCAAATACGCGATTCAAGCAAAAATAAACAGCCCGAAAAATCAGCTGCGCTGAAAAGCATTTTTTTGTTCACTTTGTAAAAAACTAGTACTTCACCCGCAACTTTGTCCGCACGAATTTAGTAGATAGGTACTCCACAAAGTTGAAAAGGGGGTGAAAAAGGGTGAAAAGTTGAAAGGGAAAAATTAAGATTAGTTTTGGCAAATTAAGCACAACGATTTTCAATAATCACCCAGTCATTTCTGCTTCTGATTCCGTGGTCTCAATCAGCGCAACTGTTCACCCCGTTCGGGGTGAACGGGGGTCAGGGGCTGATTATGCAGGAATTGTTAGATCTGTTTCAATTATCCCACTTTTAGTTTGTTCATACCAATTTCCACGTAAATTGAAGCAATAATGTCCTACCCAACAACTTTATCACCCCTTTTCGCCCCTTTAGGGGTTTATTTTCGGTAAATCCAAACATTTTCTATTCTTTTTATCGAAATCATTATTAATGCCGTTTTTCAACTTCATCGGACCAAGCATTTAGATTCTCCCCGGTTTGCCCAAACCGTAACTTTTTTCTTACTAAGAGCATTTTCATACCCGTCGTTACTTTTAAACGAGAGGTCCGATTGTAATCATTTAAAGTGTAATTTACATGTACATAATCAACCTCAAATTATCAAACCACTTAAATGGATATGGATTGTTACTAATGACACCAATTTCACTACTTTTCCATTCCACCCGGGTTTTGATTGAATCATTTGAACAAAAAGCGGTCACTGTGACTTAACCATAATAGTTAGACATATAACCTACCCTCGCGGACCTTTTTTATAAATAATAAAAAGTTCTTTAATAGTGTACCACATTATTTGTATGTATCATCAATAATTTTCTCAGCGAACACCAAATAATGAATTTTCGTAGAGATTATAATTTTATTCTTAAATAAAATTTAGCCTATGCATTAAGTTAATAATGTAGCAATCTAATGGCGAAAGAGTTTTTAAAATCGGTTGAGTAGTTTTTGAGTCAAATCGTAACAAACAAACACATAAATCTTTCCACTTTATGATATTAATTTAGATTGGTTTAGATGGTATATCTAGCCCGAACTGTCCTACTGCTAGGCAAAAGCCTCCCTCCATTCCTTCCTCCCTTCTCAACACAATTCGGGAAGAGCTGTTTTATTTTTTCTTTTCAAGAGTTAACTTTTTAGACATTATTTTTATTATTGATTTATTACACGGTAGGTTTTGCTCTCAGTTTTACCACAATCCAGGCTGTAATTGACTGATAATCTATCGTGTAATGCAGTGATTGATGGTGGCATGACATTGATTGACTAAAGTCGGGAGTCGGGATATTTGATTAGTCAAGACTTTTAACTTCCGTCCTTCTCCTTTTTCGATCCCATATATCAGCCAATAATATATGGTCGCCATATTTAAGGTTATTTTAAGTTTACGGTCTATTCCATCACTCACCATCAATCATTCGTCAACGCAGAATTATCGGACTTATCACGTTATTCAAGCAAAGAAGCGTAACAATCAGCGTCGCAAAGAAGCGCCCGAATATTTGTGTGCTTTTTTTCATGTAGTATCGTTAAACACTCCTACAAGCGAACAAACAGACTCTAAGCTTAATAATATTATTATAGATAGATATAGGATGTAGTTTTCGACAAAGTTTTTGGTAATTCTATTTACTTAAATTTTTTTCACTGTATTGTTAAGTCCGTTTTAAAATTTTATTTTCGTGCTTTATAATTAATTGGCATTAGATCGAATTCGCATTACCATCGCAGAATTACACAAACACAAATTGGCGAAATGAATTGGATTGTTTGTATTTTAGTTCTTTAATAGTGATCGATGGCGTGGGCGTTCGTTACACGCTCATGCAATCGTGAATCAATTCTAAAAGTCATAATTGACGAATGATTGATGGTTAGTGATGGAATAGACCATAAACTTAAAATAAATATGGCGACGATATATTATTGGCGGTGTATTATTTAGAAACGGGTGGTGATAAAAATCAGACTATTTATATTCATTTACCTAGGACAGGGATAATAACGAGTACCTTCACCAACAAAACAATGTGCAGCAGATAATATTTTGGTTTTACCAATGATAGCACCTCCGCAGAATGTGTAGAACCGATTCGGATCCTTATCATGTCTCGCTTTGAATCCTACCTTTAGAAAAAGAAAATAAATTTAATTTATTAAGTTTAGTGTCTACAAATTTCACCGATTTGCAGATCATAAACACTGCCTGTAACGCAAAAACGTAACTTGTAATCGACATTATAGTTTTATTGATAGAACTCTTGTAGACAAACGATTATGTTGGATGAATTATTATTTTATTTATTTAACAGTTTATGTACACACAGATACGAAGAAGGAAACAGAAAAATTGGTATTACTCGCAGTTGAAAAGTTTTATCTGAGTGAATAGTTGCTTCATATTAAAAGAATCGGGCCCATTTTTTTGTATTTTAGCTTGGTAATTGCAGTCATTGCTTTACATTACGAACAGTTACTGAAATGCTATATTCGTAAAAGAAAATAGAGGTAAGCCATTCTGAACCGACATATATTGTCATCTCAATATTTTTAGCAGGTACTAGTGAAAAACGACAGGTAAATATTTTATTATTCGGTTTTAAAAAAAGAAAGGGTAATATACTCCCCAATACATAGGCTTTCCTCAATAGCCTATCGCTATGCCATGCTTAAACGAATCAACGGCAGTTGATTTGATATCTCGTTGGCCTGTAGGTACACCAACGTACTTTATTGCAGAAACCGGTACGGCTCGGAAATTGTGATTTAAAATATTGAGAAAACTTTAAACCTGATAAGGTAGTTCACCAAGGCTTACGGGTATACCTCCGTGAATACGCCTTGTCGCGTTTGCTGGGTAGTAACGTAAATCCCGACAACTACTTGACTGAAACAAAAAGTTTATCACAAAGCATAGTGTTGTCACTTTACTTAAAGAAATAGTCATTTCATAATTAATATCAATGACGATTCAATCAATACGTTGGAGGTCTAAATTTTGTTATTTTTAGCATTTCAAAGAGTTTTCGTGAGAATTGTCGTGATCAAGTGTCAAGTGGTCAAATCTGTGATGTCAAATAACGGTCAAATGAAATACAAGACATGAAAGTTTCTGTTCTGAAACACAAAGAGTAGTAAACAAGGAATAATAATAACCGGCCAAGTGCGTGCCGGGCCTAGTGCAGTGCAGGGTTCCGTAGTTACACGTCACAATTGCCGACTTAGAATTGTGCTTTTTGTTGGTTCTATGAATATATTAATTGGTCGACTATTACTCGTTAACTTGTAAAGCCTACTTAGCTGTGATCGTTTTCCTTTTAAATGTTATATATGTGTATGCTTCCACCATGATTTTTTTTCACGTCTCCACAAACAACCGTTTAGCTGGCAGAGGGGACACAGACCTGACTCTAACAAGCCCTTTAAAGCTTAATATTTTGCAAATGGATCCTTGCATGGAAAAATGGTAGTCGCAAACCCCATCCAACGACATCCCACATCATGAGATAGACAAAAAAAAATTAATCGCCGATTTACTTTTTTTTTTCTTCCATATTTTTTTCTTTTTTCAAGATTTTATTTTACCAATTTATCGGCGTGATTTATACACAAAGCAAAACCGCAAAACCTCTTAAGGGGTCATTGTACTCATCATTATGAACAACTTTTACTATGGGACCAACCGAGAAATAATCAATTGTTCAATACATTTTGTCGAGTTATACGCACATAAATGTATGGCGCAGTCGATTTTTACCAATTCCAACTTTCTAATATAAAGCGTCTCTGAGCTATACCGCGGACAGACAGACGGACATGGCGAAACTATGAGGGTTCTTAGTTGACTACGGAAAAATGATGACGTTCCTCTCGAAAACAAGCCATGTGTATGGGTAGAAGACCGAAAAATCAAACGTATCACGGAATTCCGAATCTAAATTCTTAAGCCGGCCACAAACTTACAGTTTCCTGATTAGGTTATCCGTTTTTCTTCTGACCCGAACAAATATATGTCAGCTGTTTTTCCCATTTGGAAAATAAATAAACGTTTACGTCTAGTTGAACATTTTGTATGTCAGACAAACATTCAAGCCTCCCAATCTGAATTTCTAATTAGGAAACCGTACGTATGTGGCCGGCCTAACATCTACCACGTCCCAAATTGACACTGGCATAATAATAAAATCGCCATAAAAGTAAATCAGAAAAACCTTACAATGTGACTTGAAAAAATTGGATTGAATGAATCTAGGTACCTATGTATTTATGTGAAAATATTTATTATTTCTTCATGACTTTGCGGGTTACATTCTCATTTTTTAAACAAATAACGTTAAACTGAACAAATTGTGCAATCAATGAAATGGTAACGTTACAAGTAATTGTTTTTAAATTCATTTTTTACATGGTGTGTTTTTCGAGGAATCAGTGAACACACATCGCTCTTCAAAGGAAGAAATTGATTTTCGAGTAAACAAAACTATTTATGTCTGAATTTATTAGGTAGGTAAATTTAGCAATTAAAAATCAATTTTTTCACAAAAAAAAACATTTACTTATATTAATCTCAGGAGGTGGTAGCGGAGAATAGTCAATACCCTCCAATGAAGGACTGGTGTACCCGAAGAATATTAGGCGGGGAAACAGTGGATATCGAAGAAGTACCATACCAGGTAAACAATTTCAAAACACAATCAAAAGTCAATTATTCAAACTAAGCTGAGAGCCTAGCACTTTTTGAAAATCTGTTTTTCATTAAAACAGTTCGCCAAAACGTCTGCCCGTCACTCCTTGAGATGACAGAAGTGGTGCAACAAACTTACCAGCAACTCACCGGTCTGTTAAGATACACACAAATGAGCTTAATCATAGATGCCAGAAAATGTTAAATATCATCAAAGTTCTGTCTGGACCCGGGTGGGGAGCACATCCCATACATTTAAGACGTTTATACATAGCTTTGATAAGGAGTCGTATGGAGCATGGTTGTTTTCTATATGATAATAGTATTAAATCAAGAGTTTATAAAATAGATAAGGTTCAAAACAAAGCTATGAGAACTATAGGTGGTTTTATTAAAACGACCCCTATACATGTAATGGAAAGTGAATTATAAACATAATTCACATTCCACCTCCACTGTGTATCCGGCGTATGTATTTGGCATTTAAGTTCTGTTCTAAAGTTAAATCTTGGGCAAATGATGTCACTAGTAGGCTACTGGATAAACTTTGTACACTTACAACAAATAGATACTGGCTAACTAAAAAGAAACCTTTGCTAATGACTACATTCAATTATATTAAAGAGGAAAAAATATATTCGACTTGTCCTTTAGACATGTATAAGTTAAATATTTGGTGTAGTTACATTGATATTAACACTAGAAACGCCGCCGTCCCATTTTTGTCCCACCGGCAAGTTCGATCGTCTCTAACTTTTTATTTTTTTACTTAGATCCGTGAAGCCTTTTGAATTTTATTAATTTATTGTATGTATTAAATTGAAAATGCAACTAATTAAATAATAATAATAGTAAATGAAAAGAAAACGCAATTTACCTAGAATTGCCGCTGGGTCATTTTTGTCCCATCAGTATTCTAAGCGATAAAATTAGATGTAAGGACTTTAATCTGGGTAGTTACAGGGGTGGAAGGGTGATGTGTGTGCACATGAACAGATGACCGTTTCAATCAGTCAGTTGCAAGTCGCTTTGCGTAGAGAGTGTACTTATTTGTTCTTATAAGGGCATAACTCACACTTGATAGTAACAGTCCAGTCAACGTCGTAAAATAATCGAACTCCACGAAATTGCGTCCTGTTTGAACGATATTTTAGAATTCCCTGACGACGACTACAAATTAAAAAACAATTTTAGTTCTTCTTCTGACAAACCTGAAGAAACCACTCAGAGTGAAATACGACAAGGTAACATTTTTTTTTATTTAGTTACCTATCTTACCTCCGCTACCCAGCTTCGGGTAATACGCTAGTCTTTGATAAGACTGCATACCAATAACAATTGTCATAGATATACGAATTAATGAAAAAAAAACGAGACTACGCAAAAGCTCATTAGTATTTTCCTAATCAATCACTGAATATAACTGTGGCATGGTATCATTTTAGTTACGATTTTTAATTCTTAATTCTTTTAATGTACACTAAACATATTATAACACATACAGTGTTATGAAGCTTATTTACATGTACAGGCATAACCAAATGACCAGGATTATCCATCAGCAACTTGCTTTGAAATAGAAACTTGTGGATTCTCAGGTACCGTGTTACAAGTATGTGCTCAACCCAGTTCTCGAAAATGACCATGTCACGTTGCAAAGCAGTCGGTGTTGGCTTCCGCAAACATCCCTGACGCGCTACATTATCGCGGTAACCCCAACAGCATCCTAAACCCATTATTGTAGAGTATCCGTAGGGCACTGAAAGCCTTCTGCGTATAGCGTACCCACGGGTTGCATGTGTACAATGTCTGGCAGTACGCCTTAAACAGAGTAATTTTTAACATTTTTTTGTGCACCTTGTTAACCTGCGCGCCAGCATATTGCATCTCACTGCCAATGCCCAAATCATCAGAGAGGTTCTCAGTGACCCAATACCCCAGGTACTTGAATTTGTTGACCCTACTTACCGGAATTCCTCCAAGTCTGATTGGCGGGAGCTTTATTGCCCGCTTTTTTTTGGAGTTGTAGGTACTTGGCCATGTGACACTGCGTACCTCTCACATATTCCTAAGAGCATGTTGAGGGGTTTAACAGATTGGCTCAGCAGCCCCATATCGTCGGCGTAGCTAATGTTGTTCATACAAGTGCCATCTATTGAACAAACGTCACCGGCCCTGCTGAGCTCATCTATCAGCCCGTTCATATACAGGTTGAAGAGTGACGTCAGGCCTCCCTGTCTCACCCCACACTCCAACCCGTACTCTGCGGAACATGAGCCCGCCCACTTAACATTATTGGTTTGATTTCCATACCAACATCTCAGAATGTTGATCATGTCTCTGGGTGTGCTGGTTTCTTCCCGAAGCTTATCCCACAGCAAATTATAATATACAAGGTCAAATGCCTTCGACAGGTCCAAAAAACAGCCGTAAATAGGCATACTATCCAGTACTATGTGTTAAGTCACATAGTAGTGGATAGTATGCTTGAGTCGTAGTATCGGAGCTTCCGTCAAAAGCCCAGTTCCAAATCCAAACTGGACATCATGCAGATGTATATGATTACTAAGATAAAAATCAAGCAAACCATCCAGCACCGGTGATCACTGTAGCAAATGAGATGTCATTTCATCTTAATTATATGGATTTATAGCTCACCACGTGATCACTTCACCCAAGCCTTCACTTCGACATGTTGACGGAATCGAACAGCTGTAGTTGTTCCCATCGGAGGCATGACCCGTCTTATTTTTAATTTATGTTTTTATCGTAAAATGATTTGGGAAGGAGATATTGTCAAAAAAACTGCTAAAAGACGTAATTTTATCCTACATGGCGGTGCGAGTGGCAGAGATACGAGGTGGCAAAGTTGAAATTCAGAAAGAGCACAATTAAAATCTATAAAATAACCAATTTTCAAAACCTCCGGAAAACTTTCCAGGTAAAACTACCAAATGATTGGACCGAAATTGAATGATTGGAAATGATTGATTGGAATGATTGGATTGATTAGAATCGGATCAAACAATTTTCTCATGTCATCACAAGCGGTCTGACTGATAAATCAAAATCGTAAAATCAAAATTTGCTAAACTACTATACTAAACACGCGCGGTCAAAGTCGCAGGCGAAGTGTTATTTTTCTTATAAGTTTCTATGAAAGTCACCACACATGACGTTTGATTCAGTACGTAATAGTAGTATTAACCTCTTCTTACACATTTCCTATTACAGAAGCAAACACAAATCGATTTTGGTAACTTGGAGGTCCGTAGACGCATACTGCAACATGCTTATTAAGCTCTACAAAGGACAATTCAATGGTGTGTTCAACCGACAGTTTAATAATGTCTTCCTATCCTCTTCTTTAGATTTAATCGTCTCGTGGAGGTCACCCACGATCTGCGTTTTTGGGAATCTTATAATTTGGGAACGAAGGGATAGCGCGCGGATTCGCGTCGATTTACTCGCTCATAGTGATGGCGTCCTGCAAAATATCATCACATCCATACACAAATATGCGATATTAGTAATTACAATAACAAATAGCTCCACTGATTTCAATTCATTCTAAGCTACATTTACATTGGTTGCCTTAAAATTAACATTGTTTGGGACTACAACACAACAACAACAACAACAACAACAACAACAACAACAACACCAACACCAACAACAACAACTATATTCCACCATTGTAAGAGACTGGTGCCTGAAATAGATTTTTGGATCAAAACCTGTGGTACAGGTCACCAGGGCCTGCAGGATTAAAATCCGACATAAGTCAATATATAATGTTACATACACGGCCTACTAAAACCAACCTTATTTCTAAAGAATAGTTGAGGTACACCAGTTAGATGAAAATCCTATTATTCATCTGAACTTGATGTTGATTATGTTCAACTCTCGATTCGACACGAAATCATTTCGTGCCTTAGCTGAAAGATGAGCCGTTAAGCATTTCAGAAAAGTTGGTAACAAAGGTGGCTGTCCTAGAAGCACTGTGGTGGCTGGTTTACACAGTGCGAGCTGCTGACGCGTGTGTACTCGAATGTCAGTTGGTCGGAATGCCTTAGCTGTTTTCATGATGAGAGTAGCTGCCTAGTCTCTTCCAAGGTGGAGTAGTATGCAATGCTGAAGTAAATCTCGAATCAGCGTGATTTAATAATAAAAAAGATTTGAAATGGTCTAAGTCCACAAAATCACGTTTTAAGAAGATTCGAATTTTTAGAGTTACTCGGCAGCTCACCTTCGCTCGTGAATGTTAGTAAGAGAGTAAACAAGAAAGAAAATTCCTCGGATGCGAGCTACTGCGGTAACTGTTAATACATCCATACAGTGGGAGTGCACTGCAGCTACTCGGAAGGTCAATTCGCACTGTGTAAACCAGTCATTAGTTCACACTTTTCATTTAAATGTATTTTTTAAAATTTTATTTTGAATTGTTGCATAGGTACATGAAAACATACTACAGAGTCGTTGCGGGCACCGGCCAAGCTAATATGATATGGAACCGAAAGTCAATCGAGACAAGCTCAGAAACAATGAGTTCTGAAATCTGGAGAAGAATTTTGAATTGTTTCACAGGTAGTTTTAAAGGTAATTTGTATCACAAAAATACCTATCGTTCTGTTATTTATCTCCAAAAAGCACAATAGTTGGTTCATAATACACAGAAGGAGAAGAAAGACTCCTGAGGTGGTAGGTCGTGGCTAAATATGTAATAACAACCACACGGGTCGATCTTCAAGGTAGCATTAGCAACGCCACTCAACTCAGACAAAAGATCTTAGTAATGAAACTGATCTGTACCTACTGTTTTATATTCTAAACTACTTTATGATTAATTAATTGAAAAAAAAAACCACTTTTTATCATTGATTAATAAATCCCTTATTATCTTGCTAATTATTTTGTTAAATATTATAATAATTATTGTTATTGTAAATGATGTGCACGTCTGTAATTGACATAAATACTAGAATAAGACGTTATGCAATTCAATATGTCCATGTTTGTGTTGTTGATGTGCCATAAATAAATAAATAAATAAAATAAACGCTTGCCGAGGGTGACCCCTTTAGCATATCGAGACTTCCCCGTACCTCGGAAAGCACAAATCAAGTCGTTGGTCCCGGTCGTCATTTGTAGAGTGTGAGCGACTGTAATTTCATTGACAGTTAAACTTCTTTGGCAGTCATTATGGACTGTCAGAAGCCAGAAAAACAACATCTTCTTGAGAAAACACCAGTCTTGCCAAGAAGTACCTTCAGTGTTACTCAGTAGGTAACTTGTTTGTGGATGTCAGAAAGGCAGTATGTCCACGTAAAATATTGGTATTCAACTGAATCCAGTTTGACTAGACGCCGAACCCAATATTGATAGAAAAAAGCTAGGTAGATGATGAAAGAAATATTCTAACCTGTTTGAGAGCTGGAGTCAGAACATAGATGGGGAGAATCCATACTTCCCTACACTGAGGTACTTCGTGGAGAGAATGGTCATACCATGCGTCTGACTATCTACCAGTCACCGAGCTGTTTTATCAGTTTTTTTTTAAGTTTGGTGGGTTTGCTCTTGACTCTAGCCTAGGTTATAGATGACAGAGACAAAGTCGACGATGGAGCGAGCTTACCCAGAAGAAGCCTATTCACTCTAATTTTGAAGAGATTAGGGTTGTATGCGTTCGGAAACACAGACGCATTATAAAAGACGTTTGGGAACGTTTTAGAGCGAATTTGTGAATTGGTTTAGTGGAAATGGTAGGTAGGAACCTAATAGCTAACCAGCTGAAATTTTAACAAAAACGTTTAGCTTTGCTTCGACTGGTGGCTGTACAACAACCTTATAATAGACAGGCAGGCAGACTAACGAATAGATAGCGAACGTTTAGTAACTCCGACAAGTGTACGATTGTAGGTATGATACTCAACCTACCCACCAGTACTAAGGTTTGAAACGTACTCTGTAATAAAACTGGCCAAGTGAAAGTTGGACTTGCACACGAAGGGTTCCGGGTACCATAAGCCGAAAAAAACATGTTTCTTGTATGTCAATTTTATTTCATTTTTATTATTTTTTGTTATAGCGGCACCAGAAATACATGATCTGTGAAAATTTAAACTATCACGGTTCATGAGATACAGCCTAGTGACAGACGGACAGACGGATGGACAGCGGAGTCTTAGTAATAGGGTCCCGTTTTACCGTTTTAAGTTTTAACCGTTATAAGTTGGGGTCTGCTTCCAGTTTTCTCGTAGGTAGCTGCGTTCCAGTATTTGATCTCCTAACTCAGTCACTGAGTAACTCAATACCCCTTTGTGAGACTCGGGTGTCTGTTTTTATGAGTTTTGAAATTCGTAACGATTGTCAAGGATCTAAAAATATCAGTCGGGAACAACGTGCTTTCCGCCGCAAGGAGTAGTGTCGGTATTTATAATGTATAGTCACCCACGGCCACAGTCTGATCTCGCGAGCGTGAAGCCACGTTCAGCTATTAGCCACGAGCTCTAAAGGTACAGTTCCGTGCATCGCGGCCGCGATTGCTGCCGCGCGCGTCTGTCGCGTGCGTCTGTCGCGCTCGGCTGATGCGACAATAGTCAGAGGATGAAAATGTATATCACCGCTTCTGAAGGCTGCGCGCGTTGGGCTAGCCTACCCTTACTGTAGCCTACTGCACGCCCCTGCCTCTGAGTTTCAGAAAGAGAAAGATACAAAAATGTGTAAAGCACGTGTTTCGGTTATTAAACCTTTATTTTTCTATGTTTGCAGTTGGATGTTCCTGTGAATTTTTCAAGTTGTGTATATCCTATACCAATGCTGAAGCCCAGTCAAGGCATCAACCTCAAGGAAGGTGCTTTGTGCACGGTAACAGGATTCGGAGCTACGGAAAACGTTGTTTTTCTTTTATTGCTATTATTATTATTTCATTTCAGCCAATTCCCTCCCACTGGAGGGCAAAGGCCCTTTTATCTTCCTCCCGGCTTTTATCAAGTGTGAACCAATTCTACCTACAGGCGTCAAGGTCCCACCACACCCACGCTCTTCGCGTGGGTCTGCCGCGATGCCGTCAGTCATTTTCTGGGACCCACATTGTGGTTGCATTAACCTTTTAGCCGTTCGATATGCGGCAGACGTGTTCAGCCCAGTCCCACTTTAGCTTAGCTTTATTGTTCTGTAATCATTTTTTTTCAAAGCTAATGTCATCATACTTAACTGTTTTCGTAGAAGGTAGGTGATTAAGGTAGGTGATATTCAACGGAACTAGTGAATTTATCTATATGTGTGAATTTATTTAATATTCGAAATTCTGAGCCTTGGTGGCTGTCATACTATATCCTTAACTCAAATAATTTATTTCAATTAAACCATTTACAGTCACTGTTGAATTGTCAAAGTCGGTCAGTCAAAGATAAAGCTGTTTTCACGTTACAAAGCGTAGATCTCTATGAAAATAACGTGCAAGAAAGTCCACGGACAGTGTTTTAAATATTTTTTTCTTTTACTATGTTTTAATTACATCATTCTTGTTGAAATTATACAAACATATATGTGAGAACGATGTAGAAATAAATGCGCAATAAAAGCTTCCGGAGTAAAAAAAACTGGTCAAGTGCAAGTTGGACTTGCACACGAAGGGTTCCGTACAAGTCTAACTTGCTCCTAGAAAAAAAAAGAAACAATTGCGAGTCGGACTTGCGTGCAAAGGGTTCCGAACGATCTCCTTTTTGTAACAATTTACTTTAAAACCATAGACTTCTTATGTTTTCCTGTAATCTACTTAGTTCCTGTATTCTAATAAGAAAATAACTAACTATAATCTGTAGGGTAGGTACTTTTTTTTCGGAGATGAGGGGTTGTCATTTATGAAATTAATTCAAAACCATTCATTTTTATGACAAAAATAATTTTGAGACATTAACGGTGAGCCCTTTTAATTTATATGTCGCTCAGTACGGTTTGAAAAACTTTTTTCTTAGTTTTATAATTTGTCCCATAAAAGTATAATTAATGGCTCCCACAGACAAACGCGACGCCACTGTCCGACAACAATAACCTTCAATCAATTTGAAAACGAGTTCACGTATTTTTCAGGCACAAACTTCTCGACGTCTCCACATGGTATGTCTTCCTTTTGAATCAAGGGATAAATGCGCAGAGATGTACAGATACAGAAGTTTATCCGAACATCAGTTTTGCGCAGGAGATAGGGGAAGGGATAGCTGCAAGGTACGGAATGAATATCAGCTATTTCATTTTTCAGGGACTAAGGCCTCCGAAACACGGCTTAGATTCATGACACCGGCTCAGATAGCAGTTTTGCGTCCTAACACTTCATGTAAGTGAAGTGTTAAACTTGCATTATGTACAAAATGGACATAAACAAGTGATCACTGAACAATGAACGTATGTCATCACAGAGGCTCAGATAGCAGCTTTGCGTGCTCCTAACACTCTTTTTGTATGTGAATGAACTAATGGTGCTTGTACACGGTGCAAGTAACTGGAGCAAGTAAAGGCGCGAAGTTATTTACGCGAACAGTACCTATACATGCACAAGTTAATCGCTTTTGCTTGTACACGGTGCAAGTAGCTGGAGCAAGCAAGGCGCGCAACTTGCGTCTCTCTTCGCGAAAACAAAATTGAACAAAACACAATTAAACTTGTGCGGGTAGGTTGCGTAGGTACATGCTCGAGTCGCTGGACCCGCTCACCACCTTCACACGCAGCATATAACCTGCGCAAGTGCCTCAATATGCGCAAGCTTCATGCACCGTGTACAAGCACCATTAGTAAGATGCTCAATCATTCGGATTTATCAAATTATATTAGGGTCTAGCAGAAAAGTGAGTAAATGAAAAATATCCTACGTAATATGTATTTAGATTTGGCAGAAGTAAACATGGTGATTATAATCAATGATACCATATTTTAGGCATGCTTGCACAAACCAGAGCTATTATTTAACTCAGATATAAAGGCTCCGGGTTAGCAACTGAAACGGAGTAAAAAAAACCGGCCAAGTGCGAGTCGGACTGGGGACTGAAAGATTCCGTACCATCGTACAAGATTTAAAACTGTGTACCTACAATACAACTATCTTCTTAATGTCCCTCTGAAAACTTCGTATTACGTCAGTCGTCGGATTTCTATCAGAAATAGAGATACTTCTTTTATTATTTGTTGCTATAGCGGCAAAAGAAATAGGTACACACTCTGTGATAATTTCAACTATCTACCTATTACGGCTCATGAGATACAGCCCACTGACAGACAGACAGATGGATAGACGGACGGACGGACAGTGGAGGCTTAATAATAGGGTCCCATTAGCCTTTGGATATAAAAAAACCTTAAAAAAACAGTGGTTTGTTCTATTCGGCCTTATTATATTGTTGTCATCGCAACATGAAATCCTGCCACCTACCGATTGTCTTTGGTACCAAACAGTGTTTCACAAAGCCGTACCAAACCGTTTTCCATTGTCACCCACCGTCAACAATATGGCTGCTGCTAACTCTCGTTAATACCGATAGATAGCACCACTAGCTTCACAAACTAGTAAATTAAAACATTCAAGAGTTATTCAGTGTGATACAATGGGCCCAATAATTATTTATCTTTATAATTTATTTAGAACTAGCTGCCGCCTGCGGCTCCACCCGCGTGTATGTTGAAAATTATCCCAAGGGAACATACTGCCGGGATAAAAACTACCCTATGTCCTTTCCCGGGACTCAAACAATCTCTATACCATTTTTCATCTAAATCGGACCAGCCGTTTGTGCGTGAAGACGTAACAAACATACACACACACTCACAAACTTTCGCCGTTATAATATTAGTATGATAAGTGGGATTGACGTAAGAAGCCTTAAGCCGAACTAGATAAAACTGTCATGTGATCCTAAAGTAACACAGACATACTCATTTTCGTCGGGTGAACCTAAAATCAGTTAACAAGTAAAAAAAGGCGAGCCCTCCATCATAGACCTCATCCATTGCTTTCCATCAGGCGTGATCGTGGTCAAGAGCAATCCCATTCCTCAATTTAAAAAAAGAACTTTTTCTGAGAATGAAAGGAAGCATCCCACCCCATCACCACTAAAAACTGATGTTCAAAATTAAACTGGCAACTCAACTTATGGATAGAATAATAAACTACAACAAATAAAAAGATGTCAAAGGATAAAATCCTTCAGAGCCAAATTGCCTAGATCATTTTAAGTTCTTACAACGATAGCGATCTTTGCCTCCAAATATTTCGGTCTCAGGCAGTGCCGGATTAGCCACGCAGCAAATGCTTCGGGCCCCGCGCATTGGAGAGCTCCGCGCTTATACTTAAACATGCCGCTGAAAAACAGACCCATGGCTCTATAATAAATAATAATAATATAATATCTTTGGACAACTCACACACGGTCATCCAATCCCAAACTAGGCAGAGCCTGTACTATGGCAACCAGACAACTGATAAACATACTTATATATTTCTAAATACATACATATTATAGAGAAATTACACCCAGACACAGAACAAATGATCATGCTCATCACACAAAGATTTGTCCTGGGTGGGAATCGAACCCACGACCTCCGGTTTAGCAGTCAAGGTCACTAACCACTCGACCAACAGGCCAGTCACAGCTCTATCTCACACACGAGTTTTAACTCCAAAATCCGAGCAAAAATCGTTCAGTTAGAACGATAGCCGTTTTGCGTGGATGTGACTATACGTTGTTTATTTTTATGGTAGGTATATCATAATTCGCTCAAATAAACTTTTTCTTTCAAGCTACCATACAGTACGAAAGTAGCCCCGGAGACTATAGACAATGTAGGCAAAACCTGTGGGCTCGGGCGCTACTCAAGGGCCCCACGGATCGCTAGAAATAATAGAGGGGAAGCAGGCACGGTTTGAGCAACCATATTCAAGGCGAAAAGTTGATAGCTCGGTAGGTGCGACTTGCTTAAAGAATATCGAAAATATATCTTACAAGTTTCAGATACGAGCCCAGTAGTTAGGGGCCCACTTTCCGATTTTAAAAAGATCTTTAAAAACGATGATATTTCAACATATTTTTAAAAGGCTTCATCGTCCCGTCATATATTAATAAATTCACAGTCCGGGACAAATTAATTATAATTTATTTACCCTGAACATCATTTTTAAATTGTTCAAATCGGACCTTTCAAAGTCTTTAGATTTGGGCCCACCATTGGGCAAAACTTAGTAAAATTTTCTTCAGGCCCCGCGCGTGGCCTATAACTGTAAATATAAGGATCATTGTTGCGTCTCATCTTTGAAGAAATCAAAATTTCTATGCCAATTCGATTCAATGTTCTTTAATAAGTTCATTTGTTTTGTTTCAGGGCGATTCTAGGGGACCGGTAACCTTTCAAGGATATTTGATCGGTATAGTTTCATACGGAGGGATATGTGGCCATGAACCCGGAATATATATAAACATTTCTACTTACACAACCGGGGAAATTATACCGTTAGCTATAAGCCACTGTGTAACGCTAAGTCTAAATGTCCTTAGAATTGTCTGTTCTTTACTGTCAATTTTTGTACACAATTTTGTTCTAACAAATTTCTTTATCCTCAACAAGTTTTGCGCATGATTTACCTGTTTTATTTAAATTATTTATGCAAATTACAACTTTTTGTTTTTTTAATAATTAATGTGCTTTAAGCTGATTTAAGAGTTCCGTACCTAAAGGAAAAAACGGAACCCTATTAGGGTCATTTGGGTTGCCAACCCCATTTAAAAAAAAAAACTAGGCTTAAAAGTTGGAAAAGCCAGAACAATTCAGTTTAAAAACAGGACGCAGTTACAGAGTAGCAAAGTATTATTTAAAAAATATGTACCTCGTTAAACTAGGTTAAATTAAATTCAAGCAATGATACATAAATAATATTTTTTGTTAAAGTATTTGAATAAAATTAAACAAGTTACTAAAACTTAAAACAATATTTTTATTAGGAGATAAAAATCTTTAAATTTCGGTTAGTAGGTCTAATCTATACTTATATAATAAAGCTGAAGAGTTTGTTTGTTTGAACACGCTAATCTCTGGAACTAACAGTCGGATTTTTTTTTTTTTTTTTTTTTTTTTTTTTTTTACTTT
>NDFZ01005244.1:186252-229714 GCA_002192655.3 Mamestra configurata
GGAGACTTCATTGATTTCGGATTAGGGAGGTGTTTTTCCATTCTAACCGCGACAGGTGTCTGTTCCTTGTGGACAATAGCCTTCGTACAGGTTATTTCTGCATAAGTGGAACGAATAGAGGCTTCCGGATTCGTTTCCCTAGCTTGTGAAGGGTTTTCAAAATAAAGGGGTGTCGAAGAGGGACGATTTTCTATGACTGCTGGGGCTTGAGGGAGAACGTCAGTTTCGGGACGAACGGGATTTTCGGGTGAGACATAACATTCTAAGGCTTTCCTGTATGTGCATCCAAACTCAGCCATTATCTCCCTGAGCCTCCTCTCCTTCTTATATATTGGGCAAGTCTTGCTGAGTGAAATGTGGTTGCCCTTACAGTTGACACATGAAAACAATGAAGTGTCGCAATTTTCATGATGCCCACTACACTTTGGACAGATCACATATTTGGACGAACACATTTTCCTACTGTGGCCTAACCTCCAACATTGGGAACACTGGGACACTTAATGAATGTATGGCAAAACTTTTATGTTAATATCACAAACACGCACAGACGTAGGCAGATGATCACCGTCAAAGCAAAGTCGAAGAGTTTCACTGGGGCACCATCCACCTTCACTCCTGTTGCGACGGTCTAACCTCTTGAATGATAAAAGTTTAGTGGGGGGAGGACATGAAATGTTGCTGAGGATCTCGTCATCTGTAAAGTCTAGGTCTACGTTCTTGATAAGGCCATAACAGATAGACAGCTGCATAGCCTTCTGGAACCTCCCTTCTCCAAAAGCTTCTCACACATTAAAAGATTCTGGGCAGCTGATTCGCATTCAAATTCAAAGCGTATTTTAAAAGGACTTAAGTATTTAACGTGGCGAATTTGATCTATCTTATTCTCTTTTAAAATACGTGCCATTGCAAACTGTTTCGGAAGACGTTCCTTAGAAGAAGCGTAGACTTCATACTTTTCTTCTTGTACCGAGTTTTTACTGCCATGGCATACCTTCTTTTTACTCCCCTTAATTTCTGTCCAACCCTCTTCTTCTTCTTCGGTACTATCTTCTCTTACCCTTTTTTCCGGTCTTACAAGCTCCTCTTTATTTGTACCATCATCATCTATAGCATCCATGTCCGAAGAATCATTCAATAAGCTTTGTATATCATTTCTAAATGCGGGCGTAGCACATCGCGATGAAGCGCTCACGTTATCAGCCATGGCTCGATCGAATAAGGCAAGCGCACCTGGGTGGTCCGGCACACGCCGATAGCACGTGCAAGTGCGTAAACAACACTTTGCGCAGTGGGAATAGTAATTAAAATCGCGACAGTAAACACAACCAGCCCGTACGAATACGAATAAGTACGGTTCTGAACAGTCGGATTTGGAAAATTCTTTGTATATGATAGCCACATTCATGAGGAAGGCTATACGCGAACGAGAAAAAACGGGATATACGCGTTTTTCTATTATACTTTGCAACCCCACTAATTTCTTTCAGTATTGTGGGTGAGATAACAAATTATCATAAAATTTGTCTCATCTCACGGTATAGGTAACTACTTAGATACTTACATATAATGATCTACTATATGATCTGCCCAGGACGCTGGTTAAAACTATCTAAAACATCCAGGACACTACGAAAACCAGGACATGTCCCGGGATAACAAAACGGTTGGCAACCCTAACTTAGTTGTCCGTTCGTCTGTCAGTCTGTCACCAACCTGTTTCTCAGGAACGCGTGTAGGTATAATGTTGAAATTAATGTCAAATACGTAGTCTATGTTTACTTAGGGCTCTAAAAACTCAAGCTTCTAAGTAAATATTTTGCCACATTCGACACTCACAAGTAAATAAAAACCTATAAATGACCTAGAAAGAAATTTGGCAAGAAACAAGGTCTTATAGCACAAGTAAGGGAAAAAGATATAAGTCCACCATACTATTTCCAACCACTTCAACTCCTGAAAGCCAGAATCGACAGTGGCGACCACTAGATAAAACGCCGAGTCAATGAAGCCTGACGAGACCCGGAGCAACGATGGATCCCACAACGAAATTATTCAGAAAAGAACAGTGGAGGAGAAAAAAAACGTGTGTGTGTCAGCTCCGACGCACGATTGGAATTTTCTTCTTAAGAACTATTATTATGTAGATTATGTAAAAAGAGAGTAAATGAAAGCATCTTAAATAAGCTGAGTATACAAGGTGCACAAAGTGCTTTGCGCAAAGGAACGTCACGCCTCACTTTTAGTTAACGCTCGAATATCCACGCCGGGACCTAAAATATATGAAAATCGTTTCTTAAGGAGTAATCTCCAAAAATATAATTTCAACTTCTCTCCTTATCTTATGTGAATAGGTTTGTTAGTACTTCTCAATTCGTGTATTTTACGTAACGTTCTTATAGAAAACTTTTATTTACATAGATATTTACACCTGTTTTTCTAACTATATACACTAGAAATAAAAATAAAAACTCCTAACTAAATTAACCCTAAAATATGGCGTCAAAAAATTCATCCGCATCGCAACTACCAACAAGTTTATTATATTTCCGCCGTTTACCTTTCTCTACAGCCGCAGCGGCAGCGCCAGCACAGCACGCAGAGCTAGGAAGATGGGATGGCGCAAGAGTATCGACACAAGTAGCGTCCCACACTTATGGCCTACCCATCTTCCATGGAAATAACGACATGCCGTCCGGTCTGCGTAATACCAATATCTGTGTATGAACCAGCGCTCTAGGCTCTCGATGTTCGGCACAGATTTATTCCTAGACGCCTTTACAATCATGTTGCGGTACAGCGCGTAGGTACAGAAAAGTGTTGAGAGCGAACATGATTGTTCTCTCTCATGATTGTGCGGTAAAAACCAATCAACTAAAGGTGCTGGCTCGAAACAGGTTTGTATGCTTGTTTTCAAAATTGTGCAGGACAATGTCTGTACTATTCAGCACCATCCAGTGTTGGGTCATATACAGGGATTAGTTTTACGCAGCCCGAAGGACACGATGGAGCATTCGGTGGAGGTCTGCCCTGCTTGGGCGGAGCAGTACCCGACATCACCCTTAAACATGAACACGCATTTCTGGAAAACCCGCCTATAACCGTCTTCACAGTCCCATCTCCATGATCTAAGTCTGTACCAATATGCATTAAAAATACAAAATCGGTTCAGCGATGTAGCCGTAATTGTGTTACAAACATACGAACTGACTTTCGCATTTCTAATACTTAGGGCATACTAAATGTTTCTTGATTCTGATAAACAAGACTGGATAAAAGACTTAGAGCGCTTACGCACTACGTCCGATCCGAACCCGATCAGCATCCGTGAAAAGACGGTCCGGCGTAGTAGTCGTACAACAATTTGTATGGTAGCTTACGCACTACACCCGATTTCCGTCATCCGATTTCTCTCCGTCATCCGAGACTAGACTTCCGGTAATGTAGCACCACCACCGGTTCTAACACTGATGCAAATCTTGACGCGGCCAAGGATGTGGAGAAGAAGTTGTTTAGTGATGCTGGTTCTTCTCGATCTTCAGATAGTTCTTCTGCTCCACCGCATCTAAAAATGCCAGTGCCAGCAGCAGCGCGAGCTTGAACATTTCAATTAATTTTTATAATTGCTACAAGTCAAGAAGATAAGAAGAAAATTGATGTACAATTATCTCGTGATATGTTTGCTACTAACACGCCTTAACCACGTGGAACATTCCAGAGTTCCTGAAATTGGTCCATATATGGAAATGGTACCAGGATATAAACCTCCAAACCGCAAAAAAAATGCTGGTAATCTACTCGACGAAGTCTACAACTCGACTCAAGAAAGCGTAAAAATGAGTTGAAAAACAAGGTTATTAATCTGTCAATTGATGGTTGGAGTAATGTCAGGCAGGACTCGATAATCTGTGTCATAGATGTGTTGACAAACTTAACTCATTTAGCCATACAGCTGACTACTTTGTTAAAGTTACTACCTACTGTGGCAATCAATTGAGCTCATGGCTAAAGAATATCAGCCGCACGGGTCGATCAAGGTTAAGCAACGCTTGCCAAGGTTGGTCTGTAGATGGGTGACCATCTTAACATACCGAGTTTCCTCCGTGCCTCGGAAAGCTCGTTAAGCCGATGGTCCCGGCTGCCATTTGTAGATCTTTGGCAGTCATTACGGATTTTCAGAAGCCAGTAAATCTGACTCCAGTCTAGCCAAGAACCACCGTGTTACCCAGTTAATGGTTTGTGGAGGTCTGGTAGGCAGCCGCTCCACGTAAAATACTGGTATCCAGCTGAATCCGGTTTGACTGGAAGCCGACCCCAATATAGTTGGGAAAAGGCTAGGCATATGTTGATGTGGCAATAAAACAATACGAAACTTACAAATGCGCGGTGCGAAGTGTAGTGACATACAACGCAGCAAATATGAGCCGTATGAGACGAGATTTGGCCCAACAGGAAGAACTAGCTTCTCACGAGGATATACTTACATACGGCTGTTCGTCACACATATTAAAACTTCTAGCAAAGGATTTGAATGCAGAAATATCTTCTGCATTCAAATCCTTTGCTAGAAGTTTTAATATGTATGCCGAGAAAGTTAAGTCGATAATGCACTCACTTTGCATCTGCCAAATACAAAGAAGCTGGTGGAAAAGCAATTGTTATACGACAGCAGGTACGGTGGAGCACAATGGTTGACTGCTCAAAAGTTTTTTTTAGAAAATTGGCATATATTGTCAGATATATGCTTAAATAATTCAACTGCTATAGATTTGTCAATTATTGTATTGAAAGTAAATAATAATAATAACCCTGGAGCCTTGACCGCCGGTAGTCTAGACCTTGTTTCCGATACCGGTAGGCTACTATTTTAATATTTTTAGTCTTGTATTTTTTAAGAAATATTTAAAAGTATCAGAGATATAAGGTTTTAGAAAATGTATAAACGAATACAAATAAAAAAATATTTGCAAAGAGAAAGGAAACAATGCAAGTTACTTACTAAAAGATTTTATATTTATGGTCATTTTTTGTGGATAATGACCCCGATGCTACGAAAATCCTGTGTTATCAGGGCCATCCCATGTATGACATGGCGCTGAAGCAATAAGCCCAGGATCTCTACAAAAACACTGTAAAATATCGCAGTTACCCTTGACATCTCCCATAACACATACTGCTGTATTGGCAAAGCGACTGAAGCATGGATAGAGTTTAAAAATATGTTTGAGGGTGAGTATGTACGACTGCGTGAGACCGAGTATTCACTGGATGATTTAAGGAAGTTCAAAGCTTGTTATAAAATGGAGCTCATTTTGCAACAAACGTACTACATCCTAAGTACAGGGGCCTCACAAGTGAAGATATTTCTGACGCTTTATTATTTATAGAAGCTTATCTATCACAAAAAGGCGATGCCCTTTGTTGTTAAATACAGGGCAATGACGGATCCCTTTCATAACTTTCTATTTGAAGGTCATGTATCACGTCGGACATACATATGTATAAGTTTATGTCAAGCTATTTAGACTCCTAAATATTAATTTATTTTCATTTTATATTCATTCATTCGCCATGAAAAATAGTTTTAAAGCTTGTTTTTTTTCTTATTGTTTTAATCAGTGTTTTTGAACGTGTCATAAAAAACACGGTTTAAATCCAAACTGTTTTAAAGATGTGTTTTAAAACAACTTGTTTTAATCATGCCAACCCTGGTCGGCCACTAGTTAATATCACAATTTTAGAAAAATCATAGAATTTGTTTATGGCGTGTCTCTGGGACTAAACAAATATTAAAAGTACGGGCTAGATCCTGTCGACATGGAAAGCTACCATTCAGCTACATCTAAGCGCGCCGACGCGGTTCTGCATATATCGGCGCAGAAGTCATTTGATGATTTCCCATCCATAAATTAAAAAAAAAATGCGGGGCAGTCTTTGGGGAATGCCGATAGAAGTGAAAACTAGGCGAAAGCTAAAGCGTTCGGTGACGATGACGCAAGTTCCAAGATTTAAAAAAAAAAAACATGTAATCAAATTGCCCGTCTACTGCGGTGTAAAGCATTTCCCATAATAATATCCTAGAATCCTAGTGCGCTGAAAAGTTATTTCAACAGAAACGGAAAAATATCAATATTTCGATCAAACTTCGATCTTGATGGCTGAAATATTCTCTAAATCCATGCTTTAGGGGTTGTGCGACTATACAGGATAGGAAACATCATTCTCCTATCCGGACACAATAACATACCCTAACCAACATTGTTGATTTATCGTTACGTGTCAGTACGGCTAAGGGCGGTGAACTTTATTTCATGTAATCTAGCAAACCGTCGATAGCCGCTGCTTGCCCATAACATTCCTAGGAAGCACATGATCTAGTCTCTCATCACGCGACTTCATTCGTTCGTAGGTGTCACGGCAAACTGTTTTCGATTAATTTTTCAACACACATACGCAGTGCTTATGCACCAAAACAACACATTCTCACCACGTACAAGTACAACGCTGAGCCATACAAGTTTAATGTCTGTGGCCGTTTTTGTCGTATCAAAAGTTTAAAAAAAATTAAATATTTTTTTAAATTTTGAAGTTTCATATCATGATTCGCAAATAGTCAACTGCCCCGGAACGTGTTAATAAAACAACTTCGATGTCTGTATCTAAAACATAAAAGAAACTCACAAGGCTCAAAAGTTAGGCTGCCTGTCCATTGACGCGAAGCGGAGCAAGGAAGTTGGTGCCTTTTCATAAGCCCCTGTTGCAGAGTAGCCGTGGTGGCGAAGAGTATAGCCATGTACGTTAGCTTTCACATGTACCGGCGTAATTTGTCTGGCAAACGTTACCGGGTACACGCTGGATCCACCACTGTGCGTCCGGTCACTGCCTACAGGTTAGCCGGCGGCCGAACGCGCAGTGGTGTATGGGAAAACGCACATGATTTGATTATTGACTCTTGAAAATACAATAGCGCCTTGCGAGTTTGTTTTGTTTCACAGATGGAGACACATTGCCTAGACAATAAGGAATACGCATGCAATTTTTTTATTTGCAAAATCAAATACTTATTGGCTCTAGTAAACAATTATGAAATAATTTTTAAAATACCTTCAACAGCGAGAAAGTTATATAGCTTCAAAGATGCCAATTAGAAAGAGAAGTCCGATACGAACTCTGACGTTAAATACCATGTCGCCTATACCGCTGCCATAGAAAACGGCGTCTTCGGAGAGGGTCAGATTTATATTTTGTTTAAAACAGTTATATCTCGTTTGTTTTTCGATCAATTTTGATTCTATTTTCACTGTAAGTTAGTATCATATTTTTGTATATTTTTAGATAAACTGTATTGATACTAAATTTAGTTTTCATGCATATTTCCTATTGTACCCGCTGGAGAACTACAAAATCAGATTGTTACAGAATTAAAACAACATTTCATGAAAAATCACAACTTTATTGCGAGCTCTCTCATCTTTGCTATAGCGATCTCCTTCAGCTTCCGTCGGTGCACCTTAGTTGAATTTGTCAGCGGCAGTTCCTTCAGGAAGATCACGCCACCCATCAGATGCTTGGAGTCTGTCAGCCTTTCTGCAAAATAATATGACGGTTCTTTTAAACTGTGTGACCTATATTCCCTGTTCTACAAGAAAAGTGTTTCCTGGTAGCTACAACAAGTCAAGAGGGAATAGGTTCATAATAAAAAAATTAAATTCAGGACAAGAATGCTTGGAATCATGCTGGTCCTGCTCCAAAGGACAATCAAGGGTGCAGACAAAACGAAACTGGTCGATCTATGTATTAACTTTATAGATATACTGTTTCTTTTTTGTGTTTTTATTTTTCTGTTAACTAATAATAATAATAATAAGCTGGCAACTTTCGATGTCAACACAAGTTTTATTTCCGTACAAGCTAATTTAAATTTAAAATAACAGTTTTTGATTGTATTTATGCACATTTCTTTCGCCCAAAACCTCCAAAAACAAACAGATATTTACAATACAAACTTTATTAAATCATAAAGCCAATAAAATGGCCACAATAGAAGAAAATATGCAGTACAGGCTGATGACATATGTCATTATGAAAATATGGATGAGTACCTATACCTACGAATAACGTACGTACCTAGTACTTACTATACTCTTTGGTACGTACTACGAGGAATGGAATGAAACTTGGAGTATGATAACAAGAGCAACTGCCCGACGCGCACATCCTCCACCCCCGGACTCGTCGCTCAGCTCCGCCTCGCCACCGCCGGACATCGGATCACAAGTGTCACCGGTGGTTGTAGTTGCGTCGAGCGACGAGTATTTCTCCCCGCCGACGTCGCCAACACCTGTGCGTCGGCAGGGGAGAGGCCGGCCACCGAGAAGCTTGGGATCTAGGGCCAACCGGCCCCGAGCCGGGTCCCCGCTGCCGGTGGTTGTGTGCAGCGCGTGCGATGGACTCAGTCCATGAACGAGAACGTCATGCGCGCATATTACGGGTCTACAGAGGGGGGAACTAACCTCACTGCGTATCGTGTCAGGATGCTGTCTCTGTTTCAGGACCTGGAACCAACTGTGAACGTCTCGGCCCAACGATTGTCGGATCAGGTGCGGGTCATCCAACATAATTGCAGGTTGNAATAATTGCAGGTTGGACGATGCCACACTTGAAAGGCTGCGCTCAGAGGTACTGAGCAACCTTATCATCTCGACCCCAACACAGACCGTGGTACAGGCGCCAGCCAGTGGCGCAATCACACCGCGGCCCAACAACGGTAGTGATGAGGTAGATGATAGGGTTGTCACGGTAAGTAGCCAGTGCAACGATAGACTGAGGAGCGCACTGGAGGATGCGCTTCGCGAGTATAGATTGACACCGACCGAACTTAGGCCCCGACTACCACGTTTACCTATGCACAAAAAGAATAGGGCGTTGGTGTGTGCTTTGGACTCGCTGCTGCAGAACATCTTTGAAAGCAGCGAGAGCCTCGTNACTTTGATAGCAGCGAGAGCCTTGTTGATACGCACTCAATCCTGTTTTGCGGGGCTGTTGCGGCATGTCGTATAGCAAACGTAAAGTTTCCTAGTTGTGACGAAGCTATACGACCGAAGCCTGCTGCACCAGCCTGGCAGTGCAGGATCGAGCGGCGTATCGATGAGGCTAGGGCACTCATCGGCAAACTATACTGCTTCAGGGAGGGCAACACACGACCACGTGTGATGCGCTTTGTGAGGCGGGCGTTTTCAGGGACTGGAATCAGCCCTCGAGAATACACGTTCCGTGTCACAGAGCGCATCAACTTCCTGAAGCAGAAAGTTTGTGCATGGGCAAACCGTATTCGGCGGTATAAGCGGCGGGTTGACCGATACTCGCAAAACCGCATGTTCCAGAGCGATGAGAGGTGGGTATACAGAGCTTGGGAGCGACCTGAACAAAGTGTGACAGACGTTTACCGCCCGGATGATGTCGCCACGAGTACATTCTGGCGCAGCATCTGGTCGGTGCCCATCTGTCACGCTGAGGGTGGCTGGATGCGCGATGTCGAGCGCGTGTGCGAAGCTATACCACAAATGGAAAAAATTACTATAACCACACTGGATATAGCCAAAGCAGTCCGTCCGTTACCGAATTGGAAATCTCCTGGACCGGACGGACTGCACAACTTCTGGCTTAAGTGGTATAGCAGCTCACACGCACTTCTGGCATCTCAATTCCAGTCATCCATAGAGTCTGGGTCGCTACCACAGTTTCTAACAACTGGCATTACCCACCTGCTCCTTAAGACAGGTAGTCCCGCGGAACCCAAGAATTATAGACCGATTCCTTGTTTGTCGACGGTCTATAAACTTCTTACATCTTTCCTGAGAGCGAAAATTAATGAGCACATTGAGAGTAACTCAATTATGTCCGCCTCTCAGAATGCATGTAGGAAGGGGTCCCGTGGTACTAAGGAGCTACTCCTCATAGACATGGCCATAAGCCAACAGGTTCGTCGATCCCGCAAGGATCTGTCGACATGTTGGATAGATTACAAGAAGGCCTATGATTCTGTGCCACATACATGGCTCATGAAGGTGTTGGAGTTGTACAAAATAGATGCAACTCTACGCACCTTCCTTGAGTCATGTATGAGGCAATGGAAAACAGTCCTTCGCTATCCAGGATGTCAACCGATCCAAGGGAGTGATAAACCTGTATGGTTTAAACGGGGAATATTTCAGGGCGACAGTTTGAGTCCACTTTGGTTTTGCTTAGCTCTGAATCCTCTAAGCACACTGCTGGAGGATTCAGGCCTAGGCTATCGGTTGAGAAGAGGTGGTCAGGCCATATCTCACCTTCTTTACATGGATGATCTGAAACTCTTTGCCCCCAACAATTTGCGACTGATGGAGCTACTAAAGGTAACTGAAACCTTTAGTAGTGCCATCAGGATGGAATTTGGTGTGGACATTTGGTAAAGAAAGGGGAGATTATGGAATCTGAGGGAATTCAACTCTCGGATTCCATACAGATTAGATCCCTCAGCTCAACTGAAACCTACAAGTATTTGTATGTCGGAAGCATTGGGCATTAACGGTACTGACATGAATCAATCGCTGAGGGAGCGCTTCTTTGGCCGCCTGAAAAAGGTTTTAAACAGCCTTTTGTCGGGTGGAAATAAGGTGCGCGCCTTCAACGGTTGGGTCATGCCGGTATTAATGTACACTTTCGACATACTCAAATGGACTCAAACCGAACTCGACGCCCTGGATAGGAGGGTCCGTACACTGCTGACCGCAAACCGGATGCATCACCCACGATCGTCGGTGATGAGACTGTACATCCCGCGGAAGTGTGGAGGTCGAGGCTTTTTAAATGCTAAGACTCTCCACAACCGCGAGATGTGCAGTCTCAGAGAATATTTTCTCAAAGCCGATGTGGGTATGCACCGAGATGTGGTCGCAGTGGACAAGGGACTCACCCCGTTGTCCATGGCTAAAGAGAACTGGCGCACACCTGTGATACTTACTACAGATGACCGCAAGGAGGTATGGAAAAGCAAGGAGCTTCACGGGCGCTTCTATCGGGCTCTTTATGGGTCCGATGTAGATTTCTCAGCGTCCGTGGCCTGGCTACGTTTCGGAGATCTCTTCGGGGAAACCGAAGGTTTTGTCTGTGCGATCATGGACGAAGTTATCTTGACGAATAACTACCGGAGGCATATTATGAAGGACGGGACGGTTGACATGTGTCGGGCATGCCACCGTCCGGGTGAGTCCATCAGACATATTATCTCTGGTTGTTCTCGTCTGGCTAACGGCGAGTACTTGCACAGGNTGCGTAGGCATAGCCAAGTGGCCAGGATTATCCACCAGCAACTTGCTTTAAAATACAAACTTGTAGATTCCGAAGTACCATATTACAAGTATGTGCCCGACCCAGTTCTCGAAAATGACCATGTCACGTTGTACTGGGATCGGTCTATCATCACTGATAGGACTATTGTTGCCAATAAGCCTGACATAGTGGTGATAGACCGATTAGCGCGCCGCACAATGATAATCGATGTTACCATCCCACATGACGAGAACCTCGTGAAGGCTGAGAAAGAGAAGCAAATCAAGTATCTCGACTTGGCACACGAGGTTGTCGACATGTGGAATGTGGACTCGGCTGTCATTGTGCCGATTGTCGTTACGGCCAATGGCCTGATGGCCAAAAGCTTCGACAACCATCTGTCGAAGCTGGCGTTACGCGGTTGGATAAAGGGCCTGATACAGAAGGTTCCAGGTTCCTTTCTCTGGAGCCCTAACCACCGGTAGCTTAGACCTTGCTCCCGACACCGGCGGACTACTGCTTTTTATATTTTTTAATGTTTTTTTTTAAGAAATATTTATAAATATAAATAAGTATGTAAGTGAAATGAATAAAGAGAATAATAATAATATTTACATTAATGAAGTATGAAGTATGTTACATTAATATATGGAAACCCTGACTCCTGCGCTAGGTTGTAACCTGTTTAATTAATAGTTCTAATATTTGTTAATATGTGAGTACCATGTACCTAAATTTATTTAGAAAATGAATAAGTTTACGTCTGCTGGTAATACTTTGTTCCTATAAGTAGCATACTCTGGGTGCATCGTCCTCACATATTAAATTAATTTTCGTATACCAGATATTGTAAAACAATTATTTTAAAAGAGTAACCATGGAGTTTCTTGTCCGTTCCTCTCCATAAGAATCTACATTTCCAAATGGACAGTACTCACTTGTAGAGTCAACTGCAAATGATAACGTTCATAAGTTTCGTTTATTGACCTAATTGAAATAAACGCTTTTACTTTGTTACTTCTAGGTAAGCTTCATCGTCGACCAGATCATCGCTTTCCATCAAGTGAGATTGTGGTGAAATATAACAAATATTAAAATATATTTGTCTTTTATAAATAAATAACCATGTTTTTTATTAATAAGTAATTTATCTCGATTATTTTGAAATTATAATGACTGAACTGAACTGAATTGACTGGTAGAGAATGCCTTGATGCATTAAGTCCGCCCATGTACCACTATTGTACATAAAGTTTAAATAAATAAATTTTATGTTACACTTGTTGCAAATTTTATTCCTAATCAAAGAAAAGTGTTTCTTTTTTTTGTTTTATTTAATATGGGTTTTTTTCCGACAAGATTGCGATTTCCATCTCCTGCCTAGCCTTTTTCCAACTATATTGGGGTCGGCTTCCAGTCAAACCGGATTCAGCTGAATACCAGTGTTTAATATGGAACGGCTGCCTACCAGACCTCCACAACCCATTAACTAGTTAACACGGTAGGTACTCCTTGGCAAGACTGGTGTCAGATTTACTGGCCTCTGACAATCCGTAACGACTGCCAAAGATCTACAAATGACAGCCGGGACGTTGGTCCCGGCTGTAATTTGTAGATCTTCAAAGTTAAGCAACGCGTGCCGAGGTCGGTCTGTGGATGGGTGACCATCTTAACATACCGAGATTCCTCCGTGCCTCGGAAACCACGTTAAGCCGTTGGGCACGCGTTGCTTAACTTTGAAGATCGACCTGTGCGACTGCTATTATTTAGCCACGAGCTCCTCCAAGAGAACAAGTCCCTGGATCAAAAGTATCCTATGCTAAATATCATGACATGGTCTAGTAGACCATGTCATTTCGTGTACCATGATTCTTCCAAATCCCTTCAGCCGTTAAGACATGAAGTGAAGAGGTTTCAAATAGATAGAGAGGCAGGGTTACTTTCGCATTTAGATTATTTGTTGGATTGTTGCATCAAAATCTAGGCTTCCGCGTTCCTAAAGCCGCCTTCAACGTTGTACGCTGTATACAATAAGCCACTTCATACCTTTAACCAAGTCTTTGATCTCGTCCTCAGTGACGTGAGCTCCCGGGTGCAGTATGACGCAGGCCACGGGCAGGTCGCCGCACTCCGCGTCAGGCAGGCTCGTCACAGCCACGTCCAGGACTCCGGGGTGCTGACGGATCACGCCTTCTAGTTCCACTGGCGATATCTAGAATGATAAAAACATAGTACATTCATCAGCCGAGGCGTTATGGAGGCGATAGTGAAATGACAAACAGTCATATGTACCTACCAAATGACGTTTTTTCAACAAAACTGCGTTAAAAAAATAGTTTATTATTTTGTGCGTTGTTCTCATCGAATTGTATGGGCGGGATTGCTGCCAAACAGTCTAATATTAAACTTATGAGCCTAATATAAACTAAATAGTTTAGAGCATGTTGAAAATTGTCTTATTTTCTAAGACCTAAGCTAAGGAATAAGACAACTTGTGACCGAATCTATAGAAAGAAAAGAAAGAAGAAAGACAACTAGTTTATTTGGCACACACTGGTACACAGAATGTTGGTACAAATAAAAGGAAACTGAATTACCCCGCGATTGCACCAAATAGGTCCAGCAGCAAAATGCCAGACAACTAGTAGTTGCCTGACTCTGCTTTTCAACTGAACCTTACGTTGAAGTGTTCGGATGTAAATCAGCTATGTAAGGTGATAAATATACAAATAAATAGATATACTCGTACTTAATAATATGTTAATTTGTAGTAAACGATACATAATAATTTGCTGTCTAGTGATATATAAGTTTGGGTAAAATAACAGAAAAACATAGAGAAGAAATAAATTGAAACAAAAAGCACGAATACGAATAGTCTTCATTGCTTTCCAACGCGGTGCTATAACAGGTTTAATGGAGACAACAATGATTTCATCTCCCATTTTGATTCCAATCTGTCACTTGCTTAGTACTTATATGAATGACAAACTCACCTTGCGGTATCTATACTTGAGCATCAGTTTGATGCGATCAACGAAGTAGAAGTTCCAGTCCTCATCTCTGTACATCAAGTCACCGGTCATGAACCAGCCGTCCTTGGATAGTACCTCTGCTGTGGCTTCTGGGTTATTGTAATAGCCCTGAAATAATAAAAGGGTCAATATTCTGAAAGGCCTGCCATAAAGTGGAAGTATAAGCGATGAGCTGTAATACTTATTCTATTGCTACAGAACAGTACTTACTACAGGTCATTGGTCCACCTTTTCTAAAAATCACACCTTGATAACTAAGGTGACATGAGCTTGAAGTGGGTTGTCAATACCTAACTGGTATCAACTTAGGTGGAGTGAGCATGAATTGAACTGTCATTCCATCCATCTTATTTGTAAAATTTGGCAGCTCACTTCGCTTTCACTTCACCTTAGTTTACACGATGAGATGTTGACGGAATTGAACGGCAGAATCACACTGCAGTTCTCAGTGAGATATGTATTTAGAAACCAAGCAATCGTGCGATCATTAGTCTTTTTCTAGAGTTCTGATTGGTCCACGTCACGGGCTTGCAGTGTCACCTTCGTTCCTACAACCTACAGAAAAGAGACAGGTATCTATTGACCACACAAATTGCTTTGACTCTTTCTACAGGGTAGTCAATTTTGTTACGTTAAACTTTTTCAGTTCCTTTGTATCTATGTGTGGCATAAACTCTTGGCCCTTATTAAGTCTTTATTGCTGATACTAAACATTATAGTTTTTTCACATAATGAAAAACTGTTTTAACGTATCATCTAGTTGCTAGAGTTTACGTTAAAACAGAATGCTACTTACAAACAACACCTAACAATTTGCTGCTGTCGTTGTATTTCCCGGTTTATTCTTTCAACTGTATCTGGACTAAACCGTAGAGAATCTTTAATACGCCTGATTTAAAATGTTACTCCTTTCTTACCTTAAAACCACCGACTGCTTTTACCCACAACTCGCCATGTTTATGTGGCTCTTTTATTTCTTCACCAGTGTCCTCATTCACCAGCTGAAATCATTGAAGAGTTCCAAATATTGTCAATGAAAATACAAACACGTCTAAGACCTAAGGCTATGTTTCAGAACTTACTATCTGCTTAAGTATATGTACCAACATGTACTACCTTGTAATAGCACTGATTTAAAGCATCAGTTGTATATTGTTGAATTGATAAGTTAAAAATTACAAAATGCATGTTTAGTAACAAGTTCAGCAGTTAAAATTGAGCAGTAAACTAAATAGAAATAATAAATAGGCAGAAATATGACTGAATGGGCAGTTATTAGTGGTCAGTTAACAAATCGGAATTATTCGGTAAGAAATCTAAATTCAAACAAAAATCAATTTCAACATTCTAACCTCGACGACGGAGCCCCGTTGCGTGTTTAAAGCAACCTAAACTGAATGGTATGACGGGAGCTAAGGTCGCTCGTTTCGCTCGCTCACTCTAGCTCTCGTCATACCATTCGAACCTAACCTATCTGTGTCGGGGTGCCCTAAGCTTTATGTGCTCTACTGTCCATTCCATCAATTAACTGTCCATTCCATCATGGAACTGCCCATTCCATCATTTTATAACTGCCCATTTTTTTTTTCAACTGATCGTAATAACATACCTAACATTTAAATAACAGGCATTAAAAAATTACTCGTTTAACTTGTGGCGTTAGTGGCAGATCTTTTTCTTTTAAAACGAAGTATATTCTTTGTCGTTTGATACAATAAAGGCAATCCTAGCCCGAGAGTAGGAGATTTGTTACATTTTACCTTGAACATTAAAACATAATTATTAAGACTCGGCCAAAATAAATAACTCTAAGCCCGTGATTCTTGGGCTCGGTGACATATTTTTTATCATAAGCCTACAATGCCGACGCTGAGTGGTGGCCCCGTGACCTCTCGGGGGTCTGCATGCTCCTTAGTAGTTACGCCACTGAGTTTGAACGAGACGTAAAAAGATACCACACATATCAATAGTCCTGCTGGTTCGAAGTGGTGCAAGAAAAGAATTTCTGAAAAGATATGGGGAAGGCCTCTACCTAGCAGTGGGACACTAATATGCTAATAAAAAATATATCATAATAATAGATGTAAGCACTTACTTAGTTACTACTACTACTTACTAGATAGGTAAATTATCTATATAATTTTAAGCTATTTACCTACTTGATTTTTACCTATCTATCGTTTACCTACATTATCTATTTTAATTCAATGTCTTCTTGAATGACTTTGTGAATTTGTCATTGGTCATGCTGATTATCATAATCAGCATGACCAATGACAAATTAACTTTTATGAGGGGTTCATAATGAACCCCTCATAAAAGTTAATAGTAGGCATCTTTTCGTTGATAGCAGGAAATTGCTATGTTTAACGCAACAAAAAATTTGGACGAAATCAGAACTTGATGCCATTGGCATGCCGATGGCTTGAAAATATCATGGAATGATCCAAACATAGTATTTTCTTTCGTTCTTTATTTTTTTCTTTCGAGATATTGACTCTCCGCCAAGCCAGAACCCGTATTGCTAACAAAATGAATCTTCTTTTTAAGCGTGTGAACATCCTCGAGGTTTAAGAGCCGGAGACTCTAGTTTGGGCCCCCTGCGCGCCCCTGAATGCATGCGAACCCCAACACCTCTTGAAAGGCGTGCGTATCACGGCGCGCCGCAGACCTGTGTAGGGGACAGACTTCCTTGTCGCTTACCGGCCACACTGTATGGCGGCCGGAGAGCATTGAGCGAGAAAGTCAATCAATCAATCAATCAATCATTTATCTTGTTGAACATAGGTATGGTTACAGATGGTACATTGTCTAATATAATATGCGCTATGTTTTGCCAATATATGGCGTACAAAATTTACATAAACAAGCAATTACAATTACATTTCCAATTCAGATGGCATGTCATTACATTAAACAAATAATTCAATTAAAATATGTCAGTAAACAGGTCATTACAATCTTAGACAAATAAAAACATTCATGCTTAATCAATAAATAAAATCAAAAGTGCCTAATTAGCAAGTCGGAATCGACATACCTCTGTTTATCAGTAGTAAACTCAGTGATGGAGTAGTAACATCTATCTAAGAGAAATTTAAACAGAGACCTCTTAAAGGATCCCAGACACTCTTTATTTCTGATAGCTGCTGGTATACTATTATAATATATTTTTGGGGCCATACCTAGCACACTTTTGCTGAAAAATGCGGTTTTATGAGAGGTAACATGAATGGTATTCTGATAACGGCGAGAGCGCAGTTTTTCAAATAAATGCAAGTTGGAGTGAACAAACACTCCCATTTCATATATGTACATTGACGGTAGAGTGAGCAAATTAAGTTCCTCAAACAATGGTTTACAACTATCAATCGATTGTAATTTGGTAAACGATCGCAAGCATTTCTTCTGAGCTTTAAAAGCAACTTCTCTGTCAGTAGAGTTGCCCCAGAAAATGATTCCGTACCTAATACTAGAAGCCACATAAGCATTATAAGCCATTTGTACTGTAATGCGGTTAACCGTTTTTGACAGTTTGTACAGAGCATACGCAAATTGACTAAGCTTCTTTGACAAAGTGTCGATATGATGTTTCCAAGTCAGATGACTATCTATGTGAAGGCCCAGAAATTTTGTCATGTCACTGTCAGAGATTGCCACGTCACCATATTTAATATTCAGTTTCGGTTTATTTGTAGTGTACTTATGTATTTATTATATGAACCAGCTTTTGCCCGCGACTTCGTACCCGCATATTTCGTTTTTCCGTTCCCGTAGCAATTTCCCGTGGCTATCGTATACAAATAGAATTTTCCAAAGCCGGCTGGTAGTTCCAGAGATTAGCGCATTCAAACAAACAAACAGTCTTCAGCTTTATTATATTAGTATAGATAAGAAATGAGGCAGATTAACGCACCTTGTATTGTAAATGAGCAAAGGGTTTCCCACAAGACCCAAGCGGTGAATCCACGCTATGGAATACTGTGGATCCTAGTTCACTCATTCCGTATACATCTTTCACTATTGCATTCGGTGCCATAATCTGGAAAAAATAACATAATATCATATTTCGCTAGTTCCTAATCAAGAAGGGTATTCTGAAAATTTCCCAGATTCCTCCTGGGGTGAACGAAGAGTTATGTCAGACTGTTGACGAATAAGGAGTCATTTGATGATTTCTCATCCATAAGGTTTAATAACACGGGGGGCGTAGTGGTCGAGCGATTGGCTGCTGCGCTGCGTATCGCGGGTTCGATTCCCGCACGGAACAAATATTTTTATGGCCTACAGATAGTTGTTCCAGGTCTGGCTGTTTGTGTTTGTGAGTTTGTAAACGTACCCACGATACAGGAGAAATTCCTAATGTAGGGCAACGTTAAAAAAAAAAGAGGTTCCTACCTCTACCATGACTCGGGTGGACAGAAGATACTTACTTCGCGCGCATCCCTGACTGGTATAATGACTCACCAACCCTAGCCGCCCTCATCACCAACTGTGTTTTTTACATGGAACAACTGCCTGACATTCACAGCCCAGTAACGGGAAATTAATCCTGCCGGTCGATTCTGTAAACATGTCGAAGTGAAGGCTTGGGTGAAGTGATCACGAGCTGAGCTCTCAATCCATATACCAAATCAAGATGGAATGACAGCTCACTTCGTGATCACGTGACATTGATTATATGGATTGACAGCTCACCTCGTGATTACTACACCCAACCCTTCACTTCGACATGTTTACAGAATCGACCGGCAGTCTCAGCGCACGCCAAATAATGAATTTATTATGCAAAATTTTGTTATTTTGGGTTACATTATTGCAATTTTCGTTGTTGTCTATTTTTTCGAAAATAAAATAAAGCGAATTTTTAAAATCGGTTGAATAGTTTTCGAGCCAAATCGTAACAAACAAATAAATCTTTCCTCTTTATAATATTAGTTTAGACATACAGATACACAAAATAAGGAGACCTAATTTTAAAGAGATAACTTTGTTGCGTGCCACATGGCTGCGCTAGGCAAGTAAAGTTACAGACCCTCAGTTCTTCCATGAGGGATTTAGGCACTGCACTCCCTGCAATGTAAATCACTTCGTAGCACGATAAATCACAGTTGAATTGTTTAGCTCCATTCAGTAAGATCGTCATCAGGGATGGACTAAGCGTCATAAAAGTTGGCTGCAAAAAGAAAGAGAAATGAAAGGTCAATCATTTGTAAGCTTCCTACTTTGAAGACTGCTGGACATAGGCTTCCCCGAAGTGTTGCCACAACAACCGATCCTGTGCTTCTCGCATCCATCGGCTACCCGCGACCCTCATCAGGTCATCGGTCCACCTATAAGTTTCGAAGACCTAAAATTTCAAGGGATATCTGCAAATACAAATTGAAAAATTAAGCTAGAAATTAAGAGCGCAGTTCTTCTGTCCAAAACAGGACCCGCTTGTTGAGGTACCCCAAGTGCCTTTATACCTGCACCATTGATTGAGGTCTAAATTAATCACACTTATGCCACTTTAGAGGTGGCCAACTAATGGGTACAAACTAGTTAAGGGCCATCGTCTAAATGATGAAATAGACTAGACATCTGACTATCCAATACAATCTCTCTAAACTTTCTAAGTATAGAGAAAATGTTTTTCATTTGCAAAACGGTTAAGACATTTTTATGGAAAAGATTGTATGGATCAAATGGATGTTTCTACTCCCACATTATTTTACGCTATTCAGCATCAAATTGATGATAAGTATCGGGTAGCAGATGATCATAAGATAAGTTATTATTGAAAGTAAGTTTGTAAGTAGTGTTCAGCCAAGAAATCAATGATAAATGGTACAAGGAGTGCATTATGCGGTGCAGGCGTACATCCGGTCGATTCTGTAAACATATCGAAGTGAAGGCTTGGGTGAAGTTATCACGAGGTGAGCTGTCAATCCATGTAATCAAGATATAATGACAATTCACTCCGTGATCACGTGACATCTTGATTGTATGGAGTGACAGCTCACCTCGAGATCACTTCACCCAAGTCTTCACTCCGACATGTTTACAATCGACCGGCAGGATACTATGCTGCCTACTATAGATTGGGTTACTATAGACTGGTGGCGGGAATCCGCTGAATGCGAGAAACTCAGCTCTGGTCGGTGTAGGGACGTTTGGGGAAGTGTATGTCCAGCAGTCGACGTCCTCGGACTGAAATGACGATGATGATGCAATATTCGAGGTTCGGGATGAATCTATTCAAACTTACCCTATATTTTGTTATCAATTCAAGAATATGGTCCGTAGTAAGTGTATGAGAGGATTGTATTCTCGTATAGTTGAACAATGGCGACCGGAGATAGTTGACGAGAACAGACAGCCACTGTAGAGATGACACAAGAAGTACTGACCGGATCGCAGGTAACTTTTTGGGAAATGCACTGGAATGTAAGAAAAGAGTAATTAACTAGGTAAGTTATAGGTAGGCACTATATTTTTAACTAAAATAATACGATTTGTGAAAAAAATATGAATGTAAATCGTATGAAATCTCTCGAGAAGTTCCCTTTTGGAATTTATTCTTCTACCCTTGTCACGCAACTCGTTCATAGTGTATAGATACCGTAAGTGTAAATGCAAAAAATGTATTTTTTTTTAAACATAGATGTTAACTAACTATATACACTAGAAATAAAAAAAACTCCTAACCAATTTAGCCCAAAAATATGGCGTCAAAAAATTCATCCGCATCGCTGTCGACTGAAACTGTACCCAAAAGACTGGCGGCATTGCCACGTTGAATGGCAACGCAACTTGGAGCGAAACATGTTACACAAGGCTGTGACAGGTGGACCACTTCAAAAATAAGGAAAAAGACCTAGAAAGGAAATTTGTGCACTGGATCCTACCCTCTATTGTGATCCCTCTCTATCACTCAAAGGTTTGCTGGTAGAAAAATCATTTTTGAGTTAAGCTCGCCTTTGTACATGAACTTTTTTAATCACTGTGAATTAATATGAGCTGTTATGGTGTACAACAAAAAAATAAATAAAAGGAACAAAGTAAGCGATGTTCTACGAAAAATAAAAAAACTGCAATGGAATAAGCAGTGCGATTCTGTAAACATGTCGAAGTGAAGGGTTGCTGTTAATCCTTGTTATCAAGATGGAAAGCAGCGCGATTCTGTAAATATGACCAAGTGAAAACTTAAGCGAAATGAACGACAAGTGGGCTGTCAAACCATACAAACAAGGTGGAATGACAGCTCACTCCACCTAAGTGTACAAGGTGAGATGTCGACGTGAAGGCTTGGGTGAAGTGATCATGAAGTGAGCTGTCAATCCATGTAATCAAGATGGAATGGCAGCTCACTTCGTGATCACTTCACCCAAGCCTTCACACTTCACATCTAGATTTAAAAAATAATATACTTAAGTTTAACTGTAATTTATGTTGGTCAGCGAATAAAGGCTTTTATTATGATTATTATAATATACTACCTAAGTTAAGATAATTACCAAACGAAAGATCCATTCGCCGCCATGTTTTTATGAGTCAATGCAGCACATTTGGGCAGCCCGGTGGTACCACTTGTTGAAATAAGATAAGCTATCGTCTCCTCAGGGTCAAAGTCAACAGGCCTGAAAGTAAGAATTAGTCCAATGAGTTCTAGATTTTTTTTTTTTAGATAAAGTTGAAATCCAATCGCTAAAGTCATCAATTATTTTATTACTTCATCTTTATCGACGTTTATGGGTAAATCAAGCTTCAAGTCTAGCCAAAGCGTTCAGTAATCCTTTTCTATCAATGATGTTGGATCGGTCACTAACTTAACACAATAGAGATATATTCTCTAACTAGCTTATGTCCGCGACTTCGTACGCGCATTGTCCGTTTTTACCGTTCCCGTAGGAATTCCCGTATAGCCTATAGCATTCCTCATGAATGTGGCTATCATATACAAAAATAATTTTCCAAATCCGACTGTATCCAGAGATTAGCGCGTTCAAACAAACAAACTGTTCAACTTTATTATATTACTAGCTTTAGCCCGCGACTTCGTACGCACGTATCTCGATTTTTCCCGTTCCCATATAGCCTATAGCCTTTTTCATAAATATGGCTATCATATACAAAAATTATTTTCCAAATCCGTAGTTCCAAAGACTAGCGCGTTCAAACAAAGTCTTCATCTTAATAAAATTATAATATTAGATAAATATGCCTTTAACAGGAGGCTTTTAAGTTTAGTAAACTATTACCAACATGTACCTATACCCATGTCACCGGATTATTGTTAACTTGTGAAATTATTTGAAATAACCTATAATGTTCTTTTATCTTTCGAGTTTTTGTTTGTACATAAATAAAGAAATAAATCGCATCCAAATAAGATAATTTACAATATATCTTTGTCATAACGAAAGACGAGTTTACAATCTTACGGTGCTTGCAAAACCAGGTGACATAAATATGCAGACATAATATGTCTTTCATAACATTCTTCGCGTATACTCACTTGAAATTCCCGATATCGACTTGACCACTATGGTTTTGCATCATTTCGGAAAAGCTGATCGTATCAGGACTTGAACCAAAACTGATGATTTTGGAGTCCAGTCCTAAGATAGCTACAGCTTTTTGGACATCTTGAACTTTTTCGCTTTGGCAGAATATGATTTTGGGTTTGCTAATGTTAAAAGCGTTTTTCAATTCATCTGGAAAACAAAAAGCGATATTATTTATACGAATGCGAATTACGACTCCGAAGGGACAGATTAGCAACGGAACTAATTATATTTTATTGACAGGGGAACACACAACCAGGATAAAAGTATCGTATGTTCTAATCCACCAGCCGAATTGCTAATAAGTACCTACACATAATTATGTATGCATCGATCGCATATTCTTTATTTTGTATTTCATCAGTAAATATTATTGCTTGTGTTACGCTGTCGAATTTTCTTTTAGATTGTGAATAGAGTAAAAACCAGGGACGGTCAGACCATCGTTATTTCATAAAAAATAGGTAAGATCAATACCCGACCATGAAGTATGGATAACGGTGGCTTGGCTTTGTTTTTCGATGGGAAATCATCAAATGACTCCTGCTCTGGGCGGAGCGGAAGGGATTGTCAGACTCTTACTGACTAAAACCCATCCATGTTCCTCTAAATGCCCTTAGCGTTTCAGGGCCGCGGTGGCTCTTTCGAAAAAATTCCGCAACATGGTAGCTTGGCTAATAACAGGTACTTGTCAAAACTGACCTTTATACTTTAACGAATTTGAAGGAAGTACCTACAATTTTATACACCTTTGCTACCTGTTACCAGCCAAAGCCACCAAGATCCAAACCTTACAGTCGGGGTTTGATCTCACCTGTTTATATATAGATAAACTTTCAGCTTTTATAAAATAACGAAGTTCTGATCATCGCGGGCTCTTGGAATAAAGAAAATGTGAAATTGTGTGGATAAGCACTGAACCGGTCGAGGTGACGAAGAATGGTAGGCATACGTGACAGCAGTCTATTGCTCCTTTGACCTTTCCATTTATGCACTGTAGAAAGAACTCATATATCTCTCTTCTTTATTCACTTACTAACTCCAAGAGTCCTATCAATAGCAGCGGTTGCGATTCCAAGGTACAGCGCAGCATAGAACGGCACAGCTTGATCCAGATGGTTCGGCGCCATCAATACTATGACGTCACCAGTCTTCAGGCCCAAGTTCTTGAAGTAGGTGGTGCATTGTATGCTCCTTTTCAGCATCGACCCGTTGGTTTCTGATTCACCGGTACCGCCATCAATCTGTTGAGGGATTCAGAAGCAGATCGTTAAGCTCTTACTTTGGTTCGGAGGTGCGCTACAAATGAAAGGATCTGGACAGGTCCAATGAATCAGTCTGACATGACAATACTGCATGATTGGATTTGTGAAAAATCAATGGTCAATCCATTGATTTTTCACAAATCCAATTATGCAGTTTTAGTTTTCAAATCCGGCCCGAGGTACAAGTACCTAGAGTAACTATTTCTTATAGCTCCGGATTTGACCATCCACGCCAACTTGAAAAATTCACCCTGTACAAATTATGCACTGGCGTCTTTTCAAGTCCGTCTGCTCTCAATAATTGCACTTTGCACAGGATGCTTACGTGATAGGTACGTAGTGTGCACTTAGTGAATAATATGATTCAATTTAAATGCTTAATTTATATCTTTATAATTTTTAACATCGAATGCTCTCGCATCAACAACAAAATCGTATCTAAGACTACTTAATCTTCCTCGATAAGGAAGTCTTAGATACGATGTTTACGAGTTCTTACTTCTTACTGGCTACACTTTTATCGAGTTGGTACAAATTCTGTGTCTGAATTTGGAGTGGTGGCTAAGGGTAGTTCATCCTGCTAGGGTTGCGGAATTTGTTCGAATGAGTCACTGCGGCCCTGCAACGCAAAGGGCATTAGGAGGAACACGGATGGGTCAGTAAGAGTCTGACACTCCCTTTCGCTCCGCCCAGAGCGGAAGGAGTCATTTGATGATTTTCCATCCATAAAAAATGGGTAGTTCATAGGTAAGAAATACCTATGAACTACCCATTTTTTTATTTTACATTATTATATTTTATTATATTATATTATTAATTGCGCTGTGTTATAGGTACCTACTGCCTCTCGACGTTCAGAATCATAGGTACTCACTGCCTATACTACAAAATCTTTTGACAAGTTTTGTTCATGATATAGGTAGTAGTGATGTAACGAATGTTGAATTTTTCACATTCGCGAAGGCGAATGCAAATGAGAAAAAATATTTCAAACATTCGCGAATGCGAATACAAATGAAAATATGAACTTTCAAATGAAATGCGCACAAAATGTTACAGGTTTGAAATTTCATGTCAGCCCTGTTAAAACCATGCCGAGCCAAACATAGCCGAGCCAATACAGAGTAAATGAACGAAGTTAAGACAAAAATATAACATTAAAGTCAAACATTTTGGATTTTAGAACTTTAATTTTGTTTCGATTTTTTTTTTTCTGTAAAAGCAAAAGAATTTGTTAGCTTTACTTAAAAATATTTGTTTTAATCTGTTGAATACTTACTACAAGTAGGTATGTAAGTACACTCTGAGTCTCCCTCTGCATACCGTCCCATTTGCCTGCTCGACGAGGTTTCCAAGCTATTCGAAAGAATAATTGCCGAAAGACTCGTTTGGCACCTGTCGCGAGTTGGTCCCGACCTTGTTGATTGCCAGTACGGCTTCCGGCAGCAGCGTTCTACAGTGGATGCGATCCTACGCGTCCGTTTGCTGTTGGAACAGACAGTCTCCCGGGGTGGAGTGGCGTTGGCGGTAAGTTTGGATATCGTCAACGCTTTTAACTCCTTGCCCTGGGATGCGATTAGGGCGGCACTTGTACATCACAGAGTGCCCCCTTACCAGCAGTGCATTGTCGGGGCTTACCTACGCGACCGGCACATTCGCTATGTGGGCCGGGGAGGTAGCGTCCATCAGAGGGAGATTACGTGTGGGGTTCCGCAGGGGTCGGTTTTAGGTCCTCTCTTGTGGGATCTTGCATATGATGTGATTCTGCGTGTCGACCTTCCCGTTGGTGTAAACATCGTTTGTTACGCAAACGATACTTTATTGTTGGCCGGCGGGAACACCTTCGACGAGACTATCCGGCTTTCCGAGCTCGGAATGGCAAAAGTCGTGGCTTCGATCCGCGAGTTGGGCTTAGAGATAGCGCCTCATAAAACTGAGGCGCTATGGTTCCATAAACTACCGAGAACCAGGGAGCCACCCAACTCATTAGTGACAGTTGGAGATGCGCAAGTTCAGGTGAGTCGATACATTAAGTATCTTCGCCCAATCCTGGACGGTCGGTGGGGCTTCCCCCGTGTTGGAAGGGCAATGGGTGCTTTGCACAGGCTGCTGCCCAATCTCGGGGGTCCGCGGAAAGAAGTTCGCCGCCTCTACGCAGGCGTTGTGCGATCAATGGTCCTTTATGGTGCGACTGTTTGGTCAAATAGACTGTCAGGCGTCCGACGCTGTAGAACTAAAATTAACAGCCTGCAGCGTAAAATGGCCATTCGCATCGCACGTGGATACCGAACGGTATCCTTTGAGGCGGCAACACTCCTGGCACGCTTTCCACCGTTAGACATCCTGGCGGATATGGACGCGAGGGTTTATAACCGGATTCGCACCATACGCCAAAGTGGCAATTGCGTGCCAGGAATTGCTTTAGTAAGCCTAAGGTGGCAGGAACGGCGACACGCGCTCGAGCGGTGGCGCGAGCGCCTACAGCAACCGCAATTTTTGCGCAAGCGTGTTGTCGAAGCCGTCCTGCCGCACTTCGAAGCCTGGCTGAAAAGAGGGGAGCGCATCTTCTACAGAGTCACTCAGGTGCTGACCGGACATGGTTGCTTCGGTGAGTACCTGAAAAGGGTTGGGCGAGAGGCCACGGCAAATTGCCACCATTGCGGAAGCGACCTGGATACTGCGCAGCACACGCTCGAGGAGTGGCCTGCGTGGGCCTCTGAGCGGCGAATCCTGGTCGCTAAGATTGGGCAAGACCTGACTCTGCCAGCGGTAGTGAGGGTTATACTGGCAGATAAGGAAAACTGGAGGGAAATGGCCGCTTTCTGTGAAGCCGTGATGGTCCAGTAGGAGGTCGCCGAGCGGGATCGTGAGAGGGCTGATCCCGCTCGGAGAAGGAGGCGTCGGTGAGGCAACCGCCTCGACGCCTAAACGCCGAAATCCCGCCTGCATCATTAACGGCAGGTCTCCAGAGTCGCGGGCGCTCAGAGTGGGGACTCTGTCCGCCAACCCAGTGATCCTAGGAAAGGCGGTGGTACAGTGATCACGTGCTGCCGTACACAGTGAGGCTAAGGAGAGACCCCTTTACAGTCTCCCCAGGGATGTGCCCTAACAGGCGTTGCACAGACGGGGTTCCGGAGTGGTCTTTTAAGAGGTAACGGAGCCCCTTCAAGTTCTTTTTTACCAAAGATATTTTAATTTAGGATTTGATTTTTTTTTTAATCCTAGGAAGGACATTCAGCTTTTTTTTCACTGTAGTTGTGATTTTGTTAATAATTTCATTAGACTTATTTGAACAAAACACTTTTTTACAAAAAATACTAACCGACAGCTATTTTGATTTAAAAACCAAAATACTGAACCAATTCTGATTTAATTTGTATGGGACCAATCGGAACGTACATACATATATCCTTTCACATGAAAAAATATTTTTTCAAATCGGTTTTGTGTTTTACTTGTTTTTTTTAGATGATGGAGTTATAAGGTTACAAACTTAAAAAAAATACAACCGAATTGAGAACCTCCTCCTTTTTTGGAAGTCGGTTTAAAAGAGAACATCTTACTCATTTACCTACTTCAAGACTCTTCCATGATCATTTTTTATTCAAATATAAGCACCTAAATAGGAAAATATAAATATTATCAGTTGTATTATATTATCATTCCATACCATCCGGTCCATATTTTATCTCCTTTTTGATTGTCAAATACATTCACCTTTATTAATATTTGCATTCACATTCGCGAACATTCGCATCGTTTCTTGCGCATGCGAATATTCGTTATGTTACTAGTACGTAGTTATTGAACTTCATTGCCTCTACGTATCTACAGGACCCATTCAGACTTTGGTACACGTATTAACTTTTGTGACCCAAAAACGGATGCGGAACGTAAATCAATAAATTTTGAATATGTGATCAATGTTGGGGGACAAATCAAAAAGTTTATTATACTTTGCTGTATGATGTATCAAATGAAAGGTTTATTTGTGGGGGTCTCCGAACAGAGTGCTAATTCAACTCAGTTTTAAGCAACATTTGCATTAGCATCGCAATCGCAATCTGTCTAAAAAGGTAATGTATTTTTTTATAATTCAAAGAAAATACATTTGATAAACTGAATAAGAAAATTTAAGTACCCTTATCTCCGAAAGTATTACTATTTACCTAAGCCTAAAATTTGGAAAAAAAATATAAATGAAAGTTTTTTGCTCTAATCCTGGAAAGGGAACCCTATTACAAGGTGGTTTTATAATAGGAAAAGGGGGAAGGGGGAGGGGTTCCATACAAAAAAATTTTTGTTTGGAACCCTTTGCATGCAAGTTGAACTTTTTCAACACAAATTGGTACCTACACTAGTTTTCAACAAAATCAATAATTTACCTGCATAACAAATTCCGGATCATCTTTAAGACACTGCAATATAATTTTACCGAGATGGTACTTATCACTAAGAATCCCAGTCTCGGAAACTATTCGCGTTGTAAACTTGCTGACGAAATTATCGATTAATTCCTTTTTGTAGGAAAATTCCGCCATTATAAAGTTTAAAATATCAAGTGTTCTCTTAAGTCACTTGTAACGACTGATAAGGTTCTGCAAGAGCCAAATATTATGTTAATAATTTATTATGTCTTGTGCTAAGACTGTTTGTTCCCTCCCACTTCTCTGCTGATACCGTGCGCGAATCACAATCACGCCACAGAATAGATAACACAAAACTGGTAAGTGCGAGTATAAACTGAAAAAGTCATGTTTCTTGAATGAAGGCTCCTTATAAGAAACGTGATTTTTCCCTAAAATGTTTATTGTATAGAGATAATAGAAATACACACTGAAAATGTCATCCGTCCACCTATTACGCCGCAATAGAAATATTGCCAAGGTTCATGAGATACAGCCCGCTGATACACGGACGGGCAGATGCACAGCGGAGGATTAGTAGGTAATGGGTTCCGTTGGTTACCCTTTGGGTACGAAACCCACGATAGCAGCTACAAGGCTAATGTAACCAGGATTTTTGTAAAACATAAAATGGTTAAACTATTGAAAACCATATTTGGAGAACCTCGGTTAAGTGGAACGAGGAATATTTGTAGTTGAACATTTCAATCAGTGTTTGAAAGATAGTGTAAGTGTCCGTGGAGTTTCTTGCACTTTCTTCTCCATAGAGATCTACGCTTTGGAACTAGGATCATGTTTTTTACTGACTGGTTAATGGACTATGGACTAAATGGTTTATTTGAAATAAATGCTTTGACTTTGTACAACTACTCTTTCACAATCTTATACAGTGTATATAATCGTATCTACATAATAATGGCACATATTAAAGTAGGCATCATTATCATCATCATAAATAAAAGGCCTATTGCAAGCCTACCTATTGCATGTACCTAAAGGTGAGATCACACTAAGCCATACCTACAGGTGTTTCGTTACAACATTTTTTGAGTTAACGTTCGACTGCTTTTTCACTATTAATTTATGCTCCAGGCTATCAGATCACTCAATAATATCAATCAAAGACGATTTATGCAAACAACTCTTAAAAAAAAACAGCTGTTTAAAGTAGGCACTGTAACACTAGCGGACTCACGCTAGTGCTACTTACTGATATTATTGTAAAATAAAACTATAAGTATTTGAGATTTAAACTTCATAATATAGGTATTTGGCGTCACGAGTGTTGGTACCGGAGTCCCATATAAAAACAAAACATATTTTCATATTCCTAATTCAAATTCTCTTTTACTTTTTGCCAGACGCTTGCAAAGGGCTACCTTGTCTGCCAGAGAACTGGAGCCAAGAAGATCCTCTTGACATTACCTACTGCTGTGTCGTTTTATACTCACCTAACGCTGCAAATTATCTGAAGAGAATACTACATTTACCTAGTTGACATCAGTTTGTTTCTTATCAAAACAAACATACCTAAAACACATTATGTATGTTCGGAAAAATCTTCATCTTTTTAGTAAGATTAGTGATAGGCATAATTTTAATACTAGAAATAGGAATAAATTAGATCAACCCCGATTTAGATTGGCTAAAGTACACACTTCTTTTATGGGATATTGTGTTAAGTTTTATAATAAAATACCACGTGAGATTCTCGAACTGAATGAGAAAAAAATTAAAACATGCATAAAACGCACTCTATGTAGAGAGGCATATTATAAACTGGAAGATTATATCCTTAATAAAAATGCTTGGCTAAATGCCGGTCCTGCTCCACAGCCTCAGCCGCTTGGTTCCACTAGTTAGGTTATATATTTGGAAGAGATGCTCACCCTCTTTTATGTCTAATAATAATACTATTCCGCATAATCTTATATTATGTTTGGAATAAACTTTTCTTTTTCTGTCTTTTCAGATTGATATTCATAGTTTTATATAATGTAGAAGTAATTTTTATTTCAAGTTCTGTAAATAATAGATAGTTTCCTTGTTTGACATGAAATAGCAGGGCCAAGTGAGGGTGTGTCATGCTCACTCCAATGTCTCGCTGATGGTGGCGCGTGTATCGGATCATTCAGTTCCCTTCAAAATGGTTGAGCTGAATGGTGCTGATGCACGCGTCATGTTCGTGAACGGGCGCCGTCAGTGGAGACTGGTCATCCCTTGGTTGCCACTGCCTCATTTTAATATTTGAAACTATATTTTTTTTATTTTCTTTCTTTACATTGTTCTCATATATAGAAGCAACAAATAGAAGCAACATAAACATAAAATGATTTAAAAAGAGTCTCCGTGGAGTTTCTTGCACGTTCTTCTCCATAGAGATCTACGCTTTCGAACGTGCAAATAGCTTCATGTTTTGACGGACTGACTTTGACAATTCAAAAGTACCTGTATATAATGGTTTATTTGAAATAAATGCTTTGACTTTGACTTTGACTAACCTTTTTTCGGGTAAAATGTTCAGAACTTGGCCTTAGTGATCTACCTAAGCAATGCTACTGAAAAGCTTATCTTTTTTCTATGAGTAAATAAAAAAAAACAATAATTCTAGTGGCCCAGTACTGCTTAGATGTGTCAATTTTGTCATCGAATTGACAGCCCCAATATAATTATGAAAATAACATGTCGACGAAAAAAATCTTACGGTCTTACCCTTAACACCTAATCCAATCCAGTTCGGACTACCAAGCGACCAAGCGTAGTCACCACGTAGAGGTCAGACGCTTACGATACCTCCAGTTGGTGACTGCGAGGCGTCTATGAAGTGACTACGCGGCCTCTAATAACTGAATCAATAAAACATCAGAATTAATAAAAATAATTTAAAAATATTTAGCAAAAGCAAATTATTTAGCAAAAATTTTACCCAGCCTTCTTGATGACAATTTTGGAATACCTATGCTACCCGCATAGGTATTCCAGAGTTTAATGGTAGAAATAGCGTTTGAATTAGACAAAAACTCGGTGCGGTGAGAAGGGATATGAAGAAGTAAGTGTTTGGATGCTCGAAGGTTAAGACTGTGAGAACTGCCCAACACTTTAAAATAATCAGGAGTACAAGGATCGTTCATAATAGTTAAGAGCATGCAGAGGGATCTGAGGGATTTCCTTTGACGGATAGGCAACTATTTGAGCTGCGATCGGAAGGAAGAAATGTGATCATATTTACGAAGGCCAAAAATGAAACGAAAACAGTTAAGAAGTCGATCCAGTTTGTTGAGAAGTTCTTGGGATAGGTCAGAGTAGCAAACTTCAGCTTGATTAATTATGGGAAGCATAAGTGATAGGACCAAAGTGGTTTAGTGCTTGAAGGAAGAAAATGCTTAAATCTATAGATATATCAATCAATAGAGCAATCTGCTTATTCCAAATTAGCCTGTCTTCAATGTATAGGAGTATTTAACGTGTGGCGAGAGAGTGATTACAGTAGGTATTCTTAAATGCAAGTGGCTGTAGTTGACTGTTGTCCAAGTTTCGTATTAAATATGAACTACCTACCAATACGGTTAGCCTGACATATACTGACATTGACAGTAACCCCAAATCTGCTTGAAACATCACTGATAACTAGAAGGTCAGCAATTAGCAATGAGATGCAGCTGTCCAGGTTATTAATGTTAGTTTGTGCGTAGCGCTGTAGGTCATCAGCGTACAGATGGTAAGAACATTTGAGAATAGTGGTAATAGAGTTTATGAATAAAGAACAGACAGAGTATATAGCCTAGTGGATCGCCAGTTCTTAGGGCGCACCAGTCAGAAAAATTCTGATCAGCACGAACCGCTTGCTGGCGACCACGAAGATACGACGAAAACCAATCCCGTGCTAACGAAGAATCCCCAATTTTATTTTATTTATTTGGGAAAACAAACAATTACACACTAAGATTACAAAAGATATGATATAGAAATGAAAGAAATGTGAAATCAACAACGTTCTCCACAGATACACAGTGAGACAATTTGGTAATTTGTAGACAAGCGCGTTGTGAAAAAGAGGAGTATTAATTAAGAAGTAACAACAAAAAACAAAGCTGCCAAAAGTGCCGAATAAGTGGAACAAATGTCACATCAATTTTTCATCAAGTCAAGCAGCATGAGTCTAAACTTTCTATGTGGTAAAGCAAACAGATCCAAACTGCAGAAATTCTTATTAAAATTACTCGTAAGGCGACGAAGAGGTGCACGCAAGCCCGCATTTGTACGACTGGAAGTAGTGTCAAATACAGGTCGTGCGCGCACCTTGCGTCCCTGGCATGTTTTGGGAACTATATAACACAATTTGTTACTAATATTTAAACAATCATACGAATTGTTGCAAGTCATATAAAAATGTAGTTTCAAGAAAAAATCGCCTTGAACTCAAAGACAGCAGATTATATTCTTTAAGTAGCTCACTATAAGAGAGATAACAACTTTTTAAACAGCGATAATGACTTCAGAAATTTCCGTTGTATGCTTTCTATACTCTCAATATATTTATTTTTCATTACTTTTTACTCAAAATACTGTAAACGTGGTGTACGTGGTTGGTAATAAAGTAATTCTTTAACTACAAAATAAACTTTGTTGTGTATCCAAGTACGTGGACTTTCTGGTTAATGAATCTGATTTTGTGAAGTAATCACTGAGTAAACACAGTTTCTAATAATACGGGCAACGAAATTTAACTTGTTATCATCGCGTCAACGAACACAGCGTGCGGCGTGCCATGGTCAAAGTCCGTCCCTCGCGCACACTCACATCATATACTGCATGATATTATCCGATCTATTGCTAATTATTCATAATTAGTTACAAAAATGTTGCGATCGCCTCCTAAAACTACATCGTCGCCTTTACACAACTCCGAACCTGATTTAATTACAAGTTCCAATAATGATGTTCATATTACTCAGAGGAAAAGAAAACGAGGCGATGACGTCGAGTTGCAAAGCCTAGAAACGATGATGTTTGAACTCAAGGGCATGTTTACTGACTTTGTGTCTGATCAAAAACAACAAAATAATAAAATAGACTCTCTACAAATCTCTTGAGGATATAAGGTCTCAAAACAGCCTGATACGAAGTCAAAATATAGAAATTCAAACTCAGAATGACGAAATCCGGACCCAAAATGTACAAATCCAAAACTCGGTACAGTTTCTATCGGACAAGTACGATGATGCCATCCATGATCGAGATAAATAATTTACAAGCCAAGTGTTGTGACAACCAAAAAAATATAAATGCGCTGGAGCTTAAGGTAGACTATCTGGAGAGAAACTTAAAAGCTGCTACAATTGAAATAAAAAATATTCCAGCATCAAACCCTGAAAATAAAACAACACTAACTGGTTTAGTTCAAAAACTTGGTAATATCATTAATCAACCCGTTCCACCGTCTGACATCAAAAATATTTACGTCTAAGAGGTAAAAAAGAGACAGTAGGCACTGTCGTTGTAGAATTTACGCTGAATATGGACAGTGTTGGACCGCAATCGGAAAAGTTTACGTACGCGAAAGAGAAGGGATGCCCAGCAGGCTTATAAAATCCGAAGAAATCTAGCTCAGCTGCGTAAGGAAAAAAATGAATGACTAGTATTCTTGCTACGGTGGCAAACCAAATTGTCTAAAAATATTGTTCTTTGCATGCTAAAACCTAATATTAACATACTTATTTACAAATATTTAGTTCTGTGTCCTAAACTTAGTGTATTCACAACACAAATAGAAATGTATAAGAGTACTTTTTACACACTATTTATAATACAAACTATTAAAACGCCAGCTGCAAAAATTTACACATTTAAATACACACCACAATGACTAATTATCAATATAACACAACACAAATACACAACGGGAGCTCGTAATTTTTATGACCCGGTACCACTTTTTCTTTTCTCTGCAACCCATAATTGGAGTTCTAATGGTCTAACTCGGCAGAACCACCTCGCACAAATCTTAGTAGCACAAAAAGAAGGCAAATAATGATAGCTATAAACCATAATTCGATATCACGCAACATAATGTAAACAATATAGATTCAGTCTCTGTGTCGGACTCACCTGTGACTGTGATTATTATCAATCGCTCAAAATCCTTAACCAAAATATTAGAAGCATAACAAAGAATATTTCAGGATTACATACCATTCTTGCTAGAACGTAGGTTGAGTGGGACCTAATAACGTTGACAGAATGTTGGCTACCAAATACTCACTTTATCCCGGACCTCCAAGGCTATAGTTATTTTAAAACTGATAACAATTTGACTCAAAATGAGGGTGTAGTGGTATATGTTCATAAAAATCTTAGGGTAGTCGTAGAAGAACCTTCAATTCCTGATGCAAACTGCCTAATAATAAAAGTTGCGTGAACACCATCCTATTAGCCATATATCGCCGACCAGGATATAAAGATAGTACAAATTTTCTCAACTCACTAAACACAATCTTATTGAAAATTGTACACTATAAAAACATAATTATCACCGGTGATATAAATCAAAACATCCACGACCAATGTCTTGACTCGACTAAACATTGTTACCTAAATCTATTAGCCACGCGTGGTCTACTTCCTGCACATACATTGCCCACTCGACTTCATACCTGCCTTGATCACTTTATTTTAAAAACCAACCTCCCAGCATCAGCTTTGGTAGGCCACTCGGCATTAACTGACCATGAAACAGTCTTGTAGTTCCTAGCCAAGAAAATTCACAAAGTAACTGCTCAAATTTTTTTTGTCCGCATCAATCACGATCACCTAGACGCTGACATGAAGCAACTTGACTTCGAACAAGTCTACTGCACCCAAGACCCTCACATGGCAGCAAAGAAAATGCTCAGCCTTATCTCACAGGTGATTGTATCCAATTCTAAACGAGTTAAAGTACCTAATCGGAAAAAGATCATGAAGCCCTGGCTCACACCGGGCCTCCTTCGATGTATCCGACATAGAGACAATCTGCACAAAAAACTTCAAAAGTCACCCGAAAATGAAATTTTGAGAACGTCCTTTAATAGATATAGAAACTTCTGCAACAAGCTACTAAGAAAGACCAAAATAGAATTTGAAAAAAAAGAATTAAGTGATGCTGGTAATAATACCAAACAAATATGGACAGCTATAAACGCTATAACAAATCGACCTAAAAAAAGGGACGACACATCACATCTTCTAAATTTAATAGCTACTCCGCTACAATCTGCTAACCTCGTCAACAATTTTTTTGCAGAAATCGGCAAAAAGATAGTAACCAGGTCAACAACCGATCCATCCCACACAGTCATTAACGGACTCGTACAGTCCATGGCACTGCTGTCGACAGACAAAAATGAAGTTAGTAAGCTAATAATGTCCCTACGGAGTGACTGTGCTGCGGGATGGGACCGAATCTCTAGTACCCTCCTGAAAAAACACCTGGACGTAGTTGTACCTCCTCGTACATACATTTGCAACCTCGTACTCACTACTGGCCAATTTCCAAAAGCCTTCAAAAGATCTATAATACATCTTATATTTAAGAGTGGGGACAGAAGCCGTGTCAATAACTATAGACCTATTGCAGTTCTTCCTGCCCTATCCAAAATACTAGAACGTATTATGAACAATAGGCTCGTGGATTACCTGGAAAAATTCAACATATTATCGCCCTCGCAATATGGTTTTCGGGCTGGTAAGTCCACGTCCGACGCGGTTCATGATCTGACAAACTATGTTGTCAACAACATGGAAAGTGGGCAAAAGGTATTAAGCATCTTTTTAGACCTCGCCAAAGCTTTTGACTCGGTTTCTGTACCCATTCTAATTCAAAAGATGGAAAAGTTGGGAATAAAGGGGGTACAACTTAAACTGTTTGAGGATTATTTGAGGATTATTTGAGTGAGCGTACCCAGTGCGTTAAAATCGATGATGTCATCAGTAAGGCATTGTGTCATATGGCGTGCAACAAGGTAGCGTACTTGGGCCGACCCTCTTTCTTATAAACATCAACGAGCTGGGTTTGCTCACTCTCCATAAAGGTAAAATCATAACTTTTGCCGATGACACTGCCCTTCTCTTTAGTGCTAGCACATGGCATGATGTGTATGCGCATGCTCAGACAGGCTTTGGAATTGTAACGGAGTGGCTGCATAGAAACGTTCTTACACTTGTAGTGAGTAGGCAAGTCTACTCGCACAACTCAACGCAGCACAGGATCACGCGATTTTACGTCAGAGCGTGCCGTGTGCAAAACAAGTTGCAAAACACCACATACTTCGTGACGTCAGCCGGACTTAACACCGCCTTCCACGACATGGCGTCCGCGCATCCTTTGTTCGAGCATTAACGAGGCAAGATGTCTGCAGACTCGCCTATTGTCCGCGCTAATGAGAGGGCGTCAACTCCTGCGCAAATCGGTCAAGCATGAACTCTGTCGCTTCTCGCTAGGAATTTTATTTCATCGCCTACTGCTAAACCGGTCCAGTAGCTACTCAGCTATGTTCTATATATATTATTGCAAGTAGTATATCATATACCTTATTAACGGAGTCTATACTACTTCACTGGTGACCACCGACATTCGTTCCGGGTAAAAGAAGAGAAATCCGAAACCTGGTGAACATCAATTATGGTGGACAAAAAGCAAGAGGACAAGGACTTCCTGGCATACCGAGTGGGGGTTAGGACTCCAGCTTTCAACGACGAGGACCCAGTATTATGGTTCGCGCAGCTTGAGGGTCAGTTCGTCCTCTCCAACATTACCACAGATAGCACAAAGTTTTACTACGTGCTGGCGCAGCTGGAACCCCAACATTCAACAGAAGTACGCGACCTCATAGTAAATCCCCCCACAACCGACAAGTATGAGAAGTTGAAGACGGAGTTAATCAAACGGTTGTCCACCTCAAAGGAACGCAAGATTAAGCAACTGCTTATGCATGAGGAGTTAGGAGACAGGAAGCCCACACAATTCCTCCGACACCTGCAGCAGCTAGCTGGCCCCACCGTCCCGACCGATTTCATCAGATGCACACCGGCGAACCTCCAAACGCAATAGTCGCAATGCAAGCAAATTCAAGCTTAGAAGAGGTAGCAGAATTAGTGGACACCGTCAACGACATCGTTCCAGTAACCACGCAAGTCACTGCTGCCGGCATGCCAGTGCCTGGGCAAGTAGCTGGCTCACAACCTGCAACGGATCAGCAAGGCAACGCTATTGCGGCATTGACCCAGACTGTGGCTGAGCTATCACGGAAGCTGGAGGTAATGAGCGCACAGTTACGCCATAGATCGTCACGTTCCCGGTCGAGAGGCAGGTACGGCCAGAACCGCCAACGATCGCAATCCCGCTCCAGAGACAACCGGTACTGCTTCTACCATAACCGATTTGGTGACAAAGCCCGCCGATGCACGCAGCCTTTTATTTTTTTTTAAGGATGGGAAATCATCAAATGACTTCTTCCGCTCTGGGTGGAGCGGAAGGGCGTGTCAGACTCTTACTGACTAAAACCTATCCGTGTTCCTTCTAAAGCCCTTTGCGTTCCAGGGCCGCGGTGACTCTTTCGAACAGATTCCGCAACCCTGGCAGGCTTTGGCCCTAGCGGGCCCCGTCTTTTATGCTGACATCTCTTTGAGGCGCGCGTGAAACACAACGTGCCATCGACCCGGGCCTGGTGGTGATCGGACAGCGAGCCACCCAATGCTCGCCGTCCGCAGGCTCGCGCCTACGGTGGCCGGGGATCGCCCTGCGACTCCCGACGCCCGGGGCGTCTTCTCCTGTAGCGGCGGTTGGGGCGAAGGCCTTGCCTTTCCCTCGCGCGGCCCGCCTCCTCCTTCGCTAGCATTACTGCTTCGCAGAAGGAGGTGACCGCTTCCCAAGCCTCCTCGCTCCGGACCATGGATTCAACCAGGGCCGGACGCGAGAGGTTGCCGCCGCCGATCGCCTCGACGAGGACACGGCGGTGCTCAGCCCTAGCAGGGCAGACCTCCACCGTATGCTCCACCGTGTCCTCCGGGCGATCCTCACAGTGCTGACACCCGGGCGTGTCCTCCCGCTTAATCCGAAACAGGTACCTCCCGAAGCAGCCGGATGCACGCAGCCTACACCAATAAGCCGTTAAACCACCAAGGCAGCCAGTAAGAGCGGTTTACGACTGCCATGCAATATCGAGCCGCCTGTTCATTACGGATCGCAGCACGAAGATTCAATATCTTATAGATACGGGTTCGGACCTATGTGTCTTTCCACGATCCGCTGTTCGGGAGACGCGCATGAAAACAAAATATGAATATACGGTTTTCTTCCTGTCACTTCGCCAGGACTTCGCCGCTCATTCACTTGGAGATTCATAATTGGTGATGTCACCAAGCCAATAATTGGGGTCGACTTTTTAGCTTATTACAATCTGATTGTCGACTGCCGAAACCAGCGCCTCAAAGATAACCTGACATCACTCGAAATCCAGGCACCACAGAACAAATCGACCGAAGACATCGTCAGTCCGCACCATAGCTGAAGACAGCAACAGCTACCACCGCATCTTGAAGGAGTATCCTAACCTCACTCGCCCCGCTGGAAAGCCAGGCGTACCAAAGCATAATACGCTGCACCATATACGTACCACGCCTGGCCCTCCAGTCTCTAGCCGTCCTCGTCGTTTGGACCCACAACGCCTTAAGATAGCGAAGCAGGAGTTTGAGGAGATGCTAAGGAACGGGACAGCGCGGCCTTCGGAAAGCGCCTGGTCCTCGCCACTACAATTAGCCCCCAAGAAGAACGATGGCTGGCGTCCGTGCGGAGACTACCGCTCATTGAACGCACGGACCATCCCTGATGATTACCCTATCAGGCACCTACAGGACTTCACTCATGAGCTGGCAGGCAGTACCATCTTCTCCACTATAGATTTGGTAAAAGCCTATAACCAGATCCCGGTTTTAGAAGAAGTCATACCCAAGACAGCGATAACTACACCATTTGGCCTTTTCGAGTTCCTCTACATGACCTTTGGACAGGACAGGAAGTTTTGCGGGACCTAACTTTCTGCTATGGATATCTCGACGATATACTGGTCTTCAGCAAGGATGCACATCAACACGAACAACACCTAAGACAACTGTTCGAGAGATTGGTCAAATACGGCGTCCTATTAAATACGAGCAAGTGTATTTTCGGCCAAGCGGTGGTGAAATTCTTGGGATGTAAAGTCTCTGCGTCAGGTACTCAGCCTCCCGACTGCAAAATCGAGGCCATTCAAGACTTTTCCGTGCCTAAGACGGTAAAGGAGCTAAGGCGATTCCTAGGAATGCTGAATTTTTACCGCCGATTTATCTGAAAAGCAGCATCCAAACAGGCACCTCTCAACAGTCTGCTTGCAGGTCCTAAAGTCAAAGGATCGCACCCAATTACGATGACACCAGAACAGCTAGAAGCCTTCAACAGCTGCAAACATAGCCTTACAGAAGCCACACTCTTGGTGCATCCAGACCCAAGCGCAGAGCTGAACATCTTATATTATACATCTTGGAAATAGCTTTATTTGTTAGAAATAATCCTCACTGGTTTCCTCTTTTGTCAGACAATGTCACTAGAAATAGACGTACTAAATATAAGAACTTCTTACAGCCACACTCTGCGAAAACAGCACTCCTTCATAAAAGCGTGTTTTGTATGGCACCATTAATATATAATAAAATTCCAGAGGTTATTAAAAATATAAACCAGCCAATTTTATTCAAGAGAGAACTTAAGAAGTTACTTACTGAAAAATGTTACTATTGTGTTAAAGATTTTTTAAATGATAGTTTCTCTCAAATGGTAGATCTATTTGTGTCATATTTTAATTTTGTTATTCTTTTTCTTCTCTTACTTAATTGTGTTATATTTCGAGTGGTTATAATTAATTTTGTACGCCAATGGTGGCAAAACATGTTGAAACTCACAGATTTTTCACTTTTACATCCACATTTGCATGTATATGTACAATGTTACACATGTTTACAAATAAATATATCTTTATCTTTATCTTGACAGACGCCTCTGATACAGCAATCGGAGCTGTGCTGCAGCAGCGGAGCAAGGCGGAATGGCAGCCACTGGCATGCTTTTCGCGGAAACTCAGCCCTTCGCAGAAAAAGTACAGTCCATACGACCGAGAGCTGTTGGCAGTATACGAGGCACTTAGATATTTCCGTTTCATGGTCGAGGCACGAGTATTCCATGTCACAACAGACCACAAGCCTTTGACGTACGCGATTGCAAGTCCACGCGCAAATTGCCCTCCCCGTCAATTTAGGTACTTGGACTATATAGGCCAATTTACGACGGATAGGGACAATGTGGTTGCGGACACCCTTTCACGCGTTACAAACCGACCCCGAACTACAGAACCAGCTGAGTGAAGGATCATCTTTGAAACTGAAGAAGGTGAAATTACCCGAGTCTGATGTCGAGATCTACTGCGACGTAACGGGTACTCCACGCCCATTTATTACAAGATCGTTTCGAATGCAGGTATTCATTTCCCTTCATAACCTCGGCCATCCAGGAGTAAAAGCAAGTGTTCGGTTGGTCACAGAAAGGTTTGTTTGGCCAGGAGTTAGAAAGGACTGCAAACAAATGGCAAAAGAATGTCACGCGTGTCAAAAGAGTAAGGTGACACGCCATACTTCAGCCCCATTACAAATATTCAAACCACCATCGGCATGTTTTCGCCACATCCACCTCGATTTAATCGGCCCCTTAGCATTGTCTTCTAACTACAGGTACTGCCTCACGATTGTCGACCGCGCAACACGTTGGCCTGAGGCGTACCCACGGCAGGACATTACCGCAGAGACCTGCGCTGCTGCTCTCACCACCGGATGGATTGCCCGGTTCGGCTGTCGCGCGCATATCACCACGGACCGCGGGAGGCAATTTGAATGCCGTACCTTCAAGAGCCTAGCCGCCCTCATAGGCGCCACTCATCTTCCAACCACTTCTTACCATCCCGCAGCTAACGGCCTCGTCGAGCGACTGCACAGCTAGTTGAAGGCTGTGATTATGTGCCATGCGAACTCGAGCTGGACAGAAGCTCTTCCATGGGTGCTACTGGGCATCCGCAGTGCATGGAAGGAAGACATAGGCGCAACAACCGCTGAACTCGTCTACGGCGAGCCACTCCGCTTACCTGGACAGTTCCTCACCGAAGCCACAAAGAATGTCGTAGACATGAGTGACCTGGCCGACAGGTTGCGCGCACACATGACCAAACTAACGCCCCAGCCAACTTCGTGGCATACGAGCTCCAGCCGCCTGTTCTACATCCCGAAAGACCTAAGCACGGCAACCCACGTCTTTCTGCGCGAAGGTCCAGGTCGGAGATCTCTGCAGGCCCCATATACAGGTCCACACAGAGTCCTTGCTCGCGACCAGAAGACAGTGGACATCGAAGTGCATGGGAAGAGACAAAAGGTGACGATTGACCGCGTAAAACCAGCATACATGGCAAGGGAAGATCAAAATACAGACGAAAGCCAAACCCAAAATCCGGTCCCATCACAACAGGTTAACGAAGTCAGGAAGACAAGAAGCGGCAGGATGGTGAGATTTCCTGATTACCATCGCCCGTAGTCACGGTCTCGCCGGGGGAGTGGTGTAGCGAATAGGCAAGTCCACTCGCACAACTCAACGCAGCACCGGATCACGCGATTTTACGTCAGAGCGTGCCGTGTGCAAAACAAGTTGCAAAGCACCACCTACTTCGGTAACGTCAGCCGGACTTAACACCGCCTTCCACGACATGGCGTCCGCGCATCCTTTGTTCGAGCATTAACGAGGCAAGATGTCAACTCCTGCGCTAATCGGTCAAGCATGAACTCTGTCGCTTCTCGCTAGGAATTTTATTTCATCGCCTACTGCTAAACCGCTCCAGTAGCTACTCAGCTATGTTCTATATATATTATTGCAAGTAGTATATCATATACCTTATTAACGGAGTCTATACTACTTCACTGGGGTGCTTTGCAACTTGTTTTGCACACGGCACGCTGTGATGTAAAATCGCGTGATTCTTTGCTGCGTTGAGTTGTGCGAGTGGACTTGCCTACTCGCTACACACTGAACGCTGACAAAACGAAATACATTGCCTTTACTCTAAAAAACTACACGCGTAGAACTACAACAATGCCATTGTATTCTATTATAGCCCACTCCTGTTCCAACCAAAATGACTACACATGTAATTGCACACATTTACAAAAAGAAAACAGCGTAAAGTACTTAGGTATTATAAAAGACTGTAACTTAAGATTTTAGGAACAAGTTTTCAAGACTGTGAGACATGTGGCAGACGAAAAGCTGAGGAAAACAATGTATTTCGCCCTCGTCCAATCACTTTTAACCTACTGCATAACATCTTGGGGGGGGGGGCGCCTAAATATACAATATTGGAACTGGAGAGAACGCAGAGAGCCATTTTGAAGGTGTCTTCCTTCCTACCATTCCAATATCCGACAGCACTTTTATATAAAGAGGCTAAAGTCCTAACCGTTCGTCAGCTGTTTATATTACAAACAGTCTTAAAACAGCATGGACTCATTTCTTTCAACCCCTTACTATCACATGGTAAAAGACGATTTGATCTCATTGACCGCCATCACAACCGGCTCACTACTATCTTCTCTAAACGCTTCTTTTGCCACCTAGGTCGCTTCCTATACAATAACATAAATAGGAAGCTGTCTTTTTACAGTCTTACCAGCAAAAAGTGCAAAATGAAAGTAAGAAAATGGCTCCAGGAACTAAACTATGACGACACGGAAAAACTTCTTGCTTCCCTGATATAATTTCTTAAATTATAACTCTCTCACACACACACACACAC